>JAVJIF010030366.1:0-160376 GCA_038442645.1 Agave tequilana | reverse complement strand
GGAGGAGAGAGTACAGTAGAGGAGGTGAATTCATGCCAGGTGCTGTTGAAGATTGCCAAGGAGTCTACGACGAAAGGCAAAGGAACAGCGGGCAGGAAAAAGCAGCAGCAGCAGGAAAAGACAGAGGTCGGTCGACCGGTCCGGTCGACCGACGTGCACAACATGCACAGGAGTTGGAGCGGTCGACCGGCCCGGTCGACCGAAGGGCTCTGACTGACAAGACCCAACTCTCGGGTTTTTTTCGGTCGACCGTCCCGGTCGACCGGAAGCCCGTGACTGTCAAACCCCAAACTCTCGGGTTTTTTTCGGTCGACCGGCCCGGTCGACCGGTATTGGAGAATTGGGAGGTCGGTCGACCGTCCCGGTCGACCGACATGCGGGTTCTGGGTTTTTTCTGCTGATCCGTTGTATGAGGTATTTAAGCCTAAAGGACTTCTAGGGTTTTACCGCTCTGCGAAAATTGTATTTGCTGAAGTTCTCTTGTATTCAAAGAGACTTAGAGCAACTTGTATTCATCTTCCTAATAGTAAAACCTCCCATTGATTGCCCCGAGGACGTAGGCACGTTGGCCGAACCTCGTTAAAACTTGGTGTTTGTGATTTGTGAGTTTTCTCTTGTGATTGCATTGTGCTGGAGATCTAGGGATTCTCTGTTGGTTTTTGTTGTTGTGATTGTTTGCGCGCACAACAAGTGGTATCAGAACTCCAGGTTACGCTTGGGATTCTGAGGATTCGAAGGGCTCCAGATCTGATCAGGTGGAGATCATGTGTCGATCTCAGGTCAGAGGTATTGGTGTTCGAGGAGATCGTGTGTCGATCTCAGGAGGACGCAAGGAGGGCTTGTTGAATCAGTGTTTGGAGTAGATCCGGTGAGAAACTCGATCTAGGGTTTCAAGAGGCAGGTAAAAATCTCTTTTTATCTGAGTAGAGATCTATCTTCAATTTGGTTATCCTTCCGCATAAATAGAGAATCAAAGAAGATCTCAATGGCAGAAGAAACTACTTCCGTTAAAACAATGAATCACTCAAGGATCGAAGTTGTCAAGTTCAATGGAACTAATAATTTTGATGTGGAGGTGTGAGGTCATGGATGCATTGAATGCACAGAACCTCGAGGACACGCTCCTATTAGAGAGGAAGAAGACCACTACTACTGAGGAAGAGTGGGCGAAGATGAACAGGTCGGCATGTGGCTTGATACGTTCATGCTTGTCACAAGACATCAAATATCTTGTACAACATGAGACGTCAGCGAAAAACTGTGGAATACTCTTGAAAAGAAGTACCTGACAAAGAGTGTGGAGTCTAGGTTGCAACTTAAGAGTAAGCTGTATCAGTTCAGGATGCAGAGGGGAAGCACAGTAAACGAGCACATCAACCGATATACGAAGCTTCTTACAGACTTGCTAAATGTGGATGTCACTGTAAGTGAGGAAGACAAGTCAGTTATTCTCCTGAACTCACTCCCACCGGAGGAGTATGAGACATTCACTATGACATTCATAAATGGAAGGCAAACCTTAGTTTATGATGAAGTGTCGTCAGCACTGATGAGTTATGAGACAAGGAAGAATGAGAGACATTCAGGTCGGTCTAGTTCATCAGCGGAGGCTTTGGAAGTAAGAGGCAGGAATTCATCGAGGAAAGGCAAGGAGGTGAGAGGAAGATCGAAGTCTAGGTCGGGCTTCAGGGATGTTAAGAAAAATCAGTGCATGTTCTGCAAAGAGATTGGGCACTGGAAGGTTGACTGTCCAAAGTACAAGGGGAAGAAGAAGGAATCAAAGTCTGAGGCAAATCTGGCAAGGGTGACAAAGGCTACAAGCGGTAAATCACAGGCAGATGGAGCAGATTCAGATTCTTCAGAGTTCTCTTTTTCAGTGACTACTCCTGTTGTAGGTTACTCAGTGGATAAAGAGTGGATCCTGGACACAGGTGCACATATCATGTATGCCCTAATCGAGATTGGTTTACCAGTCTTGAGAAGTTGGAGGGTGTTCGGTCGTCATGGGCGACGATCATCCGTGCATTATGGAGGGTGTAGGCACTATTCCGATCAGGATGTTTGACGGGATGTGAGGGAGCTGAAAGAAGTGAGATATGTACCTCAGCTGAAGAGGAACTTGATCTCTGTGGGTGCTTTGGAATCATTGGGGCTCAGTGTGTCTATTAAAGAAGGTGTTCTTAAAATGACAAAGGGCTCAATGGTGGTGTTGAAGGCCGACCGCCGGAACAATTTGTATTACTTGAAGGGTAGTACAGTGACAGGGCAGGTGGCAGCTTCTACCAGTCAGAAGGAAGATCTAACCCGGCTATGACACATGAGGCTGGGACATGCAGGGGAGAAATCGATGCAAGCTCTTGTGAGGAAAGGGCTGCTGAAGGGTGCAGAGACCTGCAAATTGGATCTGTGTGAACATTGCATCATCGGCAAGAAGACGAAGGTGAAGTTTGGTACAGCTTCACACTGCACCGAAGGCATTCTTGATTATGTTCACACGGATGTATGGGGACCTTCCAAGACTGCATCAATTGGAGGTAACCACTATTTTGTGTCGTTCATTGATGACTATTCTAGGCAATGTTGGGTGTACACTATGCGACACAAAAGTGAAGTCCTAGAATTGTTTGTGAAGTGGAAGGCTAATCAGGAGAGAAGCACGGGAAGGAAAGTCAAGGTCCTCCGTTCTGACAACGGAGGAGAGTACAAGTCAGATCCGTTCCTACAGCTATGTCTAGATGAGGGCATAGAGAGACACTTCACAGTAAGGGAAACTCCGCAACAGAATGGGGTGGCTGAAAGAATGAACCGGACTTTGCTAGAGAAGGTTCGGTGCATGTTGTCAAATGTAGGACTGCCAAAGAAGTTTTGGGCTGAAGCTTTGGGGCATGCATGCCATCTTGTGAACAGGTTACCGTCATCTGCAATAGGGGGGAAGACTCCTCTGGAAGCTTGGTCAGGAAAAGATGCTGTGGACTATGATTTGCTACGGGTCTTCGGATGTCCAGCCTACTACCATGTCAAAGAAGACAAGTTGGATCCGAGAGCAAAGAAAGGGTGTTCATTGGCTTCAAGCGAGGAACCAAGGGGTTCAAGATTTGGGACCAACAGGACAACAAGTTCATAATCAGCAGGGATGTCACATTTGATGAGGCCTCTATGATGAAGCCTACGGTCTCTCAGCAGGTGGAGACTAACAAGACCAAGGAGCTATTGCAGCAGGTGGAGAGTGATGCAAATCCACCATCTCTAGAGGACACAGTGTCAGTAAAGATCATCCCTGAGGTGACACAGGGAGGTGATCAAGTTGCAGAAGAAGATGCTGAAGTTGTTGAAGAGGATCAGGAGCAGGTCATGGGTACTGTTCCAGATACTACTGCAGTTGGAAGACCACGGAGGAATACTAGGAGACCAGGCTGGCTCACCACCGATATGGTTGTTGCATATGCACTTCCAGTTGTTGAAGAGGCTATTCCATCTACTTTCAGGGAAGCTGAAATCAGTTCAGAAGCTGAGTTATGGAAAGGGGCCATGGATGAAGAGATGAAATCTCTTTACAAGAACAACACATGGGAACTTACCAAGTTGCCAAAGGGGAAGAAAGCCATAGGGTGCAAGTGGGTATTTGCTAAGAAGCAGGGATCTCTTCAGGAAGATACAGTGCGCTACAAGGCAAGGCTGGTGGCTAAAGGCTACGCACAGAGAGAAGGAATCGACTACAACGAGGTGTTCTCCCCGGTAGTGAAACACTCGTCTATTCGGATTCTATTGGCTTTGGTGGCGCAGAATGAGTTGGACCTTGACCAACTTGATGTCAAGACCGCCTTTCTCCACGGCGATCTTGAGGAGGAGATTTACATGACTCAGTCCACAGGTTACAAAGCTGCAGGGAAAGAAGAGTTGGTATGTAAGCTGAAGAAATCGCTGTACGGTTTGAAGCAGTCTCCTAGACAGTGGTACAAGCGATTTGACAGCTTCATCAGGAAGAAGAAGTACACACGAAGCCACTTTGACCCATGTGTGTACTACAACAAGTTACCATCAGGGGAGTATATCTATCTACTTCTCTATGTAGATGATATGCTGATTGCTTCTAGGTCAAGATCTGCTATTGATTCTCTGAAGAAGACGTTATCGTCTGAGTTCGAGATGAAGGATCTGGGGGAAGCAAGAAAAATATTGGGCATGGAGATCACAAGGGACAGGGATGCTGGCAGGATAAGCTTGACTCAGAAGGGCTATCTGGAGAAGGTACTGCAGAGGTTTAATATCGGGAAAGATACTAAGACTGTTAGTACACCAATGGCGCCGCATTTCAAGTTGTCAGCGAAGATGTCTCCAAGGAGTGTTCAAGAGCGTGAGCATATGTCTCATGTTCCATATGCCAATGCGGTGGGTAGCTTGATGTATGCAATGGTGTGTACGAGGCCAGATATTTCACAGGCAGTCTCCATGGTGAGTCGATACATGCATGATCCTGGACAGAGTCATTGGGAAGCTGTGAAATGGATTCTGAGGTACATCAAGGGAACTGTTGATGTAGGCCTGGTATTTGAGAAGGACAACACCGGAAAGCAGGAATGCATAGGTTATATGGATTCAGACTATGCAGGTGATCTTGACAAACGCCGGTCGACGACGGGATATGTCTTCACATTCTCACAGGCACCGGTGAGTTGGCGCTCCACACTTCAGTCTACCGTCGCGTTGTCGACCACAGAGGCTGAATATATGGCTTTGACAGAGGCCATAAAGGAGGCAATATGGCTTCAGGGATTACTTGATGATCTGGGCGTGGAACAAGATATTTTGAAGATAAACTGTGACAGCATGAGTGCCATCTACTTGGCAAGGAACCAGGTCTATCATGCAAGGACGAAGCATATTGATGTCAGGTATCACTTTGTACGGGAGATTCTAGAAGAAGGTGACATTGACCTGTTGAAAGTTCACACTTCGGAGAATCCGGCCGATATGCTTACAAAGGTGGTGACGGGAGTGAAGTTTGCACACTGCAAAGACTTGCTTCATGTCCTTCAGGTGAAATGAGCTTGCTGAAGCTCATTTGGGTGAACTACGGACGGCTTGATCCCTTGGGCAAGGGGTACGTAGGCAACCGGGTTGGTGCAGTCGCTATCGAGTCAGAATTCGGCTCAGATTTGGAAATCTTCACCGAGGTGGAGAATTGTTGGAGGAGAGAGTACAGTAGAGGAGGTGAATTCATGCCAGGTGCTGTTGAAGATTGCCAAGGAGTCTACGACGAAAGGCAAAGGAACAGCGGGCAGGAAAAAGCAGCAGCAGCAGGAAAAGACAGAGGTCGGTCGACCGGTCCGGTCGACCGACGTGCACAACATGCACAGGAGTTGGAGCGGTCGACCGGCCCGGTCGACCGAAGGGCTCTGACTGACAAGACCCAACTCTCGGGTTTTTTCGGTCGACCGTCCCGGTCGACCGGAAGCCCGTGACTGTCAAACCCCAAACTCTCGGGTTTTTTTTCGGTCGACCGGCCCGGTCGACCGGTATTGGAGAATTGGGAGGTCGGTCGACCGTCCCGGTCGACCGACATGCGGGTTCTGGATTTTTTCTGCTGATCCGTTGTATGAGGTATTTAAGCCTAAAGGATTTCTAGGGTTTTACCGCTCTGCGAAAATTGTATTTGCTGAAGTTCTCTTGTATTCAAAGAGACTTAGAGCAACTTGTATTCATCTTCCTAATAGTAAAACCTCTCCATTGATTGCCCCGAGGACGTAGGCATGTTGGCCGAACCTCGTTAAAACTTGGTGTTTGTGATTTGTGAGTTTCTCTTGTGATTGCATTGTGCTGGAGATCTAGGGATTCTCTGTTGGTTTGTTGTTGTGATTGTTTGCGCGCACAACATGGTTAAGCTTGATTTTTGGCTTTAGCAGTGAACAATCTTTCTTTATGTGTCCTAGTTTATTGCATTTATAAAATAAAGAATTTATCATTAATTTCTTTTTTTTTCTTGAACTTATCTTTCCATAAGAACTTTTTAAATTTTCTTGAAATTATTGCAATATCTTCTTCTTCATCATCTGAATCCTCTGTATTTGATGATGCATTGAGGACAAGTACTTTCTTCTTTGGTTGTTTATCTTTTTTTTTTCTTTTAAAGTTATACTTCATATGCCATTAGATTTTCAACAAAGTTCTCCAAAGTAAGTGTTGAAAGATTATTTGCTTCTTCTATGGGGATGATCTTTTCTCCCATTTCGCTGTAAGTGCACGCAGTACTTTTCTCACCATCTCTACTTGAGTGTATTGTTTACCAAGTGCCACTAAAGAGTTGGTGAAGTTGGTGATGTCGGTGAATCTAGTGATCATTTCTGAAATCGTCTCATTTTTCATCATTTGAAATAATTCAAACCTATGCACAAGAATAAATAATTTAGTTTTTTTAACTTCATTTTTGCCTTCATGTGTTACCTGCAGTGTATGTCAAATTTGATGTGCAGATGTTGATACATAATTGAACTCATTCATGTCCATTGTACAAAATAGAGTATTCATCGCTTTTGCATTCATGTTTGCGATTTTCTTTTGATCTTCAGTCCATTGATCAAACGAAGTGCTTGGCTTCTCATATGTTGTTTCAACGATGTTTCATAGCTCATAGTTGATGAATTGCAAGTAGATCTTCATTTTGTATTTTTGATAGTTGTAATTTTCACCATCGAATAGAGGTGGCCTCTGCGTGGAGTGTCCTTCTTTGAACTGTGAAGATGAAAAGTTTGTTGTCATTTCTTAACTCGACTCTGACACCAAATGTAGGATCCTCACTACGGTAAAATTTAAATTAAAGGGGGTAAATAGTGTATTAAAAATTTTAACAAAAAATATGAATAACTTGAAAAGAAAACAAGTATAACACAATAAAGAAAGAAACAAAATCAGTTAATCACAAACACAAAGATTTTATCTTAGTTTGGTCCACCTGACCTGCATCCAGTCCCTAACCTAATTACGCTTGAGATTTACCACTATTCTTTATTTTGAGAACCACAAAATCAAATATGTACATCCAATTGACAAGTCCCTATGTCAATCTGTACACCACCTCTCAAAAATCAGAGAGATATTTTCTTTGGAATGAAATACAAAAATCTTATAAGCCTTGATGTGATTGTGAAAGTGTATCTAATAGTTGCTTATAGTTTTTCTCTCAGAATTCCACCAGTCTAATAATTTGGTTGTGGAACAAGGCAAGAGAAGAGAGACTATTTGTGTTCTTGGTAGAATTTCATAGTTTTTAAGTATGCGTGTCCAAGTGAGAGGAGAGCCCCTCAATATATAGCTAGAATTTAACTATTGGATGGATATTTTGGTTTGATTTTGAATGAATATAGCTGTTAAAAAATGTTAGAAAACATTCAGATACTCAAAAATCACAAAACTATTTAGCAGCTAAAAACTGTCATATTAGTCGACTTGGGGGAGGTATAAGTCAACTAATATATATTCTCAGGACAAAGATATAGTCTCTGTTAGTCCATTAATAGACTAGGGGAAGGTCTAAGTGGTTTAGTCTGAAAATAAGTGTAAGACAATTAATCGACTATACTGAGATGCAAGTCGACTAGACTGGTATCGTCAGTCTCTGTTAAGTACTACCAGTTGACTAGTTTAGAAAATAAATCGACTGGTCTATGTTTACAGACCCAAGTATCAGAGTATCTGATACTATAAGTTGACTTATACTGAAGTATCCGTCGACTAGGCTACTAAGTAAATCAATTGGACAATCTTTGTAAACATCTATAAGTCGACTACTGTATCTTATAAGTCGACTAACCAGAGTGAGTGTGTGTGTGTGTGTGTGTGTGTGTGTGTGTGTGTGTGTGTGTGTGTGTGTGTGTGTGTGTGTGTCAAGGCTTTTAACAAGAACTAAAAAGATAAAGAATAAGTTTACAAGTCTTCAATTTGATGATCATGTCCTCCTATATCTCCAAGTATATGCCTTTCATACTTTGAGTGTCAATATCATTGGTTCTTCATGAGATACTGCATAAACATGTCAGCACAAATATACATCCAAAAAAAATAATTTTTTATCATCAAAATATAAACTAAACCATGACTAATTCATGATCTAACACCCATGAATTCATAATATGAACCAATAGTTGATCAGTAGCTCCTACAATTTAAATAATTCATAAAGATTCATAGAAAATTTGTTATCAAAGACATAATAATCAAACAATATATATTATATAAAATTTCATACAAAAAATTGGCACAAAAACATATATATTTATTATTAAATGAAATTTATTTTAAAAATAAAAGAGTAAAAGAAAAGAATGTGTAGTGGTCACTTTCTGACTCGCCCGAGATCACGATGCGTGTCATTCCAGTCTCACGTGGATGTGCGACACGTGGTTACTTCTAGAACGGTTAATCCTTATTTGGATTATGAACGGGTCAGGAGATTAACATAAGAGTCAGATTTGATTACAGAGATCTCTATCCTTAAGCCTAATTTTAATTCAATCTATTGATGAATTTTTTTATTTGCATATCATTGTTTGCGTATTTTGGTTTATGTGTTTAAATGTAGAGTTTATTAGAACTTGTGATATACTTATATAGCCTTTGAGGTGCACTATAGATTTTGTGCCAAAATCATTTCATATACTTTGTGTTCTCAATGTTGTTTAATTTATATTTGTATATTAGTTAAATTTTGTATTTAAATTTATGATTAAATTTATTTCTCAACCATATTTTGGTGTTTTATGCAAATCATGTTTTGATTACATATCTAGATGTATTTTTTGTTTAAACTTGAGACTATACAAGTGCAATTCTTGAGAAACACTTGATGTTTATACTATGCATGTTTTATTTCATTTGCGTACTCAATTGTTATTTGATTTTATTTGTATATTCTAGTTTTGATTATTCTTGTATATTATATTATATATCATGTTTTGTGAAAAGAAATTTTCTTGATTTGTGTTTTCATAATCAAGTTTTTCACATGTCAAAGTGTTGTTTTGAAAAAGAGTTTCATATGAGTTTTGCCTTTGTATAAAATTGTTTATTTTTATGAAAATGCTATTTACATGAATCTTGTGCACTAACCTTTTTGTTTACTCATGGGATTACAAATAAATTTTGTTTCTTGCTTTCATTCATAAGCTTGTATATGCTATATAGATCTTGAGTGACAATTTTTTATAATATGCATTTTTCATGAAATTAACATGATTGATTTCATGTTTGAAGAATTTTGAACTAGTTTTCAAAAAAAATTTAAATTAGTTCTTTCATTCTTCGCTTGGTGTTTTCAACTATTCTCAACTATTTTTATATTATTACTTTTGATAATATCTAACCTAAGTGGGAGGTTAGTTGGGTGATCATCTCTTGTTTTTACTTAAATGACTACTTCTTGACATGTGCATGTTGGTTAGTGATTGCAATGAGTTATACACACCATTCTCATAAAAATTTATTTTTGTATACTCATTCTTATTTATTTATATATGTATGCTCTTTATTATGAATGGTATTTCAATTGACATGCATATATATATATATATATATATATATATATATATATATATATATATATATATATATATATATATATATATATATATATATATATATATATATAATTTGGTTGATTGTGTATGTTTCATGCATGTTCCGTACATGTTTCATACATGTTTTAGCACAGTCTCTTTTTTGCATAGCTTGAATATGCTTTAGTATATAAATTAATATCACTTTCAATTTATATCATCACTTTTCAAAGCTTATACATTAGTTTTGTGATTATTTAAAAAAGAGGGAGAAAATTCTTGGTTTAGATTTTAATTGGTATATTATTCCCTATTTTTTGAAGAAAATATTTCAATAGCTTATATATTCAATTGATATCAATTATCACAATTGGTATCTAGTTTTCAAAATAGTTTAGAGTTCAAAATTGGTATCATGGGCTTTCACTTTATATTCAATTGGTATCATGATTAAATCTTCAATTGGTATCAAAATTATTTTGCAAATTGGTATCAATGTTGATTTCAAAACTGTTCAATTTCAATTAGTATTTCTAGTTTTTCAATTGGTATCCATGTTTATTTTATAATTGGTATCTTACAACTATTACCCTTTCAATTAGTACTCTTGTTTTGTTTTACAAACAGTATATTAGAAATTTAAATTTTTTTTTCAAATTTATTTTGATATTTATTGCCTATATGTAAGGGGAGTTAACTTAACTTCTCCTCTATATATAAACTTATGATGAGTGTATTGTATAAAAAAGAGTTTGACCTCTATTCTCTATATTATACACATGTGTAGGGGGAAGCTAGCACCTCTGTCTATACATTGTATACTATGCTTATATGGATTAGGGTTTAGTCATCCCTCCTTCATGTAATACATGTATGCAGGGAAAGTTAACTTCGCGTCTCCTTTGTTCATAGATTTATATAGTTCATGTACTTTATTTTGTGTACCCTTTTTGATGAATTGACAAAAGGGGGGAGAGAATTGTAGCGTTTATATATGCATACTTGTATTCGCATATATATCTTTATATTTATGATTTGTATTCATGATTTGTTTGGTATCTATGAGCTTACATTGAATATTTATATGTTTTATACTATGCATGTGTTATGGGGGAGCTTTTACAAAGCTTTTCATTAATCTATACATATATAACTCCATGAGTTTTGTCATCATCAAAAAGAGGGACATTGTTGGCCCAAAAGCCCATTATTCTATTTTTGATGATTATTAACACATGTATCTAATGATCTTGTTGTATTTAAGTTTCAGATATTGATCAAAATCTTAGTTGGTGTTTAGCTTCTTTGAAGCTAACACATAGTGAGCTTAAGTTTATAGAATATATCAAGTACTCGAGATGGAGTCTAGTTCGGAGAATCAAGTTTGGATCAAGTCTATTTGGAGAAGAAGATATACAAGAAGACTTGAGTTTAGAGTTTGTGAGTTTAGATCTCTTGTAAAGACTAGATAAGCTTTGATTGCTCAAGCTTACACAAGCCTAAGAAAATAGAGCTCGGTCGACCGGACGGTCGATCGGAGTAGAGTTCGGCCGACCGATCGGTTTACCGACTGAAACTGCAGAGCTCTCGGATTTCTCTCGGTCGACTAAACGGTCTACCGAAAAATCCCAACGGCTAAAAATACAATTGTTGGTCAACCACAAGGCCGATCTAGCCTGAGTTTGAGCCTAACGGCTAGTTTTGGATTCGACCTATATATAGTGTTTTATTTTGGGAGTTTCCCTAAGATTTTTAAGAGCTAATTTTTTTCACCTTCAATAGAGTTTTTCAACAAGTTTTTAAAGAGTTTTTGAGCTAAAAATCTATATCTCTATTTGGTTTCAAAGTTTTAAAAAAATCAAAGAAAATAAGTTTTAGTAATTCAAGTTTCAAGTTTCAAATTTCTATATCATTCAAGAAGTTTTCTCAAGTATTTTCTTTTGAGTTTTCATTTTCAAAATCTTTGTTTTCTCACAAGCTTGAGCTATTCATCGCAAAATCTATCCTCCAGGATCTTATATTTGAGAGATGTTTGTGATCTTTGTGTTCACTAAGTGTTGTAACTTTTGATTTGTGCTTTGACTTTGTGTCTTTCCTCTTGTGTAGAGGTGATTGCTTTGTAAGCTTTGTACCTCCTCTTGTATAGAAGATTGAGTTTGTATCCTTTGTGGAGTTTCTTAGTGGAGATAGTAAAAATTCTTCACGCGATGAAGGTGGGGACATAGAGCTTGGTGCTCTAACCTCTAAACAATCCTAGTATTTGTCTTTGGCTATCTCTCTAAACTCTATTATATCTCGCACTGCTATTATTATTCATCTATACATGCTTGGTATTGTGCTTACACTTGTATCATTCTAAGAGAGCTATTGAAGCACTTCAACTCTTAATCTAAAGGAATCTTGAGGAGAAGTTCTAGAGCCCTTCACCAGGGATTCGACTTCACTTTTTGGATATCTGCTATGTTAGTGTAAGTTTTAATTCATTATTTGTCATTAGATCAACATTACACCTATTCAACCCCCTCCAAGTGTACTTTCAGAAAATGTCATATTTCTGAGGTCTATGACTATGATCGCAGTCCTTATAAAATGATCACAGTATAGAGGACTACGACTATGATCGTAGTCCTCACAAAAATGACTTATTTCTGAAGACTGGGACTATGATCGTAGTCCTCACAAAATGGACGCAACCCTATTTCCGAGGACTGCATTCCAAGTCCTTAGAAAATGCACTATTTATGAGGATTGTGACTATAATCGCAGTCCTCACAAAAATGTTGTATTTCTGAGTCTTTATAAAAATGCGATCATGATCGCAGTCCTCTTTATTACGACTACGATCATGAATGCAGTATTCATAAAAATATCTTATATTTGAGTTTTTACAAGAACTATGACCATGATCGCAGTCGTAAAAGAGGACTGTGACATGGCGCAGTTCTCACAAAATATCCTATTTCTGAGTTTTTATGAGGACTGCAATCATGGTCGCAATTCTCTTTATTAGGACAGGGACAATGATCCCAGTCCTCATAAAATGTCCTATTTCTGAGTCAGTCCACACAAAAGACTGCGATCATGAGTCATAATCCTCATATCAGCAGATCCCGTCCACTAACATCGAATAATTCCTAATGCTTTCCATAAACAAACAAAACTCATCGCGAGCATAAACAAATGAGATCTGTAAAAGATCGATCCCAAAAAAATTTTTAGGGGCTCCGTCCCCGACCCTTTTTCAACCCTTATGGCAACCTAATAGCGCAACTCGACCCGTGAATTACTCTACATCGGGGTCAAGGTTGAGGGGAGAGAAACGTCAGGGATGATGGGCAAGGGTAAAATAGGAAATAAAAATATATAAGGAAGTGTTGGGAGGAATCAGTTTATGCTGATGTGGATGAAGCTGTAGCAAATAAAATTATAAAGTTGAGTTTTTTTCTAATTATGAAGTAAAGTAGGTGACTGTAGCAAAATTTTTCATAAATATATATGTTTTTGCACCAGAATTATTTTATGAAATCAATGAAAGTTCACCTAGAACGGGGTGAATAGGTGAAGTGCTAATCAAATGCAAAATTATAAAACTATGGCTAATAAAAACTAACACACAAATGAATTCCAAAGAGTGAAGCTGAATTTTCGATGAAGGACTCTAGAACTTCCCCTCAAGATTTCTCTTTTATAAGAGTTGAGGTACTTCAATAGCACTCTTGCATCAAAATAAGTGTGAGTACAATATCAAATATGTATGAATAAGCAATAATAGCAGTGTAAGATATAAACAAGTAGAGTTGAATTAAGAGATAGCAAACGTAAAAACAAGAATATATTTTGAGATTCGGACCGCTTGCTCTATGTCCCCGACTTCACTGCGTGAAGGATTTCTACTAACTCCATAAAGGAACTCCACAAAAGATACAAACTCAAATTCTCTACACAAGAGGGGGCACAAAGCTAATGCACAATGCAAATCACCTCTACACGAGAGGGATGGCATAAAGCCAATACTCTTCTATACAATAGGAGGGCACAAAACTAAGAGCACAAAGCAAATTGGAGTTTACAATTCTTGGTGGCCACAAAGATCACAAATATAAAATCTCACAATATGAGATCCTAGAGGATAAATTTTGCAATAATTGCTCAAGCTTATGAGAAAATAAAGATTTTGAAAATGAAGCTCTTTAGAAAATAATTTGGAAAAGTTCTATGAAGATATAGAAACTTGAAGAACAAAACTTGAATTTTTCCTAAACTTGTTTTCTTTGATTTTTCAAAATTTTGAAACACTTGAAAAATTTCTCTTAAATATATGGATTTGAAGCTTAAAAACTTGTTTAAAAACTAGGTAAGAAGGCACTAGAAAACTGATTTTAAAACTTTTGTGAAATCTTAGTAAAAACACTAAGTCAAAACTCCTTTATATAGGCAAAGAGCAATCTAGTCGTTGGGATCAAATCAGGGAAGAAATACCCAGTCAGTCGATCGCCAACGGTCAGAAATATAACCATTAGAGAAGTCAGTCAATAAGTAGGTCGACTGTGCCCAACTTTCGAGAGCTCAGCTCTCTGGCGGTCGACCGAACGGTCAACCGGAACCCCAAACAGAGAGCAAGGTTTTTTTTGCGGTCGACTAGTTGGTCAACTAACATACACAAATAGAGAATAACCTCTCTCACCGGTCGACCAACATGCACAATTTTCATTGTGCAAGTGTTTGTGCACACTTGGTTGATCGGGAGATCGACCGACAGAGCAATTTGCTCTGGCAAGCGGTTGACTAGTAGAAGCCCAAAAACTGATTATCTATCTTTTAAAACATATTTTTAAATCCAAATAAAATCTAGATAAATCTCCATAAAATCTACAAAATAAGTTTATGTAAATACATATGATTTATGTAAATACATATGAGCACAAATATGTGTGATTAAATATCAATTACAAACATGTGAACTTGTTTTTAAGATAAAGAATTTCAATTTTAAAATAAAAATCGTATTTTTCTAAAATTAAACTTTTAAATAAAAATCTAGTTTTTCCAAATACCTACATAAGTAGAAAAACAAGCTATGAAAGTCAATAGAAGTCCAATGTGTGTGGACAACATCCAATCCGTATATAAAATGATAAAACTTGTTTTTGATAATATGTTTCATAAAAGTAATTTTTTGTAAAAATGAAACTTAAACTCCTAGAATTAACTCACAAAAGAAAGTTTCTTAAACACAATAAAAATGTCAATGTGTATGGATGAAATCCAATACACATATAAATCAATGCAAACTTTTTTTTGATGAAATTTATTCATGAAACCAAAAACGGGTTAAATCGAAATCAAAACTCTTGTTCTTGAAAACCAATATCAAACTTTTGTGTGTAAGTGTATAAGCTTGAGCAATCAAAAATCATCTGTTCTATTCAAATCTTCTAAACACTTATAAACTCTAAAGTCAAATCTTCTTATAGATTTTCTTCTCCATGTAGACTTGATCCAAACTTGATTTCATCGAGTTAGACTACTTCTTGAGTTCTTGATATGATCTTTATACTTGAGCTCTTGAATCAACACGTATTAGTTTAAAACTTGACTTTGATTCTTTTGTTGAATCTAAACACCGACTAAGATCTTGATAGATAGCTGGAATTTAAATAAAACAAGATCATTAGTACTATAACTACACGAGTCAATCATCATCAAAACTAGAGTGATATGCTTTTGGGCCAATAATTAGATAAATTACTGTTTAAATAATTTCATTTGATTATGTGAATTTGATAGTAGAAAATTTTATGAATTATATTTCAAATTACATGACCTACGAATCAATTCTTAGTTCACGTTGGGAAGTCATGGGATTCTAAAGACAACTTAGGACATGAAGAAAGGTTTCATGAGAATGACAAGTTTGCACTTTCTATTACTTAGGTTTTTTAGTTACTCTATTTTTTTTATTAGTTGTACTTTTATGTGACAATAACTATGTTTTTTCTAGAATTTTTTATGAAAATTTATAAACTCTCACTTAGATAATTTCATTTGATAATTATTGAATTGATAACAAAATTTTGTTAATCAAAATAGAATCTCAAATATAAATCTATCTATACTATCTATAACAACGCCAATAGCGTCTCTGTCAAGAGCAATTTCAGAATGTTAGATTATCATAATAAATCCTCACTCTGATTGAGAAAAAAGAGAATCGCAATTAAAGGATTCCAAATAATAATATGATTGGTATATTTAACTATTGTTATAGCATATTGGTAAATCATAATTTATTTATAAAAAAGATCTTAATTAAAAGAAATTTCTAAATCAGACCAATTCATGATTGAGAAAAGCGATTAAAACCTTCTCTAATTCTTTTTCTATTCTCTCTTTCAATTTTCTACAAATAGTCAAAGCGTTAAAAAAGGAAAGTTTTCTTTTTCAATTATCTATGATAATCTTATTCTAATTATGAAATCTGTTAGATTTCAAATTCTCAGATAATTTCTCCTCTATATAATCCTCTAAGATGCTCCCTTCTTAAGCAAAAAAGGAGAAAAAAATTCAGCATATGAAAAGAAATTAAATGCAAGTAGAAGGAAAAAAGATATAGAAGAAAAGTATGTTTATATTTTTGTGCATTCTATTTTTTTTTTGTTTTTCCTCTTTAGATGTAGTTTATTTGATAATAGATATATATGTTTTTGCACCAGAATTTTTTTATTAATTTGATATAGTCCTGCTAAGATAACTTCATTTGATTATTATGAATTTGATAGAAAATTTTCTAGAAAATTTTATAAATTATTTTAAAAGTTACATAAGCTACTAATCAATTGTTAGATCACATCGGGAAGTCGTAAAGTTTTAAAGACAATTCAGGACATGAAGAAAAGTTTCAAGAGAAAGGCGAATTTGCACTTTCTCATATTATGCTTTTATAGTTACTTTTTTAATCATACTTTTATTTGATAATAAATATGTTTTTGTTAGATTTTTTATGAAATTTGATAGACTATTACTTAGATAATTTCATTTGATAATTATTGAATTGATAGCAAAATTTTGTTGATGAAAAAATAGAATCTCAAATATAAAATTTCAAATACATGTGTACTTGGTGCACATGCATTTTACTAGTACTTTAAAAAGAGGTAAGCTGCATTTTTCTTTTTATAATTCAAAAGACCCAACAATAATATAGAGAATATATATCTATATGAAAAGCAAAAGAATACTCAGATTTGTTGTAGTCTTATCCTTGTATGATTCATCTGATTTTTTTAGGAAACTTAAAGGGATTTTTTGAAATTTAGTTTTATATAAGTTGTTCGGGGCCTTTGGTCTCTGGTTTAGAGAAAGATTGGTATGGCTGGTACTTAACATGCTCCGCAGAATGATTGTCCATTTTATAGGTCAAAACTTGAGTTTTTGCGCTAATAGTATTTTTAATTTAATTTTCTTTTTTCTAATTGCTCGCTGATGAGAATTGAACCAGGATTTCTTTGATACTATATTAAAATCTCTGCTACTGCACCTAAACTTCGAAGCTGTATTGAGGGCTGAGATTATTACATTTATATTCTAATATATTAATTGATATTGTATACTCCGACAGTAGGGCTGCTGATGGGTCGGGTTGGATTCGGGTATAAGGGTCTGAGTCTAGAGGGGTGCATCCAGATGTACCCACCAGGTTAACGGGTAGGATATTTACTACAAAGATACATACCCTCCCCGTTGCATGTGGCTTTGAACCGGGTAAAGGTGCAAACATGCCGGGTTTGGCCCTGGCCGGTCCCGAACCCGTCGAGCTAAGGACTGGGTCGGACCAAAGCCCAGACCCGTCACTGAAAAATGGGCTACCCAGCCCAATCCGGGCCCGATCCCCTTTAGGGGACTCGGTCCCGGCCTACAATCCCGTCGAGACTGGACCAAACTCAACCCGGGTTGAGCCAACTATTTAAATTGGATTTTTAAAATCCAAAAAAAATTATTAAAATGGATTTTCTATTCACAATTTTCTTAAATGTGTAGGTGTTGTAGTAGGTCATCACACTCTTCTCACTAAGAAGAGGTTCTCGATTTGAACTCGGACATTTACATATTTTTTTTGATATTTTATTTGAGGGGGCGGCGAGAGATGGAGGCGGTGGGAGGAGGAGAGTGGCGGGAGGAGGCGGAGGGGGAGGGGGTGGCGCCTGTGGTGGAAGGGGCAGAAGGGGGAGGGTCGGGTGCTGCCCGGCCGGGCCGTGGGCCACCTCCTCCCCCCGGGCCCACCCCCACATGCCCGTAGATGGGGGCAGGCCCGGGCTGGGTCTAGGCTCGAGTGACCCGGGCTGGTTCCATGTAGGTTGGCGACCGGCCCGGCCCGTTTCGAACCTGTAACACCCCGTTCTCGAAATACATACTTAGATATGTATTCTGATTTTTCGATTGTATTCTTTTAATTTTCCCATATTTATTTTGTTTTATGATTATTTATATCATTATTTGGTATCAGATCCGGATTTCGAGATTCAGAATCATTCTGAGTCTAAATCAGGGACCTGATCCCAGTATACTGCTTGATTTGACCTTTTTGGTAGTCAAATTTGATCGGTTTCAATTTTGAAACATCGTTTTTCAATATTTTAGTTTTTTCATGATTTTCTGAAATTTTTTCGAATTATTCTGCAAAATCTTCAGAATCGGTGTCGACCAGTATTGCTGGTCGATTCCAAGATTTTAATTAATAAAAGAGTTGAATTTCTAAATTTTTTTCATATTATTTCTTAGAATCACATTTTTTACTTTAATTTATTTTTGAAGTTTTTTTCTGAATTTATCAAAACTCGACTAGATTTGGTGTCGGCCGGTATCACCGGTTGATTCCAGAATTTTAATTTGAAAATGGGATAGAATTTTAAAAAACTGATTTCATATTATTCTCAGAGCAATGTTTTCTACCTTTGGGTATTTTTAGGAATTTTTCTCAGTTTCTCAAATTTTGTCGCATTATATTAATTTAATATTTTAATTTGGGTTTTCTCGCTCTTGGGATTGACACATGGCATGACACCAACCATCCCAAAAATATCTTCCCTATTTCTACTCTCTTTCTTTCTCTTCCCTCTTTCTCTCCCCCTCTCTCTCTTCTTTATTATTTTCTCTCACTTTCTCTCTCCCACTCTCTCCTTTCTCTGGGTGCAACCGTCACTGCCCTCTTGGGCTAGCACCATCGCGCCGGAGACTCCCCAAGGGCCCCAATCCCCCTCTCTCTTCCTTTCTCTCTATCTCATCTCTTTTCCTCTCTCTTCCAAAATTGCCACTACCACCAGATCCATCGCCACCGCCCGTCTACGGCGGCCTCCCCTGACTCCGGTAACCGCCACCGACCTCCCCCTCTCTCATCTTCCTTTTCTTTTCTTTTTTCCCTTCTTTTTCTTTTTCTTTTTCCTCTTCTTTTTTCTTTTTCTTTTCTTTCCCCTCCTTACTCCTCCCTACGGCCTGGCCGCGGCGGCCAGTTTTTTCTCTCCTCCTCTCTAGGATCTTTCTTCCTTGATCTCTCTCCCCCCTCTCCCTCTCCCCCTCCTCTCTCTTTCCTCTCTTTCTCTCTTCTTTCTTTCTCTCTCTCCTCCCTCAACCTCTCTTTCCTCTGTGGACTGATGACGTCCATGACTGCCGCTGACCACTCTCCCTTTATTTGTTTCTGTCTTTCTCTCTCTCCCCCTTACAAACTCTTTCTCTCTTCTTTCCTCTAGCTCTCTCTATAGCATATTCGCTCTCCTAGTGATGGTGGGTGTTTCGTGCCCGTGCACATTTTTTTTGCATTTCGGGAATGTCACGGCGTTTTCCAAATATATAGGCTAGTGTTCTCGCCTTATTTGGGTTCCCCGCTTCGACTGGCATTTTGTATTTATAATGTATTTAGGACTGTTGTATTTGTATGCGTGGACACGTGTAAATGTACCGGCCCAGTGTATTTATATCGGTGTCAGTGTGTATATGTATATTGTAGACACATGTATTTGTATCAGTGTGATGAATGCTTGTATTAGTGCGGTTTAAATACCTGTACATATACACTACCTGTGATATATTCTATTACTACTTTATTTCCATACGTGGCCGACCCTTCGTGGTCATTAGTCTCCGGACATAAATCCTCTGGGTTTTCCTGCTTTGTCCGAAGCCTAGCTAAACTATGTGACTGTGTAATTAGCCTATTGGACACCTTGTCAGGCACGGCTTACTACGCTCCCGCTTTGCTCAGTCTCCGGACATAAGCCCCCCAGATTTTACTAGCCACACTGTATGGCTGCAAGTCGAGTTTAATTGTGTAGCCTCGTCAGTCACGGTTTAGCTATGTCCCGCTCCACTCAGCCTCCGGGCTCAGCCGCTTCATGGTTTATCTAGATCTGCTCCCGCCTGGACGGTGAGTTTAGTACTCAGCTCTTATTCGCTAGATTCACTTGTGCAAGAGTTGTAACCGGGTATGATTGATGTAGTGGTTGGATACTCGTCTCGGGACACGCGCACGGCTCTGCCATATGCTTTAGCGACTAATGCTGCTCGCTGATTTTGCCCCAGTACTGCTTAGCTTTGCATGACCTCACGCTTAACTATTTGCTACATATTATAATCTGTTACTGTATTTGTATGCATATGTGGTACTAACATCTCCTGCAGGTACTCCACAGCCCCGGGCTTAATCGCTCCGCAGTTCGCTACTACAGCCTCTGAATTTAACCTCTCTGAGCTTCATTAAAATCCTCTGGACTTTCTTTACGCTAAGCCTGGTAGGCGGACTTAACATCAGCACTTTACCGCTAACTCCATTCGAACGTAGTTACACCGTGAACGTGGCACCACACGTGGTAGTCTAGCGTTCATACGCTCGCTCTGTCGTATGCGTTTAGCTGTACCGCGAGCTGTAATCAAGCCGAATGTGATGGCGTCGGGTGCTGTGTATTAGCTTTGCTCCAGTTTTGCTTAGCTCTGCTTGGATGTTCGCTTACTTGCTTGCTCGCTTGATAATTTAACTATTATTCTTTTCTTGATGGTTGTGAAGAGTTTGAAACCATTACTTCTGTATTGTTTTTCTATATTCATACCGATCTTCTGTATCTGTACCATTTTCTTGTTTTCATATCAATCTCCTATCTCATTATCATTTCTTGTATTGTGGTATACAATAGTTGATATCTGTTGTGCTGTCACCTGACATGCTATTACTTGACACCTGACACATGCATGCTGACACCTGAAACCTGCATGCTATCACCTGACATCTGATATGATACACTTGATTTGTGATTATCATATTATGAGAAACCTATAACTATTATCCTATATTATATACAGTGACATGTATCCCCAATATTTGTGTACTTATGTACTCCTGTAACTCCTGAACCTGTCATGCTCCTGCTATTCCCGTAATATGATAATTACATAATAATAAACTATAAAAATGATAACTTATATCAGGTAAGGGAAAAACTGATGGACTTCAACTGGTGAATATGTTTACAGTGGAATTAATTATGTTGTGCAATTAAAATTTCCGATTCTAACTGAGGGACGCCAGGTGTTTCGAGGGGAGTGCTGGCTTTCTACCTCCTATTATATTTCTGAATGGGCATAATATAAGACCTACCTCCTGTTGCGGCCAATTTTCAGCAATAGAACACCCTGGACCATGGTCCCGGGCATGCACGGGACTCGTTGTAAACATAACACGTTGGTTTCATCATCAGTTTCCAATAACAACCTCAGCTTACGCATATATAGATGTATGTGTGTTGGGACACTAGGGCACATACCTAGATATATGGATAAGATGAGTAGTAATAATAAGATGCTAATCAATAATTTGTCATGTTGTTTTGCAATTCGGGTTGTATACACTCGGATTATGGTGAAGTGACGCATAAGGTATATAGATGAGGGTTTCCTTTTTTGAATTATTCCTTCGATGTACTTGTCTCAAGAAGCCGTAAACTGAGCTTGTATAATTGATTTTGCATGTATTCGTTTTATTCAGTTTTATCAGTTTTATGATGTTTTCTTAGTTTAGAAGACAGTTTGGGTTATATGAAATCAGGATACGATGATGTGAGATATACGGTATATATATGAAGGTTTCCTTTTTGGATTATTCCTTCGATGTACTAATTCTCAGTAATTTGGCCTTGTATAACTGATTTTGCCATATTTACTTTACTTGCTGCCTCATTGCCTGCTTCTGTATGCCTGTGCTCACAACAATACGATTTTCAATACATGCTTTTGACTCAGATTTATCGATGCATGCGTGTCTATCCTTGCACGCCACTCGACACTCAATTTATCACTCGTTGGATTGCTTCTGCCAACTCTGGATCTGCATGTCCACATCCCAGAGCTTGGACCGTGATGAACTTCTTATTGATCAGAGTTACGCAGCAGTAGCGTCGTGGATCAGCAGTTACTTGTCTGGGGCCCTATCCTTCCAGGCCCCCTTGCCTGCCTCTCGACTTTTCTTTTGTAACTCGTGAGCGCCTTTTGTACTGTTCATAATTATATATCTCTTTGTATTCTCGCATTTGCGCCTATCGGTGATATAATATTCTTATAATATTGTGACACATCCTGTGATAACTTTGTGATTGTACTCATATGTCGGAATGTATAGTGCACCACTTGCTTTCGTACTCTGATTCTTTCTTATACTGATGCTGAATGTATATACGTGTGGGTATTTTTGACCTGCGTATATACGTCGCAGTAACGTTTCCGTACCCCTAGGATCGGGGCGTTACAGAACCCCTAAGATCGGGTCGGGTTTGGAGACAATCAATTATATTTAAATCAAAAGAAGAACAAAAAGGAGAAAATAGCATACTAAAATTCAGGAATAAAATTGAAATTAAAAAAAAAAAAAAACCATATTCGAGAAGGATGAGCTTGAAGATGGTGCCCACTAGTGATTGAGGGGGCAAAAAAAAAAAAGTAAAGTGGAGTTTAGTTTTATTCATGGTGATAAACGGGTTTTGTAATTATAATCTATGTTAATAGTTGATTCTAATAAGTCAATTAATTATAGAAATTAAGTTGAACACAACGAAAGCATATTATTAATATTAGTTTGTTTATTTATTTATTTAACGAGTCTGGGTCCAAGTCAGGTAATATAAACACTACCCATCGCTATCCAACGACTAAATGGGTCTGAGCCTGGATCCGGGTCCGAGCCGGGTCTGGTCTACTTGAAAGGTATCCGAAATCTACCCGATTTTTCGAACATGTAAGCAGGTATAGTATGGGTCCGGGTAAGTGGGATCTGTAATAGCCCTAGCAACAAACATGCCAAAATCACAAAGAGATGCATACAAGATTAGAAAGATGATATTTCCTGAATGTCTCATGTGATAGCCTGAAATCATAAGAACAGTGTACAGGAAAAATTCAGATATATCAGCATCATATGTAACGTGCCTTGCTTCTCGAGTTACTTTCAAGGAATTGTTAGTGATATTATTGCTTGAATGTTAACTTGATAGTTTTATGAAACAGTCATTTATTATAGCGAACTCTTATTATTTTCCTCACGCAATAATTTATATTAGAATATAAAAATATTATTCTTTGCGAGTTCATTTTTTTTTAAGGGAGAAAAGCCATGTCATTTCATTGAACAACATAATATGTATATCCATGCGTAAGAGTATAATACCCTTTTAAAAAGGTCAGGGAAATGATAGATTCTTACAGCTCCGCTAAAACTTCAAAATTGAGTTGAGGGTGATATATTTATATTCTAATAATATTTATAGCACTTTACTGTTATGTTTAATTAATACTAGCTCAGGTGCTCGCCATTTTGTCACTATTATTATTATAGAGCTTATACCTGAGATTCTTCACAACCAAATCAATCAACATATATGTCTGATGTGATTAAGAGTTTCTTAATGTAATGTAAGAAGTTAGTAACTCATGTGCCTTAAATTTGTTAGCAAAAAAAAAAAAGAAAAACATGGAAGGAAGAAAAAAAAAATACCCTTTTTCCATATGCTCTCATTTGATTTGACTAATGAGAAGGAAAAGTTAGCTTGAACTTTTGATTAATTGTACCACTCCGAAAGTGAAAAAATAGTTGTGTAAAAAAATAAAAAAAATGATTTTCTCTTTTTTTTTAAATTTAAATGAATAATAGAAATGAGAAAAGACACTTCCGCAAGCTTCTTTGAATCTAAACAGCAACATAAACTGAACCAGAAAAAGAAAAAAAAAAACAGAGAGAAAAAATGGCCTCTTTAACTAATGAGAGGGCAATGAGAGAGAGAGAGAGAGAGAGAGAGAGAGAGAGAGAGAGAGGACCCAAGAGCTGCCACAACTTGTACCAGTTCAGAGTCAGAAAAAGACACAACAACAACAACAACAACACGGGGGGGAAATCCAAAAACAGAACAGGAACCATGAGAGGACTCAAGAGAGGACTCATGATATTTTACAAGAAGTATTCAATGTGATTCATTATTAAATAAAAAAAACAAATTTAATTGTATGATTTGTATCACAACAGCCAGGATTAGTTTGGGAAATGCTTTCCTTACACATATATAATTTATACTATGAGAATATAAATTATTATCACCCTCAATGTTTTATTATAATCTTATAATTTTAGTGCAGTTCTATTTGACGACGTGCTTAAAAAAGTGAATTAAAAAAAGAATATTTTTGAATCATGAAAAAAGCTTTCGACGTAGAAACGTGTTATAATATAAAACTGTTACTCTCAATTCTCATAGTGAAGTGACAAAGATTTTAAAACAGACATTTTTTTTCACTCAAGATTGTTACATGCAGAATTTACTTATCTAGAAAATGAATACCATCCCAAAAATTCATATGCTACTTTTGTATAAGGATGTGTGCAAAAACAGGCTTGCAAAAGGGGAAAAAAAATATACTTTTTGTTATTTCACTTGTTGGCTTCATTAGCAAGAGGTTAGTTAATGTTTCGCTTTTTCCTTCCATTAACGGTGTCATGCATGAGAGCACTTTCACTCGTGTCCAGACAAAACAAGAACTTTCTGGGGAAAAAAATCAAGCTGTCCGGGCTTGAGCTCTAGCAACGTCTGACTGGGCCTCTACCCAAGTAGTATAGGGCTCACTATTGAAGAGATTGTTTTTCAAATTTTTATATGAGCTCCATCAAATTGGCCAAGCGAAAAATCCTACGGTGAAAGTGCTCTTACACTGATGCAACCTCTGCCTCTTTTGCTACTAATCATGGGGCATGCTATGAGTGGACACTATATAAGTAAAAATTTAGTTAGATCAAAATCATACACCTATTAATCATTGTGAATTCAGAATGGTTGCAAAAAAAAAGAAAGAAAGATAAAAGGGAAAATAATTATCAAAACCCCTTATGTTCATCGTAGCATCGAATTTGTCCACCTTATCCTGCACGTCAGAGGCATTTAATGCGCCTCATATGACTTGTGTCAGCAAGTTCTGACCCACTTCAAAAAAACGATACATAAATTATGAAAATACTTCATATACCGTATTGAGACAAGTAGGAAAACACATAAATAACTGAGTCAAAGGAGCTTTTGATACAAAATAAACCAACATGATGTGTTTGAGGGGGGCTTTTCTCAAAGGGATAGAAATAAATTTCTCTAAAAATTATTCTGATGAGAGAATCCATCCAAAATATATAAAAACAAAAGGAATCTAAAGAACATAAGCTGCATGTTCTACAGTTACCAGGGCCTACTTGCTTGAAGGCACATTTGCTGCTTGCAGAGACACAGACAGTATTCTGTTCTTGGGACAGTCTGAGGAAAGCAAGTTTAGCTGTGAGCCCCATCCATTATCATCCACAATATGCAAACATTTCCTTATAATAAGGAACTTTTCCTATATAAATCTTGGATGTATTATATATTTAACTTCATATAGTGTTTCTTTCTTCAGATGGAACCCCACAAAATCTTTATATTTCCAGATGCTACTCAAAATATTCTGTTTATTGCAAACTGACTCTATCATACTTGTAGAAGATGACTGTTCAAGGAGCTAGATTTGTGAGATTTTAACAAGAGAAAGGATACTCAACTTGGTCCAAAAAATTTAAGCTCTTAGGTTTGTCTTTCTGGTGATAGTGTTAATCTCACATTAAAGATTAAGTGGCCCACTACCCTATTCAATTGGATTCCTAATTAAGGTTAACTGATATTATAGATGCCCATATTAAAGTTACATTTATATAAGTTAATAATCACATGAGGTATAAAGGGGCCATGATGGGTGGTTTTATCTCAGGGGTTATTTGTAAATGTTAGACCCTCATCTCTCCTCCAGTAAAGAAAACAACTCTCTCTCATTCTTTTGAGAGATCCATCATATTTGCAAGGGTTGTGAAAAGAGAAGGAGACAGAGAGAAGAAGGGTTTGGCATTAGGGTTATTGCAGGATCAAAGAAGGAATCGAGGTCCTCTTCAACATTCATCCATTCTCCACTAATGGCTTCAGGTATGTGTTTATATGAATATGCATTTAAATTCTTCTTGAGATGTAATTGATTCTAGATCCATGCTAGTTTAATCCGCATTAAAGCTTTAATTTCTTTCATATGGTATCAGAGCCAGGTTGAGAATCAATACATCTCAGAATTATGATTATGGATTAATTAGGGTTTTTATGATTAATAGTTTCATGAAGAATTTTTGATCATTTAATTCAGATTTAAGATTATGTATTCATGATTCTATTAAGATCTCATATCCCACAAATTGTTTATTATCTGGGATCTAATCAGGATTAAAAGCCCTAATTTTCCCTAATTTTTCCCTAATTTTTCCTAAAATTTTGGCATCAGTCGATTTCTGGAACTGTAAATTGATAACTGTTTCGTCGACTATTAGTCGACTAGCCCATAACAATAGTCGACTAATTGTCTTTCCAGAAAGTTGTGAACTCTCTGTTTTTACTGATTAGTCGACTTGACATTTTGATTAGTCGACTAATAATGAGTATAGTCGACTAACTCTTTTCCCAAGTCGACTAATAGATTAACCGAGAGTTGCCTTCCTGCAGGAGTCGACTAATCTTGCCCTTAGTCGACTAACCTATTATTTTGTAGTCGACTAATCCTTCCTCTATAGTCGACTATACTTGACCCAAGTCGACTAATCCCCTATTGTAGTCGACTTGACTTAGCCTTAGTCGACTAGGCTTACCTTGACCAGTCGACTAATGGCTGTTTAAGTTCAATCATAAATGTATGTTACACATTTGAGATTATTGTGTTAATATTGATTGATATTGGTCAAGTGTTAACATTGAAGTATTATGGGATAACTCAAATAAAGGATTAGAGAATATTGTTGGTTAGTTTTGTATTCATACGGTTTATTGATTTAGTAGTTGCCAAAGTGACCTATGTTAGTAAGCCTTATGAATATACAACTACATAAAAGACTTGTCATTGAGGGTGACATTAAAGACAATAATATTCTCGATGGCGGTTATAGTTAGGAGATTGGGACTGGCCCAAAGGAAAGTCTCTTTCAAATAATATGAACCGGGGTAGGGTAGTGTAATTTATGTAACTTAGTGGTGTAGAATTGGATACCCAAAAGTAACATGACTTACTGTCTAAGTGGCATAAATTATATTAGACCTATATAGGTGATAAAAGAATCTCACCTGAAGAGTGAACACTAGATATGCTTAGGTTCGCCCAAAGGAGAAATCAAAGTGATATCAATAGTTCATCTTCATTAAAATTTAAAATTTTGTATTGATTCGAGGCCTTAATGTGAGCTTATCCTATTTGTTTCAGTGAACGTTCCCACTTCCCTTCACACTCATGCAACTAGCATTCCAGCCCTGGATGGTACAAACTTCAATGAATGGTTTGAACATGTCCAATTCACACTGGGTGTACTGGACCTTGACATAGCTCTTTTAGTAGAGAAACCTGATGAAGTGACTGCTGAAAGCACAGCAGACCAGGTTAGCCATGCCAAAGCCTGGGAAAGGTCGAATAGACTCAGTCTCATGTTCATCAAGATGACCATTGCCAATAACATCAAGACTTCACTCCCACATACTACTAGTGCATCTGAACTTTTAACTGCTGTTAAAGACCGATTTAAGTCTGCAGATAAGTCATTAGCTGGCACCCTTATGGCTGAACTGACTACCATGAAATATGATGGTAGTAGAGGAGTTCAACAACACATTCTAAATATGACTGATAAGGCTGCGAAGTTAGGATCACTGGGAATGAAAGTGGATGAATCCTTCTTAGTACAGTTCATCCTCAACTCACTTCCTCCTCAGTTCGGGCCATTCAAGATCCACTATAATACTCATAAGGATAAGTGGAATCTGAATGAGCTGACTGGTATGTGTGTACAAGAGGAAGTGAGACTGAGGTAAGAAGGGCATCACTCAGTGTTGGCAGTATCTCAAGGAGCTATCCATAAGAAAGGTAAATATGGAAGAGGTAAGAGGTTTCCACCAAAGAAATGGAATGAACCGGGGGAAAGTAGCCAGGGTCATGGAAAGCCTTTCACTGTCAAATGCTACTTTTGTGGCAGAAAAGGACATGTGAAGAAGGACTGCAACAAGAGGAAAGCTTGGTTCGAAAAGAAAGGTATGAATCTTTCTTTTGTATGTTATGAATCAAATCTTGCTGAAGTTCCTTCTAATACTTGGTGGATTGACTCTGGAGCCACAACTCACATAACTAATTCAATGCAGGGATTCCTTACAACCCGGAAACCGAAGGAAAGTGAGAGATTTGTCTTTATGGGGAACCGTCTCAAAGTGGAGGTCGAGGCTGTTGGTACTTACCGACTACTCTTAGAGACGGGTCATCAGATGAATCTTGAAGATACTTTTTATGTACCTTCGATTTCTAGGAACTTAATGTCATTATCCAATTAGATATTGTTGGATATTCTGTTTTATTCAGTTGTGAAAAACTCAGTTTAATGTATAATTCAATGTCGGTTGGACACGGAATTTTATGTGATGGTTTATATAAAATTTCATTGAATGATGAGTTTGCACAATCTCTTTTATCTCTGCATTCGAATGTTGGTATTAAACGTGGCTTAATTAATGAAAATTCTTCTATCTTGTGGCATAGACGACTGGGCATATCTCCAGGGATAGAATTGAAAGATTAGTGAAGAATGGGATTTTAGATAACCTAGACTTCACTGATTTTGGTGTGTGTGTGGATTGCATAAAAGGAAAGCAAACCAAACACACCAAGAAAGGTGCCACAAGAAGTAAAGAGCTTCTTGAAATAATTCATACAGATATTTGTGGACCACTCTCCATTCCATGTTTTACGGGAGAGAGATACTTCATTACCTTTATAGATGATCTGTCACGTTATGGTTATGTGTATCTAATTCATGAAAAGTCTCAGGCTGTTGACATCCTTGAGGTGTTCATTACAGAAGTCGAGAGACAATTAGATAGAAAAGTTAAAATCATAAGATCAGATCGAGGTGGTGAGTTTTATGGAAGATATGATGAGTCAGGACAACATCCTGGCCCATTTGCCAAATTTCTAGAAAAGCATGGTATTTGTGCTCAATACACAATGCCAGGTACGCCTCAGCAGAATGGTGTTGCTGAAAGGCGAAACCGAACACTTATGGATATGGTTAGGAGCATGATGAGCTTCTCTAATGTACCTAATTCATTGTGGAATGAAGTCTTAAAGACTGCTATGTATATCTTGAACAGGGTTCCTAGTAAGGCAGTCCCAACAACTCCTTTCGAGTTGTGGACTGGTAGGAAACCCAGTTTAAGACATTTACATGTTTGGGGTTGTCCAGCAGAGGCTAGAATATATAATCCACAAGAAAAGAAATTAGACTCAAGAACAATATCTGGGTATTTCATTGGTTATCCAGATAAGTCTAAGGGGTACAAATTTTATTGTCCTAACCATAGTACAAGAATTGTTGAAACTGGTAATGCCAGATTCCTTGAGAATGACGAAATTAGTGGGAGTGATGAACCAAGAAAGGTGGATCTTGAGGTGGTAAGGGTAAATATCCCAATACCCTTCCTTCAAGAGAAATTGTTGTCCCTCAGCTTGATCATCAAGCTGAGATACCAGAACAACATAATGATATTGGTTCACCACTTCATGAGGATATCGCCATTGAAAATGTTGTAGAACCACCACAACTGGCAGCTTTGAGAAGATCTCAAAGGGAAAGAAGATCTGCCATTTCAGATGATTATGTGGTGTATCTACAGGAATCTGATTATGATATTGGGATAAATAAAGATCCAGTTTCATTTTCACAAGCCATAGAATGCAATGATTCTAGTAAATGGGTTGATGCTATGAATGAAAAGTTGAAATCTATGGACCATAACAAAGTCTGGGATATGGTCGAATTGCCTGATAACTGTAAGAAAGTCGGGTGTAAATGGGTCTTTAAGACCAAGCGCGACTCTATAGGCAATATCGAACGATATAAGGCCAGACTTGTGGCTAAAGGTTTCACTCAGAAAGAAGGCATTGACTATAGAGAAACCTTCTCTCCAGTATCAAAGAAGGACTCTCTTAGAATCATTATGGCCCTTGTAACTCATTATGATTTGGAGTTACATCAAATGGATGTGAAAACAGCTTTTCTGAATGGAGATTTGGATGAGGAAATTTACATGGAGCAACCTGAAGGGTTCGCAAAGAAAGGACAAGAACACTTGGCTTGCAAATTAAAGAAATCCATATACGGACTTAAACAAGCTTCCAGACAATGGTATATAAAGTTTAATGATACCATTACCTCTTTCGGATTTACAGAAAACACTGTTGATCAGTGTATATATCTGAAGATCAGTGGGAGCAAGTTTATTTTCTGGTTCTGTATGTGGATGATATCTTGTTAGCCAGTAGTGATATTGGTTTGCTGTATGAAACTAAAAGCTATCTTACCAAGAACTTTCAGATGGTTGATATGGGTGAGGCAACTTATGTTATTGGCATAGAGATCTTCAGGAATAGATCTCGAGGATTGCTAGGACTGTCTTAGAAAGGTTATATCAATCGAGTCTTGGAAAGATTTCATATGGAATTGTTTTCAACCAGTTGTGCACCATTATGAGGGGTGACAAATTAAGTGGGAGCCAGTGTCCCAGAAATGACTTAGAAAAGGGTCAAATGCAGAAAGTTCCATATGCGTCAGCAGTTGGGAGCTTGATGTATGCACATACTTGTACCAGGACAGATATCAGTTTTGCTGTTGGGATGTTAGGAAGATACCAGAGCAATCCAGGAATGGAGCACTGGAAATTGGCTAAGAAGGTAATGCGGTATCTTCAGGGGACGAAGGACCATATGCTCACATATAGGAGATCAGATCAGTTGGAAGTGATAGGCTATTCGGACTCAGATTTTGCTGGTTGCCCAGATAGCAGGAAGTCTACTTCAGGCTTCATATTCATGCTAGCAGGTGGGGCAATCTCGTGGAAGAGTGTAAAGCAGTCTATTACTGCTTCATCCACGATGGAGGCTGAGTTCATAGCTTGTTTTGAAGCCTCGAATCATGCATTATGGTTACGGAATTTTATCTCAGCACTTGGTGTAGTTGACTCTATTGCCAGGCCGCTGAAGATATATTGTGACAATACAGCAGCCGTTTTCTTCTCTAAGAATGGAAAGTACTCTAATGGTTCCAGACACATGGAACTTAAGTACTTGGTGGTTAGAGAAAGAGTTCAGAAACAGAAGGTGTCAATTGAAAGTATAAGTACCACTTTAATGGTTGCTGATCCAATGACCAAGGGATTGCCTCCAAAGACATTCAAGGAACATGTTGTTAGAATGGGTCTTTTGAGCAATCTGTAAATGTATGTTTTGGTACTTGTATAATTGACAAATATTGCGCAATAAAAGTTTGTTTATGTATTTCCTGTTATCCAATTATGTGTGCACATATTATGTATGGATTTTTGTTAAACAGGAAATGTCTTAACAAGACAATTACAGGGGCCATTTGGTTATGGACTAAATTAGTAAGGGTTATCAATGTTGTGGTACATAGAAGGGAGTATGACATAGATGTTGTATAACCGCTATGACTCGCATTGGTGGTCCAAGCTAATTGCAGTATTACAGTATTTCATGATTTGGGCTTATCAGTTGTTGTTTTAAAATTCGTGATCACGTGTCAAAGTTTTTCAGTATGGAATCCAATGGAGTCAAAATATTTTTTTTGAAAATGAGTCTTTTCTTTTATTTGTTTTCTAAAGTTTTAACATAATCGGCTAGTGGTCCAAGTGGGAGAATGTTAATCTCACATTAAAGATTAAGTGGCCCTCTACCCTATTCAATTGGATTCCTAATTAAGGTTAACTGATATTATAGATGCCCATATTAAAGTTACATTTATATAAGTTAATAATCACATGAGGTATAAAGGGGCATGATGGGTGGTTTTATCTCAGGGGGTTATTTGTAAATGTTAGACCCTCATCTCTCCTCCAGTAAAGAAAACAACTCTCTCTCATTCTTTTGAGAGATCCATCATATTTGCAAGGGTTGTGAAAAGAGAAGGAGACAGAGAGAAGAAGGGTTTGGCATTAGGGTTATTGCAGGATCAAAGAAGGAATCGAGGTCCTCTTCAACATTCATCCATTCTCCACTAATGGTTTCAGGTATGTGTTTATATGAATATGCATTTAAATTCTTCTTGAGATGTAATTGATTCTAGATCCATGCTAGTTTAATCCGCATTAAAGCTCTTTTAATTTCTTTCAGATAGACTAATGAATTCTTGCATGTTAACTTAACACAGTATTTACTTTCTAAAATTTGTGTCAAATATCTACTACTTCTTGTTTGGTTCAAATAATTATAACATGTTAGTTTGTTGATTAATCAAAATTATGTGTTTATATATAGATAGGGTCATGATAATTTTGGGTTGATTGCAATGTATTATCCTGACTGTTGCTTTTATTCGAAATAAATATATATAAATATAGGCTTAACCTTGCAATATAAATATATGATTTAGATTAAACAATGAATCGGTTTGACTTTCTTGTGAAGAAAACTCGTTTACTCTGCTTGCAAAAAATACTTAATTGCAAGGTGCTTTCAAAGTACTGTAAATAAATCATAATTAGCATCACACTATTTTATATATAGAGAGAGAGATAGACTTGTGTCCTTCCAAAAGGATTCGAGCCCGGATCCTTCCCACTCAAATTCAACCCTCCGACATTCGAATACAAGATCCACTTCGTTGAAGTTGATCTATATTGTTTCAAGTATCTATAAACCAAAAATCAAGTGTTTTGAATACTTTTTTTCCATCCATCAAGTAGGGAAAAAATGGACGGCCTAAATAGTGAGTTGGTTAGTTTAACGGTGTAGATCATTTGAAACCTAACAAGAATTAGTTTGCAGGGGTTTTAAATGTTTAGATCATTATGAAATGGCTGGATTAAGAATTTGTATGTCTAAAGACATAGATCTAACCAACTCACTACTTTCGCCCGTCCATTTTGCGTTGCTTGATGGATGGGCAAAATGTATTATAAACACTTGATTTTTGGTTTATAAATACTTGAAATAATATAGATCAACTTAAGCGAAGTGGATCATGTGTTCAAATGTCGGAGGGTTGAATTTGAGTGGGAAGGATCCGGGCTCGAATCCTTTGGAAGGACACAAGTCTATCTCATACACACACGCGCATATACTTTTTCTTTTCTTTTCTTTTCTTTGAAATGTAAGACATAACTTGGTGCATGCGAGATTTAAACTCTAGAGATCTTACTCATTACTAAGAAGTTTTACCACTGTGCTACAGTAACACTTGCATTATATATATACGCTGAAATATAAAAACAATTCAAGAAGACAAAATTATATGCTCCTCGGATGCAACACCCGCGATAATCTTCTTCCAAGCTCGAATACCAAAGTTTATTGAGATGACCAACTGAATGGATTTCCATGTTCCCTTGACCGTGTTGAAGTAATAATTATTAGTGTGTAAAATCATAAAAAATATAACCCTCTATCTTCATCAAAACTTTAGAGTTTTGGTGCAGTGGCAGAGTCTTTAATATGATATCAGAGTCATCTCTCTGAAATTCTTTTACCATTATTTTTTATTATTCGTTGCTCTGACGTCGTCCTCAAGCCTGTGTTGGGACACAGTATAGCAGGAGCCTAGTGCCGGGCCACTTTTCACTTGCGCATCTTCAAGATTTTCTCGTTCGTATCCTTATTGTCTTCGGCATATTGCCTCTGATCTTCAGTCGCCATCTCTTGGAATGATCTTCCATGTTCTAATCTGAATAAAGGATCGCCATCATCAACATCTCATTAACTACTCACATTTTTTCAACCTAACCCAAATTGGATCTAATAGAACCAACTCCAAATCTGATTCATATTTAGACATTGTAAGGTTTCCTTCTTCCCCTTCAATGTTGGCAAAAGGACCACATCTTATTGCAGAGATCACAAGCCACCACGTCGTCGCCGACCAAATCTTCTCTTATTAATGGTGATCGCCTTCTCTTCTCTGATTGGTGTTCTCTCCTCCTCTTCTGGGCTCATGTTCATCCTCAATGCGTCGCCCTCATCCAGGCTACGTCAGTCTCTCTTCATCGACATTGAAAGTGCTTCTACTTATTGTAGATTTTTTCTTTCCATTTGGACGTTCATTCTCTAGCGCTGCTATTATCATGGATATTACTGTCTCTTTCTCCACTGATTAAACTCGCACTCAATCAATGTCCACCTCACTTCACGCGAAAGAGACTCCTCATAGGTTTTTAAGTCTATTTTGTGTTTATTAAAGAGACTCAAAGCCTCAAAGTCCGCCTTGCTACACGAGAAAGAGACTCAGGCAAATCACATTCATCAAATGCTTCATCTTAATCTAAATCTATCTCTCCAGTAGATGATTTGTCCTTAATTTTTCGTGTTCTAATGGTCACTGTCTCATTAACTAGTCTCATTTTAAATTGGATCTAACAGACCTAACCCCAAATATGATTAAAATTTAGACATTGTTAGGTTTTCTTCTTCTCTACTTCAATGTTGCAGAAGGATTTCCTCCTCTTCTTGTAGAGCTCACAAGCCACCATGTTGTCGCCGACCAAATCTTCTCTTATTAATGGTGATCGCCTTCTCTTCTCTGATTGGTATTCTCTCCTTCTCTTTCAGGCTCATGTGTCATCCTCAATGTATCACCCTCATCCAGGCTACGTCGGTCTCTCTTCATTGACGTTGAAAGTGCTTCTACTTATTGTAGATTTTTTCTTTACCTTTGGACGTTCATTCTCTAGCACTGCTATTATCATGGATATTACTGTCTTTTTCTCCACTGATTAAACTCGCACTCAATCAATGTCCACCTCACTTCACGCGAAAGAGACTCATCATAAGCTTTTAAGTCTACTTTGTGTTTATTAAAGAGATTCACAGGCTCAGAGTTCGCCTTCCTACACGCGAAAGAGACTCAGGCAGATCACATTCATCAAGTGCTCAATTTCGATCTGAATCCATCTCTCCAGTAGATATTTTGTCCTTGGTTCTACACCCGTTGTAGTTCTCTTCTTCAACAGTTGTTCTCTATCATCTAATATCTCCTCATCATCATATTCGTTACTCTTAGTGGTTCTATAATTTATTTTTAGCACTTTAGTAGCGGCAATATTTGCATTTTTTTTTTCTTAAACAAACTCCCAATGTCATAACAAGAATGGTATAAAAAAATAAATATAAGTGTGAAATTATAAATATATAACCCTCAACTTTCACCGCAACCTCAGAGTTTTAGTGCAGTGACAGACTCCAATAGAAATTTGATACGTCAAGTCTTAATTTATATTTTTCTTGAGAGAAATAATATTTCAAGCATACAAATATTGAATAACAAATGAAAGAAGAAGGTTGTACTTGAGTTTGAAGCCTCTCCATTGACTCAATCACACGAGTCCTCGATATGGTGTATCTCAGTTATCTGTCAAAATATGTAGTTTATATTTTTTATTTGCAATCAAGTTTCTTTTTAATTTATTCTTTCACATTAACATTTATAAAGTTAGTATTTTTTTTCTTTTTTAGCCACATGAGTAATTGCTGTTAATATATTATAAAATGCAATTCCTTCCCAGATTGCATTTTACATTTAAACTGTGTCTTGCATCACAACGATATGTTTAAGAAAAGATATTAAAATTCTGTAAAATTTGTGTTAATAGGTGAGATGATATCATAGGTCAAGATGTTTGCATGGGCCCAAGTTTTGAATTATTTTCCAACCACTATCACCACACAAAAAAAAAAAAGAAAAAAAAGAAAAAAAAAAGTGAATTACATGTGAGTACACAAGAGGAACAAATAATAAACAAGAAAAAAAAAGACACTAAGATATGCGATATTGATCGTCTAACTTCATTTTATGTCCGCGAGAAACACAATAGGAGAAATCCACTATGAACAGAAAATACAAAAAAAAAAAGGAAAAAATAGTATGCTTCTAAAAAGTAAGTATCACGACAACATAGTGATAAAATTTCTTTCAGTAAGAGGTTTTGGGTACAAATCCTGCTTTCGCCGATTACACCTATTTTCCGAATTAAAAAAAATGGGAGATTGAGAGCAATTTGCAGCATTGTCTTGGCTTAAATCAAAGGGATGGGGAATACTACCAACCAGAATGATTGGAAGAAAAACAGAGCAATAATAATTGAAATAGTAATAAAATGGCACCAACCTAAACATCCAATATTAGCAATCTGAGGAAGGAGAAGGGCATGAAAGCCCCACATTAAATAGTAAGGAGTTTGTTCTCATTGTTGAGAAAACTAATTCCTACTCAGTTATCCACAGGCTTTAAAATTGAAAGAAACTAATGCATTGAAAACTACTCATTACTGATTATTTGCAAAAAGCTTGGCCATCCAGCCATAAACAAAATAGTGATTTCCGACAACTTAAGATAGAATTTTGTATATATTGTTGCATTCTCTATAGTTTTGTATAAAATTAACTGCCTCAACCTCTCAAATATTGCACATTTTGCTGATAGGATTGACTTGTACTGACATTTAGGTAGGGATGTAAACAGGCTAGATTCAGACGAATTCGATTAATTTTTGAACACGAACCTTGTTGGGACTTGCATTTGAGTTGGAATAACTAGACTTTCAATAAGTTTATGCAAGTATCAACATAATCATAAAGATTTTATGCTTGTTTCAATTTTTATTATATGAAAAATAATCAACATTTGTGTGCTTTAGGTCTGATTGTGATCAGAATGATTTCTACTTCAAAGCAACCAAAATTTTATGCTTGTTTCAACATCATTATTTTCGTACATTGTCTTTGTATCTATTGCCTTAGACATTCTTTTGAATTTGTTATCCGATTTGGGAAACTAACATGAATATCATGCAATAATGTTTTCAGGTTCGATTTTGAAATATCTAAATGATTAGGTCGAGTTTTCAAATTTTTAGGTACCATTTACAACCCTAGCACGCATGATGCATGGTTGTTTTAGAATTTATACTCACATTGTATTCTGCTAATTAGAAGGAATAATGACTCCACTGTTGGGATTTGGGTCGAACAAATAGTCCCACATCGGCTAGACGTGGGGATGGTCTTGGGAATATAAGGATTTGGGCAACTCCATCTAAAAAACTAGTCTTTTGGGATGGTGTCCCGAGTCCTTCAAGTGGTATCAGAGCCATGCTCCGAAGGCCTGCCTACCCCACTGGCGCAAAAAGGCGAGAAATTTGACAGTGCCCTTGCAGGGAGACTCTTTGTTCGAGGGGGGTTGTTGGGATTTGGGTCGAACAAATAGTCCCACATCGGCAGTCTTGGGAATATAAGGGATTTGGGCAACTCCACCAAAAGGCTAGTCTTTTGGGATGGAGATTCAACAGTTAAGGTATAATAAAATAAATAATATTTTTAAAAAAGATAAAATTCAATACAAAATAACTAAATTTCCAATGGTTACAATCCAAAAATTAATCAATTCCCTTCCATTAAACACAGAGGTCCAGAGCTTTTTCTTCCAATATAAATAAACTCTTTCTTATATCTTTATGGATTAAAATTAATAACCAAACAATATTTTGGATTTTAATACCAAGGAATTTCTACAAGTTTAAATTAGAAGCTATAAAACTGAAACGATCTTGAATGACGTTTAGTTTAGATTTCATGTCACATGTTGGATAAGAGCTTCATACCTTTATCTTTACTATTAATAACAAGTTTTAATTCAGAGAAGCTCATAACAAAAAAGAAAAATGATGAAATGAAAAGAGAAGGGAAAAAAAAAATTAGAGAAATCATTTTCAAGTTAGAACTTGCCTTATAACTTGACTAGATACATTGAAATTTGAGTTGATATCCAAAGAATCAAGTTCACAAGCTATACCTCAAGGGTGAGTCAAGTGGCATAAAAGATAAGAGATAACATATATCATACTTCATCGTCATCACCGATAAATGCATATGCTACACTTTGAGCTTTTGAGCAACGAGATCAGATGATGAGAAAATCCCAGGTTCAAGTCACAGCTGCAGTCCAATGTCAAGCTATGGATAAAGTGAGGAGAATTCAGCAATAATCCCTTCTCTCCCCGTTCTCACTGTTTGATTTCTTTCTCACATCCTGCTCGAAGCAGCTGCAAGTAATAGAAATCATCTGGATTCTCTGTGCATTCTTGCCCATATCTGAAGTTATCAACGACTTCTAAGAAAAAAGAAGCTCAAGAAGCACAAACTTCAGATATGTCGTCACGCAGGAAAAGCATCATGCAACAAAATACCAGCGCCACAATATTCGCGATAATCTTACAAGATGAAAAGCTCTAAATATTCATGAGAGTGAATAAAGAAATACACGAGCATAACGTAAAATCCTTTTAAGAGTGCCAAGTGCATATTGTTGTCATCGTACAAGTTCCATGTTTCAAGTGCTAAATCAAACAGGGTCATGTCCAACAGTTTTATTGGCGGGAACAGTAGCAGTAAGCCAGGAATCACTGACAAGATTAAAGATACAAAACATAATTTCCATGTCATCATCAACCAGTGACACCATCCTTGGAATTCGAAAATAAAATTAAAGATGCCAAGAGTTTGTGTGGCATGGTTTTTATGTCCGTGACGAAGCCAGAGATCCCGTCCCTGGCACTCGAATCAGGTTGCTGTGTAAATAAGTCCAGGGGTCCTCACTTGTAGAAATCAAAATCTGTGTCTGGCTTCTTTACATTTGTCCTGTAACCCTTTTCGAAGTCTTTGGGAAGAATAACGTATCGGTTCTTACGGACAGCATGCATCCCGGCTTCCTGACATATAGCAGCAATCTGTGGAATCGTTCATCACATGTAAGTTGCAATCACTGGAGGAAAGAAGCAAACTTTGCAAGCGTGTAAAGAACAAAGAATGAGTAAGAACTAGATAATATGAAACTCAAAAACAGTTTGTCGAGAACCTATGGTTCAAAATCTGCTACTGGTCAATGGATATGTCTATAGGGTTGCAATTCAAAAGGGGGCTTGGTTTAACTTGTTTCTTCTAACAAGTGTCGTGTGTCACTTGACCCATGTAGGGGAACACCCCTGCACTATAGGGAAAGATTTGAGGGATTCAAAGAGTCCCAAAGCATTATTTCACGCCCTAAACAACAAATAGTTGCCTTCAAGGAAGATCAAACCTGAAGCAAAAGAACAAGTCTGATGCAAATTACAATTGTTAGGGTGTCATGCATAATTAAATCACTTAGAAGTTGGAAACCTTAAGACATAGATCTCAGCGCAAACATAATTGTGATGGCAGAGAATATCTGGCTTTTGCTCTTTTGCTCATTGGACATCCTCCTCAGCAGAAAGCGAAGCGGATTACTCGAATTCGAACAGCATAATGGACACACGGAGCCAAATGCACCAGATACCAGTCGTATGCACAAGAGGCATACATCAAGCCAACAGTAAGCCGTGAAAAAAGAGAACTTGAACCACCTCTTCATAGGGTATAAATAAATATCACGATTTCAAATAGCAACCGATTTGGATATATATCGGTAATATCATATTGGGTTTTGAGGTATCCAATACGATATTAACCCTATAATATTGGCCAATAGTGGCAGCTCATATTGCCAATATGGCCGATATCAACGGCCAATACTGACAATTTCGGTGCTAAAAACCAATGGCTGATACAAATACCGAGATTTTAAACTATGATAGATACTAAAATCTATAAAAAATTAATATTTATAAGTGATCTTTGGAAAAAAGATGTTACCAAACTGTTCCGTAAGAAAAAAGGTTCACCCAACTAGGCGTCTCTCTGTGGTTAGAACCCTGGATCTTTTCATCCCTTTCAATTCCCCTTAATTGTTAGAAAAATGTTGGTTTTTACTTTGCAAATAATATATGCAACATAAAGTATAGAGCTGAATTAGGCATCTCTCTGCGGTTAGAACCCTGGATCTTTTCATCCCCTTTTCACATTCCTCTTAATTGTAAAAAATGTTGGTTTCACCTTGAAAATAATATATGGATTATTAAGTAAAAAAAGCCTTTTATAGAGCTCAATTGATATGCATAGAATGAACACCTGATTTTCCTAGAACTTAATAAATGTTACGGCAATTAGGTGGCCTGCCAAAGCCATCAGGGAACATGAACCGCCTTACTTTTCCCAAAAGAATGTGAATAAACAACTTGTTCTTTACATACCCATATGCCGTAACTATATACCAGTGCAGATAAACTATGATACATAAAGGCAAAATAATTTTTTATAAAGAAAATAAAATTCATCTTGAAACAAAATCCACCACCTCCCCCCCCCCCAACAAAAAAAAAAACAAAAACAAAACAAAAAAAACGACACGCACACAGAAAAAAAAACTCGTCTTCACAAATCCCCCTCCAAGTGCAGTTTAACTTATGAAAACCAACATGTAATGTTTCTTTTTAATACTCCCAACTCCTTCATTTCTCTCTATTTCTTCCTATTCTGTGCTTCGTTGTTTTATGTTACTCTCCGTTGTGCTACTCAATTTCATTGTCATTTTGTCTTTTTTAATTATTTGCCGTGTTTCTTCTGTTTTCTTATCCTTCTCCATATCTTTGATTTATAAGTGAGAGTGACTATAATCATTTATGTTGACTAGGTGTATAGCTTGTCTATCACCATAAGTTTCATCGGAACAAGCTTAGCTGCTTAAGCAGTTGCCTAGGCACCAAGGCGGACCACTTAAGTGGTCAACAAATACAGCTACTTTGCTTTTTCTATCTGCTTTTACAATAATTAACTTTTAGAAAGTTGGTTTATAAAGTGTAGGACTTGCCCAGTATTTCAATAGTCTAAAGGTGGGTTTTCCAGAACTAGAATACTGGCAGATCAGTGCTTGGCTGACCAAACCATAAGGAGAGTTTTTACTTTTCATATACATATAATACCTAGATAAACGTTGAAATGGGACCTAAGGTGACATATCACACAACTTGCATTAGGAGGCACCTTGTAAAGGCTAAATGGGCAATTTTTTGGATGATCCGAACTGTTCATCTTGGTCTTCATCCACTAAAAACCTAAATGTGCAAAAAAATCACACAATTTAACTCTCCAACCCACTCTGAAAGTCATAAATTCAACATATGCTGTTAGCTGAGAGCTTCTTGCAACTAGAAGATATTCTTAAACATTACAAGCATTTAGGCTATCACGCAAATCTATAATGGAATTAAGATTTCCTCAGGCTTGCAAACATATAAGAAAATGAAAAATTGCAATTAATATAAGAAATTTATATAACAACCACAAATTAGAGAGAGAAAAACAACTAACCTCTGCTGCGCTTATTTTATCTGGTCTAGAGACATAATCTTCCAAATCAACCTCATCACTGAGATTCATTTTAGCCGTGCATACCTGAAAGTCGACAGCCATAGAGCATAAGCACATTAACTCAGAAAATTCTTTATGCTTAACCAGAGATCTCCTCAGCAATGAAGCATAGAAAAGCTAAGAGGCACAAAACTAAAACCGATTGCCAATAGTCACAAATATTCATAAAAGAGTATCTAAGAAATTAGTAACAAAACAAGAGGTCCATTAGTCTCTCATTCGGCTCATAAGAATCATGCTGTCCAGACACATGGCCATCCAGATCAATAAGCAAAGTGCAAAAAGATGGCAACTCAACATTTCAATCATCTGTTAACACGTACAAGGAAAAATATCAACTTCGATACAATGAACAAAAGATTAGTCAAACTACTGGTAATCAAATAAAACACAAACCTGTCGACCTGTTGGGAATAAACTGCTGCATGCATATATGGTGATGTTTTCAAGGACAAAATATTTCATTAGTTAAGGAATTCATTAAGGGTCATGGTAAGTTGACAGCCCCAGTACTCTAAAGGAATCTTGAACATGGGTATTCTAAGTACAAACTAGATTTGCTAGGCTGGAGGCACAATAGACAAATGACTTGTATAGTGAAAAGAATAGGAACAAGGATACTACAATAGTGTCTGTGAAGAATATAAAACCGTAGAAGACAAAGAAGATGACGGCTAGGGTTTTTTGTGCTCTGATACCATGTGAAGAATATAAAACACTAGAAGACTTTGTTTATTAGAGAGATCTCATCTCAATATATAGATATTACAAACAGATATTAGGTATTGGTAATGTAAATCCAATAACCCAATTACCTTATTATCTATCTAAACAGTGTCAATAGAGTTCTCCTTGAAGCTTGCATTAAAAGGTTTAGGACCAGAAGTGATGGGGGCATCATAACGCCTTCTCTTCACACCTATTAGTGTCGTTGACACCGTGTTGCATCGAATCCACCATTGGTTTTAGTTTTGAGATGTGCTTGGCATCATTTGTTTCGATTTTTTTGAACAATTGTTTAGTCCGCGTGTCGTAATTGTGTTTGGTTTTCGTTTGAGCCATTCAGACTTCGTTTAAGTCATTACTTAGGGTTGAGATTGAGTTTAGTTGATCATGTTTATTTTCATGTTGCTTTTCGTTTAGTCCCACATCGGAAGTGAGTTGAAACTTGTAATAAAGTGAAAAGCCTATTTAAAGGGCAATGGTTGAACTCGATGAATAAAGGAATGAAGATTTAGTAAAAAAAAATGTTTTGATATTGGTCCGATCTAATTGATTGAATCAACAGGTGGTGAAGCCAATAATCGGGTTGTGATCCGAGTTCATATCTCAATCCAAATTTTTAGCCTTTAATCCCACATCAATTTTGGTATCAGAACTAAATTCTTGGTCTTTCATTCAAAAAAAAAAATCCAAAACCCTAGTTCTTTCCTTTCCAAAAAAACCCTAGCCTCTACAAACCTAGCTTAAAATACAAAAAAAGAAAGAGAAGAATAAAAAACAAGAAACTCCCATGTATTACTGTTCATCACCTTCTTCGTCATCTTAAAATCCCAACCCTGACCCTAATCTACACCGCCTGCCTGCATCACCGTCGCCGCAAGCAACTGCATGCTACGCCTCGCCGATCTCGTCTCGTTGACCTCGTCATGCAGATTTCGACTGGATCTTGACCTCGCAGATCCAAGGTCGCCGCCACTGTGCCTCCTTCCTGAGCGTCGATCGTCGTCGTTGAGTCAACGCGACATCGCCGCCAACTCTCCTCTTCACCGTCGACTTCTTCACCAACCAGACCACCTGCAACATTTCCGCTATGTAGCACGGACACTCCTATCATGAGTCATATCGTGTCTGATTGCGTCGGACACGCGTGTCATGTATTTCAAAGAATTTATCACGTGTCCGCTTATGTCGTGTCTGTTTCAATATTATCGTGTCCGTGCAACATAGCCTTTCCGCCACGCCTCCAAGATCTTGTCGCCATCCTCTTCCTTGCACCGTCAACCTCCATCTTCATCGATTTCCATCGTCATCTTCATCATCGCCACCTTCCACCGACGTCGCCGCTGTTCCACTGCCTTTGCCGTTCTCTTCATCTTCCTCGCCACACCTCGTCACCATCCTTCTCGCACCGTCGCCGCTAGGAAAACCTTAGCCATTTGGGTTTAATTGAACGGGTTCAACCTATCAACGGTGATCTGACCCGACCCGTGGAGCCATAGCACCCGACCCAATAATCTATGACGCCGACTCGGAGTTGCGGCTCAGACCTGAGTCGACGCTAATGTCATCGGCTCAGAGCTGACGTCATCGGTTAACCTAAGCCGATTGAGCGACCCATCGTGGCTCAGACCTGAACCGATCCGAACCGAGTGGACCCGAGTTGACTCAATAACCAGACCGAGTTGACTCAGTGACTCAGTCCAACTCAGTTTGACTCGGTCTGACTCAGCCGAGTTGATTTAGAAACCGTTTCAGGCCCGATTCGAGCCCGGTATGCGCCGTTTTTTAGGCAATACTTTTCCAAATCGTACCACTGTTGTCCAGGACTTTCATGGGCATAGGTAGTGGGTATTTCTTCGAGGTAATCTTAATTTTATCGATTCTAATTCTTTTCCAACATCATTAGAAATTGTCTCGATTACCCTTAGATTGGTTTATCCGTGATGCTATCAGTATTGTTTCTATTCCTCTAAAATTATGAGCATGTGAATCTGTTAACCTTTTTTCCTTTAATATTAGAAATTGTCTCAATTACTCTTAGATTGGTTTATCCTTGATACTATCAGGATTGTTTTTGTTCCTCTAAAATTGTGAGCGTGTGAATCTGTTAACCTTTCTTTACTCTAATTTGATTATTAAAATAGAACTAATTCCTAAATCTAGGCACTTGATTAGTTTTTTTTGACGCAATATTAAAACGACCAATACTACTTGCATGGTTTCTATTATTTGATCATCTTAATTAAATCCTTGATGTCTAAACGTTCGATAAGTTGTAAGATAATCTAGTGGGCGTTCATAATTGAACTACTTGCTGATATCTATTTTATCACGTGCATCTCATATCAGAGCATTATTAGGTGTTAGGATTAGTTTTCATTCTTATTAGGTTACATTTAGGCCTCATTTCGTTGTTAATTTGCATCGCTTGTTCGCTAAAAATCATCATGTAGGGCATACGTTTACAGAACAACACCATATCATCAAGGTTTTACATTTAGGAAAATCATGTTGCATGACCACTCGTAGTGGAACACAATCACCTTCAAAACCCCATTTCTGAGATGGATCCCAACACTGCTAGCATTGCAAAACTCTTAGAAGACTTATCTACCCGATTTGACAATGTCGAGCAAGAGTTGACAAACAATAGAGAATGTTTAGACCAAGTAGAACGTGAGACTACCGAAAATGTTGGTGAGAATGGACCTCGACTTGAAGTCAGACACCTAGGTATAATGTTCAACCTGATCATGATGAAATAAACTTGCGGAGCATTAAACTAGAAGCACCCACCTTTGATGGTAAGTTGAATTTCCAAATTTTTCTCAATTGGAATTGAACATGGATCATTATTTCGACTGATATAATATGTCATATGAGAGACAAATCCGATTTTCCAAAATAAAATTGGTTGATCAGGCTAGGCAATATTGGACTAATATAGAGAAGCTAATGACTCTTAGGAGACAAGAGCCCGTTCAGACTTGGGATGAAACGAAATTGAAACTCCAAAAAAAATATTTGCATGTGTCGTAAAACCTTGATCAATGGCAGCATTTGATGCAAGACAATCAATCAGTGACGGGGTACATCGCCAAGTTTGATGAATTTATGGTTAGGTGTGACGAGAATGAGTCTGACGTTGTAGTCTTGCCTAGATTTCGCTCGGGACTTAGGGAAGATCTTAGGCGTGAGCTCTTTATGCGAGATATCTCCACTTTAGAATAGGCTTATCAGCTTGTCCAGGATCAATATTGCTCCCAACATTTCTTTTCACTAAACGCACACACTGTAGGGTTAACACCAACAAGGCCCCACCACTGTCAAGTCCCAGTTGCTAGTCAGTCTTAGTCCCATTTTGAATCTAGTAACTCCACTCAGAAACATGATGACAAAGACAAAGGAATTTACAGTAAGTCATCTAGATCGGTTCAACAGAATCGATGTTTTAAGTATCAAGAGTTTGGTCACATTACTGCATAATGTCCGAGTAACACACGAACTTTGATTATGGAGACTCAATAGGACAGTGACCAGAATGACTTAAGGAGATTGTCCATGACCCTGAAGGAGATGTTTGGGATGATGAGCTTGTTGTTGATCAAACTACCACCTTAAAATATTTTTTGAGCATGCCCCTACCTTCGATTGATGATGTTGATAGGATTACCAACCGGCTTAGTGTAGTGAAGTGCGCTTTGACTCAGCCCAAGGAGACTAATGATTGGCGTCGATTCACAATATTTCAAACTCTAACTAAAATAAGTGATAAAAATTGTCAGGTCATAATTGATAATGGAAGTTATGTCAACGCTTCGCCTCGCGCATGGTGACTAAAGTTGGCCTGAAGGTTGTTCCTCATTCTCAACCATATAAGGTGTCTGGTGAACTCTGCGTCCACTGACGTTAAAGAAAGATGTCTTGTCCCGATCTAATTTGTCACTTATTCGGACAAAATTGGTGTGATGTAGTCACCATGGATGTTGACCATATCATTTTGGGCAGACCTTGGCTACATGACCTAGATATCACTATTTATGTTTGAACTCTGTTCGTTTGTCCATGATGAAAAAAATGTCAAACTAGCCCCAATGTGACATGTCTCTCCACCTGACAATAAACAGCCTGGTGAATCAAGAAGCAAGAAAACATTAAATTTAATCAGTCTGAAGTCTCTTGACAAGGAGAGTTTAGGAATCGTTTACGATACTTGGTGTGAATTTGCGGAATTGAGATCTTATTTTATCTACTGCAGAGTTTGCATATCATAGTTCAGTGAGTAGGTCCAATATGTATGAGTCCATTTGAAGTTGTGCATAGTTACAAACCTAGAAAGCCTATAGATCTAATCCCTTTGACGCATCATCCTTGGATATCCGAGTCTTCATCTGCATTCGCATCGCATGTTGATAATTTGCATAAAGAAATCAGCAATAAAATTCAATATAATAATACACATTATAAATCCCATGCTGATTTGCACCATATGCATCTTGAATTCAATGAGGGTGATTCCGTGATGATTTGATTTTCGTCAGGGATTATTAAGAAATTGCATGCTCGTAGTGCAAGTACTTATAAAATTCTCAAGAAAATTAATCTAAATGCCTATGTAACTGATTTACCTTCGAATTATGAGATTAGTTCGATATTTAATATTTCAGACTTAGTAGCTTATAAATATCCTCCTTTTAACTCTGATAATCCACTTGTAGATCTTGATGAGCCTACCCACAAGCCTTTCTTTGAGGGACTCCACTTGCCACCACTACCTACTACATCTGTCTCATTTGGAGCAGAAGAGATTTTCATCATTCAGAATGACCAAATTTCAAGATGGTGATTGCAGACGATATCTAGTGTGTTGAACAGTCGTCCTGAATCTGATGATACTTGGATTACTCGAGAGGACCTGTAACGATTAGCCCCAGATCTATTGGAGTACTACGAGAGCCATTGGGGACCTTACTACAAGGTCGAGTTCTTCCTACCCCAGGATAGTTGATCGGGATATATATCACCTTCTCTTCGCACCTTCAGCGTCGTCGCCGCCATATTGCATTGATCCACATTTGTTTTTAGTTTTGAGATGTGCTTGTCATTATTTGTTTCGATTTTTCTAAATAACTATTTAGTCTGAATATTAATTGTGTTTGGTTTTCGTTTGAGTCCATTTGGACTTCGTTTGAGACAGTACTTAGGGTTGAGATTAAGTCTAGTTGGTCATGTTTATTTTAAAAAATTATATTTATTTTTGTTGCTTTTTGTTTAGTCCCACATCGAAAGTGGGTTGAAACTTGTAGTCAAGTGAAGCCTATTTAAAGAGCTCAACTCAATGAATAAAGGAATGAAGATTTAGTAAAAAAATTGTTTTGATATTGGTTTCAGTGTTCAAAAAAACGCGTTATGTAACGCGTTATAACGCGTTACGGTAACTAAAGCGAGGGAATCGTTATGAAACAGGTGTAAAAAACGCAAAAACCTATAACCTGGGTTTTTTTACACAGTAACGTACGTTACGTTAAATACGTAACGCACAGTAACGTACGTTACTGTGCAATTAAAAAAAATATAAAAGGGGCGTCGAGCTCCTCGTTCTCGATCTAGGGCACGATTGAACCAACAAAAAAAAAAGGAGAAGAAAGAAGTCGACGCCGTCGCCGATTCCTCGCCGCCGTTCGACTTCCTCGCTGTCGGCGCCTTGAAGAAAGAAGAAAGAAGAAGAAAGAAGAAGGGACATACCTGCCTCGTGACCGCCGGCGGTGAGTCATCGTCCTCCGGTCTCAATCTCTAGCCCTCCGATCTTTCTCTAGCCCTCCGATCTCTCTCTCAGCTCTCTCCCCTGATCTCTCTCTCTCAGCTTTCTTCCCCTCCTCGTCTCTCCCTGTCTCTCTCTGCTCTCTGGTTCACGCAGAGAGAGATCAGAGGGGGAGAGGGCATAGAGAGAGAGAGAGAGAGAGCGGGAGGGAAAGAGTGCAGAGAGAGATCAGGAGGGAGAGAACCGGGGGAGAGAGAACCAGAGAGCATAGAGAGATAGGAAGAGATGGGGAGGGGGGAAAGCTGAGATCGCGGGAGAGAGATCGAGAGGGGATAGAGGTAGAGAGACTGGGAGAGGAATTTTAAGGGAGAGAGAAAGATATTAAGGGGAGAGAGCAGAGATATTTGAGTGATGGGGGAGATAATACAAGTTAATTATCATGCTTTAAAATTTAATGCAGAGAATTATCATGCTTGTTATATTTTTTTGCTAAATTAGCATGCTTATTAGTTGTTAATTGTTATAATTCAATTTCAATTATCATGTTTGTTAGTTAATTGTTATAATTCATTCTTATTTGTGTAGATTGAATAACATGGCTAAAAGTTTGAATCCCGCACATGAATTTGCAGATCATATAGCCGGTGATCCTCCGAATGTGTTATTGCAAATTTTGCAAGCATAAAATAACTGCTGGAATCACTAGGCTTAAACACCACTTGGACGGTACTAAAAAGGCGTTAAAATTTGTGCGCAAGTCCCGTCCAATGTGAAGCAAACTTGTAAAGACATGTTGGTCACGGAGGTGAAAAAGGAGTCAATAATCCGTGAAACTGGGAGAATGAGAGAATCACAGGAAGATGTGGTAAGCCAAGAATTGCAAAGCGCTGCCAGAAGCAACTCCCAACCCCAAACTCTTGGGGCCTATGAATAAATTTATCAATCTTGAAGCCCGTCAATCGACACTTGAGAGCTCTTATAAGGAGGCAAGAGAGAAATGTGTAAGAAAAATTGGGAGATACATCTATACACTTGGGCTTCCATTTAATATCATTCAAACTCTTTATTGGAAGGAGATGATAGAAGAGGTCAGATTATTTGGGATAGACTTAAAGCAGCCATCCTCTTATGAGATAAGTACACGGGTACTTAAAGCTGAGGTAGAGGATATAGATAAGATCAAAGCGACGCACATGGCGGCTTGGAAGCAATACGGATGCACGGTGATGTCGGATGGATGGACAGATAGGAAGAGTAGGAGTTTGATAAACTTTCTTGTGAATTCACCTGAGGGGACTTTTTTTATAAGTCCATTGATGCGTCAGAATCGATCAAGACCGGAGCTTTCTTGTGGGAGCAACTTGATAAGGTGGTGGAGGAGATTGGTGAGGAGCATGTTCTTCAAGTGATTACCGACAATCATGCATCTTATGTGAATGTCGGTGCAAGACTTATGGACACAAGAAAATGTCTTTATTGGACTCCTTGCGCTGCTCATTGCCTTGATGCTTGAAGACATAGGCAAGATGAAGATTCACGCGGAGACTCTTGAGATGGCAAATGGTATAACCCAATTCATATACAACCATGGTTATATTCTTAATTTGTTTCGGGCACACACAAAGGGGAAGGAACTCCTAAGATCGGCCAGTACATGATTTGCTACTTCCTTCTTGACTCTACAAAGGTTGTACCAATTAAGACAACCTTTGAGAAAGATGTTTGCATCCGAAGAATTCAATAGGAGCACTTGGGCAAAAAAAATCAAATGGAGTGAAAGTAAAAAGAGCGGTGATTTCTACAAGAAGTTTTTGGGCCAAAGTTTTGTTTTGCTTTAGCACCACACTTCCACTCGTATATGTTCTACGAGAGGTGGATTCAGATGTGAGGCCATCTATGCCTTTTCTTTATGATATGCTTGATACTGCAAAGGAGAAGATACGGGATGTGTGTGGTGGCAGTAAGAGGAAGTACATGCCTTACTGGAATATGATTGACCAGAGGTGGACAGGTATGTTGCATAGGCCTCTTCATGCGGCAGCGTACTTCCTAAACCCAAGATTTTCTATAGCGAGAATTTTAGCAATGATGCTGAGGTAAGAAGAGGCCTTCGTGAGTGCATGCAGCGCATGATCCCTAACATTCGTGAGTATGCACAGGCTGAGTGGAGTTAGATAGTTATAAACAGAAGCTTGGAGAATTTGGAAGCCAGTTAGCTCAAATGACCTTGAACGCTCGTAGTCCAGGCATAATTTAGTGAATATCTTTGATTCTTTGATTCTTTGTTTAGTCATGCGATGTCTAACGCTTAATCTTTTAGCTGCTTGGTGGGAGAGATTTGGAGATGAAGTTCCTACACTTCAAAAGTTCGCAGTTCGAATTCTATCTCTTACAACTAGTGCTTCCGGATGTGAACGCAACTGGAGCACTTTTGAGCAAGTAAGAAAAGTTAAAACCTACAACTTATAAGTTATAACTTTCTTTATAATAAATAAGCAATGACTTAATTTTAATAAATAAATTTGTTTGTTGAAGGTACATTCAAAGAAAAGATGCCGCTTGGAGCAATTACGTCTGCAATCCCTCGTTTATGTTATGTATAACATCAAGCTTCGAGAGAGGAATATTCGTAGGAGGCGATTACATATTGATCCAATTTTGATAAGGAGCCTGCTAGCGATGATGAGTGGCTTGTAGAGACTGAAGAGCCTTGTCTTATGGATGATCTTGCATGGCTAGATGAGGTAAGGGAAGAAGATGAGGCAAGAGAAGATGAGGACAGAGATTTTCTAGATGTCACCGCACTTGGTAATGAAGGCACTAGCATTGCGATTGATAGTGAGTCTAGAGAAAAGAGACAAAGGGTGGATAGTTGTTCTTCCATGGACAAAGAGAAAGGACCTGTAATGATGATGGGGATGAGACCAGGGAAAAAATCGATCCGGAGGATGCTGAGTACATCTTAGAAGAGGATGATTTAGTCATAGTAGATGAGATTAGGGCATGATATTATTCCAGGATATTATGACTACTTTGTTTTGTATGACTATGACTTATATTTGCGAACTTCTTTTGAAATTTGTTATGTTTGTGAACTTGTTATAACTTGTGAATGTGAAAAATTATTGCGATGCTTCCTAAAATTTGTTGTGAGACTTGATAAATGCATTATATATTTGTTTTGATTTTTTTAGATTTTTTAAAATTATTTTTTATTTATTAAAATTCTTAAATATAGTATATATATTTATTTTTATTAAATAAATATTAAATCACGTAACCTACATTATGCGTTACGTTATAAACTATCTTAACATAACAAAAGAAAAACGTTATCATTATGTTATCGTTATTTTGAACATTGATTGGTTTGATCTAATTGATTGAATCAACAGGTGGTAAAGCCTAGAATCGGGTTGCGATCCGAGTTCATATCCCAATCCAAATTAATTTTTAGCCTTTGATCCCACATCAACAAGCTCATAAACCTGTGGATGGCTAGATCAAGTATGCATCACATAACATCATATCTTGCACCTCCACGGACATGCCTGTTAATATAACAAAGACTAATGTTATGAAGTTCGAAAGAGAGTGTCAATACTTGGAAATGAGTAATCATATAAAGTAGGGAAGAACTCAATCTAGGAATCACCTTTACCCATCACCAAATCAAGCTATTACTTTTCACGTATTTACTACATACTGCACAACTAGAATCATTCATGTTAAACCTTTCATCTGAAAAATTCTACTTCTGAAAGAGTATCAGTCTCTCTAAGAAAAACAAGTCCGGCACATTGACTTGCAATACATTCCAATACAGTAGCCACACTGCAAGTGCATGAGGGCCATTAGTTGATATCTACTGTTTCCTCTTACAGCCAACTAGCATTTGGCAGTTGGCATGTCAAGCATAGTTGTTGGAACCTGTTTCAATGAAGACGTTTGCGACGCATGTCATTTGGAGCTCTAACACATGAAGAATCAAGAGTTCTACATGATTAAGATGTGCCAAAGAGAGTTGATATGATGTGGATTGTAAATATGAAGTAGCATGTAAAAAGCCTTGACATGCACACACAAATCATATCTTGTTAGTCGACTTACATTCCAACATAGTCGACTAATCATATGTATAGTCGACTTAATCCAAACCCAAGTCGACTAATACTGTGTCAAAAACAGACCCAACTCTCTGTTTGTTCTCTGGCATCAGACTTAGTCGACTAATCCAAGTCCCCTAGTCGACTAATCCCTGGTCAAGTCGACTAATTGTTAGTTGCAGTCGACTTGAATCAGTTATTCTGAAACTGTCAATCCAACGTTTCATGACATAATCGACTAATAGCCAAACATAGTCGACTAATAGAAGGAATTTTGCCTAGGTTAGTCGACTAACTCAAAAAGCAAGTCGACTAATAGGCAGTTCTGACTGTTGGACAGTTTCTGTTATCTGGTCTTTTGGGCAACGAATTCCAACGTCCTAATGGTTTGAATTGCTCTTGTAACTACCCTAACTTACCCTAGTCTTCAGCTATATAAGGGGTAGTTAATCCAAAGGCCAAATAATAAGATTTTTTCAGTTTTCCAAAGCCAAAAGTTCTGAAAACCTGAAAACTGATTTCTAACTTCAGTTCTTCACCAAAAAGCCAATTCCTATTGTGAAGTTCTATGAAGTTCCTGTTTCCTATACTGTACCTTGTCCACATACACATTCAGTATCAAGGCTATAGGAAAAGAGTTGTAATTCTCAAAGTGTTCATTGTACACGGGAGGCTTCTTGGTTGAAGAGGCAAGTTGTACAAGGTGACCATTGTACACGGGAGGCTTCTTGGATGTAGAGGCAGTTGTACAAGGTAAAAGGTGTTCTCTTGGTGGAAGAGAAGGTGTACACATTTGGCGAAGGGGATTCGACAAGTGGTGTACATGTTGTATTGATTTTGGGTGGCAAAATCAAGGTTAAAGGAAAATCTCAAGCGGGTGGCTTGGGGACTGGATGTAGGTCACAAGGACCGAACCAGGATAAATCTCTTTGTTTGCGTTTGTCAATTTCTGAGATTTGTTTTCCTTTACATGCAAGTTACTTATTTTGTTTATTTACTTAACGCTAATCCTTCTAGTTTTAGATTTGTGTTCACTTGAGTTATTTCAGATCTATAGTTGCCTACAAGAGATAATTCCGCAATTAGTCCTTATCTCAACGATCCTACATTTGGTATCAGAGCGAGGGTCATCAACCGGCATCTACATTCCTACTTCATCAACCGGAGTACACGCTCTGATCCTACATTTGGTGAACCCGACGTGAACAACAAGGATGGCAACGGAGTTCTCATCATCCCAATTCAAAGAAGGACATTCTACACAACGTCCACCGCTATTTGACGGAACCAACTACAACTATTGGAAGTGTAGAATGAAGATATACTTGCAGTCACTCAACTACGACCTTTGGAACATCGTAGAAGCATCATACACCAAGCCCACAACCAACTACAACGCTTGGAGTGAAGATCAAAAGAAGAACGCGAACCTTGACGCCAAAGCAATGAATGCTCTATTCTGTGCCCTTACCAAAGAAGAGTTCAACCGAGTGTCAACAACAACTTCTGCACATCAAATTTGGCATACTCTTCAGGTAACACACGAAGGCACTAGTAAAGTTAAGGAATCTAAAATATCTGTTCTTGTCCACAGGTTTGAGTTATTTAAAATGGAGGAGAATGAAACCATATCCGAAATGGTTACAAGATTCACCGACATCACCAATACTCTTGCATCCCTGGAAAGGACTACACCCAAGTCGAAAGAGTTCGAAAGATCCTTCGTGCACTCACACCAGAATGGGAGAAGAAGACAACCGCCATTGAAGAGGCGAATGATCTCTCAACTATGACATTAGAAAACCTAATCGGTAATCTAATGGCATATGAAGTGCAGTTAGAAGAAAGGAAGAAGGACGAACGACAACACTGTTCAAAGAAGAAAGAACTCGCTTCCATGCATCTTCCGACACAGACAATGATGACGAAGAGATGGCAATGCTCTCAAAGAAGTTCAGGAAATTTCTTAAGCAAGGTAAATTCAAATGCTTTAATTGTGATAAACCAGGTCATATGAAGATGAATTGCCCTTTGCTAAAAAAGAAGGATAAGTACAAAAAGTTCAGAAAAAAGAAGAACTACGAAGCATCTTCAGAATACAGTGATTCCTCATCTTCTGATGAAGAAGAATCCACTGAACGTGTTAACTTATGTTATATGGCCATAGAAGATGAAGAGGTATCATTTCTGAACTTTCTGATGCATTTCATGAATTATTTAGTGATTTGAAAAATGAAAAACTGAAAAACAAAGTTTTATCAAAAGAAAATGAAAAACTTTTAAAGAAAATTCATGTTATGCTTTTCAAGTATCTTCTATAAATTCTCAACAAGATGAATCTGAAAAAGTCATATCTTTGAAAATTGAAAATGAGAAATTTATAAAAGAGAACATTTTTCTGAAAAAGGAAACTAAGTCTTTGAATGAAAGGATTTCTATATTGGATAAAGACATGTTAGTTTTCAAAAATAAATATGAAGATCTTTTGCAAAATGTGACTAAGTTTAATAAAGGAAAAGAAAATTTAAATGCTTTATTATCTTTTCAGAAATTGTCACATGATAATCATGGTATTAGATTTGTTGCAAAATCTTCATGTTATAGTAATCCATATAGTTCTTTTGTAAAAAGAAAGCCTAAGAAAAATAAGTTTATATGGATTCCTAAGAACTTAAATTTTCATGATAAAAATACATATATTGCATCATATATTCATGATATTTGTGATTCTTGCAACTATGTGTATATTAACAGGTGGAAACCAAATTCTAAATGGATTTGGAGTCCTAAAGGTTAAAATGATCTTTTATGTTTGGTACCATCTAACGTTTATCTTGCAGGTACCATATAAAAATTGATAAAGAACAATATATATATATATGTACTAATATATTTGTTGCAGGGGGAGAACAAAGTATTTCTCTATCTGTTATAACCCATTTCTGCACGGGGAGGAAAGTTTAACATATTTTCTGCAGGAGGAGGACTTGTGCACACACAAAGCGTCATCATCTAAAAGGGGGAGAATGTTGGAACCTGTTTCGATGAAGACGTTTGCGACGCATGTCATTTGGAGCTCTAACACATGAAGAATCAAGAGTTCTACATGATTAAGATGTGCCAAAGAGAGTTGATATGATGTGGATTGTAAATATGAAGTAGCATGTAAAAAGCCTTGACATGCACACACAAATCATATCTTGTTAGTCGACTTACATTCCAACATAGTCGACTAATCATATGTATAGTCGACTTAATCCAAACCCAAGTCGACTAATACTATGTCAAAAACAGACCCAACTCTCTGTTTGTTCTCAGGCATCAGACTTAGTCGACTAATCCAAGTCCCCTAGTCGACTAATCCCTGGTCAAGTCGACTAATTGTTGGTTGCAGTCGACTTGAATCACTTATTCTGAAACTGTCAATCCAACGTTTCATGACATAGTCGACTAATAGCCAAACATAGTCGACTAATAGAAGGAATTTTGCCTAGGTTAGTCGACTAACTCAAAAAGCAAGTCGACTAATAGGCAGTTCTGACTGTTGGACAGTTTCTGTTATCTGGTCTTTTGGGCAACGAATTCCAACGTCCTAATGGTTTGAATTGCTCTTGTAACTACCATAACTTACCCTAGTCTTCAGCTATATAAGGGGTAGTTAATCCAAAGGCCAAATAATAAGATTTTTTCAGTTTTTCAAAGCCAAAAGTTCTGAAAACCTGAAAACTGATTTCTAACTTCAGTTCTTCACCAAAAAGCCAATTCCTATTGTGAAGTTCTGTGAAGTTCCTGTTTCCTATACTGTACCTTGTTCACATACACATTCAGTATCAAGGCTATAGGAAAAGAGTTGTAATTCTCAAAGTGTTCATTGTACACGGGAGGCTTCTTGGTTGAAGAGGCAAGTTGTACAAGGTGACCATTGTACACGGGAGGCTTCTTGGTTGTAGAGGCAGTTGTACAAAGGTAAAAGGTGTTCTCTTGGTGGAAGAGAAGGTGTACACATTTGGCGAAGGGGATTCGACAAGTGGTGTACATGTTGTATTGATTTTGGGTGGCAAAATCAAGGTTAAAGGAAAATCTCAAGCGGGTGGCTTGGGGACTGGATGTAGGTCACAAGGACCGAACCAGGATAAATCTCTTTGTTTGCGTTTGTCAATTTCTGAGATTTGTTTTCCTTTACATGCAAGTTACTTATTTTGTTTATTTACTTAACGCTAATCCTTCTAGTTTTAGATTTGTGTTCACTTGAGTTATTTCAGATCTATAGTTGCCTACAAGAGATAATTCCGCAATTAGTCCTTATCTCAACGATCCTACAATAGTGATCAATAATTCTATCACTTTGCAACTTTATTTAAATGATTCCACGTCTCATACTAACCCAGACAGTTTATAAACAAGGATTCAGTCCCACCTTGGGAGTGTTGCCTGGTTTTGCAGGAAGCTCTCAGTGGGCAGGGTCAGGTGCGGGTCTATAAGTTGGACGGCACTAATTTATGTTCGCTCTATCGTTGAGGTAGATGTCAAGTACTATAACATAAATTACCCTTTGCCCCCATCCGTGTTAAAGAAGTACAATTTCTGATTCGAACTGCCTCACATTCAACCTAGAAATTATGACTGCTTAGTTGTGACTACTGTCCTGGATAGTTCTTTTCCCCCTGAAATATATTAAATGAGGAAAAGGAGACTTCAAACAGGATAACTGCTGTGAATTGGGAAGATTCAAAAAAAATGATGCTGAAGAAATTCATAACCAGAAGAGCTTGATATATACATAGCAACATGTAATCTCATCAAGAAAGGTGTTTAAAACTATAGTACATCAAAGAGAATATACAAAGTAAAATAACTTAAGAACTGTGTAAACCCCACTATACATGTATGATGTCGGGTTATATATCTGGAGGATAGTAAATATCTTATTTTATGGGGGCCTATATACAGAAAAAACATACATGGAAAGTACAATCTTTTATAGAATACAGTAAAGGCCAGATTGCAATGGTGCCAAATGTAAAAAGGAATTTACAAGGAGACACATTAATGAATCCTATACAATCCTACGTACAGCAAACCCAAAAGCCAAACAAAAGAAAAACATAAGTGGCGGAAACATAATAATTAGTACTTAGTGTCGTTTAATGAACCATAACTGCCACATGCCCGTCAGTAGGCAACTGGTTTGAGAAGTGTATAGAATAGTATGTAATAAGATCCATGCAGCACACAAACAAGCGGATTCTATTTGGATCTTCATCGCACTCACTAATGAAATGCAGCCAGTCATACAAACCAGTCAGGTATTATTCTACTTAAAAGTACCTACTAAAAATATATATATAATGATAGTGAGAGCAATCCTGCAGAACTCACCTGGAAGACCAACCTCTTCTGTCGTCTGTCTGGCAAAGGGAATTCAATTTTTCTATCTAGTCTACCTGGACGCAGAAGAGCAGGATCTAGAGTATCTGCTCTATTAGTTGCCATGATAACCTTTACATTCACTGTTTGGTCAAACCCATCCATCTGCAAAAGCAACCAATATAAGCACTGATATATATTCACAACATCCATTTGACCACAATCCAGGTTTAGTTGCAAAAAAGCTCTTTAAGACGACAAACATAACTACCAGTAAGTGGCTAAGTTCATTAATTTTAAAAAACAAAACAAGGTGAGAGACAGAAGAAAGAAAAAAGGAAAAATTCATTCAACTTTCCTTAACTCAACAAATTAATCATGACAAGTGACCAAGACATGTAATAACAATGTTTTGAATTGTCTGTCATAATTGACTCCATCCATAAACCCTTCAACAGAATGTTTAGTTTATAAATATGCGGTTAAGCTTCCTACAAAATCTTTCCCCCTGATTTATTCAGCTACATTTTATTTCAACCAAGAAATGTGAGAGAACTATAATTAAATTAAATTGTTGTCGCCATATATTTTACTATATATAATCAGTCGTACCTGATTCAACAGTTCCATAAGGATACGCTGAACTTCCCTATCAGCTCCAGTTTGAGCATCAAAACGTGCTGTAGCAATAGCGTCAACCTCATCAATAAATATAATTGCAGGGGCATTCTCCTTAGCAAGGCGGAAAACATCACGAACCATCCTTGGACCCTGAAGAAGACGTAATATTTGAAGTGAGAAGTGTCAGAAAAGAGTTCATGAGAGTGGGAAGCTTACAAAAATAAATTCTAAAAGGCTAAAACTCTCTAAGAAATCAAAGCATATGAAATATAAAAAGACGAAGATGATGATGTAAAGACTAAAATAATCAATAAATAATCTCAAGTTTGGAAATAAGACAACACAATGGTTATAATTTTATAATGCTAAGAGCAGTAGGTCATGTTTCAGTGGACAAAACAGAAATTTTCAAGAGATGTTCATTCTTTTCATATGCCATATTATCAGACAAACAAAACAAACAGATGACTCTATCTCAACAGACACGGCTTAAGATAGAGATTTTTTTTTTTTTTTTGCAACTAGTTAAAACAGGAAATAACATGGTGAAAACTTTTAGGGTGCATAGATTAGTTAACCAACATACCTCACCCAAATACTTCTGAACAAATTCTGATCCAACAACTCTTATAAAAGCAGCAGTTGTATGATTTGCCACAGCCTTGGCAAGCATGGTTTTCCCAGTGCCTGGGGGACCATAGAGAAGCACACCTCTGGGCGGATCAATTCCAATCTGTTTGTAGAGCTCATGATGCGTAAGAGGTAACTCCACAGCCTCACGAATTTCCTGCTTCTGGATATCACAACCTCCTAGATCCTGAAAAACCAGAGGAAAACCCAAGTAAGCATCAAACGACAGTCCATCTTTTGATTGCCAGAAAAAAGGATTTTACAATTGAACAAGCATCAAACCAGATGGATGAAGAATGGAGTGCAAATATACAAGCGTGTACAAAATGTTGCATCAATTAAGCCATAAAGTTCTCACACTTACTGCCAACAGTCCTTGAGTATTTATGCCCTGTTTTAAATGTCGGCCGAGACGGCCGAGATATCATCCGATATCTCCTTTTTTACCAGCTGCCGATATGATATGGGGAAATCGTTTGCCATATCGTTTGCAGCAAAAAAGGCCGATATTTGAAATATCGGCCGTTAAATCGCCCGATATGAAATAACTTATTTATTGCACGACTTCGTGCAATGTACATTATTTTTTACTGTCTTTACATGCATATTACATCATTTTTATTAGGTGGATAATATTTATGACGCTAAACTAACTTTTAGTTATCAATATTTCATTATATATAGTGTCCGATATGAACACCCGACATGCGCGTGTATCACCGATATCTCCTCGATATCATCCCGATATCTGATATGATCCCGATATCCGATATTAAGAACCTTGTATTATGTGCACAATTAAATTCATTGAAGAATGTAATAACTTAAAGTTGTACATTATTGGAATGGTTGATGATGCAGAGGGAAAGAAACTGGCAGAAAATCACAAAAGAACAGAAAGCTAACAAATATCCTCAAGAATTCTAGGTTCAAGATATTGGCTCCCTCTGTGAGAGAGCATAAACTCAATGGGAGATAATGGTCATTGATAAAAGAGTTCAAAGTTATCAACCATTTTCGATTATTACATATTGCCCATAGATAAAAGAGTCATATGCTTCTCATATTTGCATAGAAATAATGGTCATCCAATGATTTCAGTTCCACGTTAGAGAACAAACTCTTCTATTGAACATCTTATGACCACAATGTCTTTTCTACAGTACAACATATGCGATTCCTTTATATGTTCAACTATTTGATTAATCAGTCATTTATTCCTTTCACCTTGCGCAAAAAAAATCATCATTGTTTAAAATCTCATATTATTTCTGCCAGATAACAGAACTTCTGAAAAGCCAGCCGTGGCAGCACAAATGTTGTTCAATGAACAGAATTGCAGGATGAAACTAATACACTGACCTTATTTTTAACCTTAAACTAAGCTCGACTACTTTTAAGCTCAACCTAAGCCCTTTAAATAGCCAGCTTCCCAAGTATGGTGTGGTTTTACAGAAGGAGATAAGATCGGCAATCAATAGGTTAAGCTCTCTATAGGATGCTAGAATATGAATAATATGGTCTTCAAGTTAATGCTGATTAGGAAAAATTAGAGAAAACTCTTAAAAAGCATTGTGGATAGTCAATAGCTACCTTTAGATCCAACAAAGAACAAAATTAGTCTTTTTCTCTTACATTACGATACAAAAGGAAAATCAAAGCAAAAGCAAAAAAGAAGTTCCACAAGCAGGCCCAATACTCAAACCCTAGTCAACAAGCAAACGTAGACTAAAAGATTGTTCTTTTCAGGGTTCGACAGCCATAAGTTGATTAACGTCCTCAAGTAAAGCCTGAGATTTTTTAAACCTTAGTCAACAAATAAGCCATAAAATTCAGATTCAGAGAGAATGAAGATTAGGTTCTCCCTTCTTACACCGTAAGGAATTCTGGACTAAAACTATCAACTTTTTAACTTCCCCGGTTATCAATTATAATCTCTTCACCCCTAAGCTCTAGATTTTTCTCAATCCCTAATCGATAACAAGCCATAATTATAAAATTTCCTCATGTGTAAAACCCTAGATTTCTCAAGCCCTAATCAACTAACAATCCCAACCCAACAAAACAATGCTTTTTGCAGTAAACCCAATAATTCGTTCCGCTGGAAACCCTAGATCTCTCAAAACCCTATAATAACAAACAAACAAAAAAAAAAACCCAAAATCTCAATCAAAAAACTTAAAGAGTTTCAAATCAAACTCACACTATAAGTGACGTCGGGCTTCTCGCTTTGGCTCAGCAACGAGATACTCGAATCGGCCTCAGGCGGCAGCACATCAACCAAGGCGTTCGAGTGCCGGTGCAGCGCCACCGACGCGCTCGGCTTCAGCAGCTCTCGATTAATCGTGCTGAGGATCCTGACGTAGTAATTCGATCCGGTAGTGGATCCAACGATGCCGTTATTCTGATCGACCATCTCCATGAACTGACCGATGACGAGGGGAACCGACTGGATCCGCTTTACCTCCTCCTGGGCACGGAGGTGCTCTCGCTTGAGATTCTTGAGCTCGTCCTTGACGTACTCCTCCTGGATGTCGATGAACTCGATCTGTCGCTGGAGAGACTTGAGGAGGGAGTAGAGGTCGTCCTCGGCGGAGAGGGAGGAGGAGGAGGGAGCAGAGATGGCGGAAAGGACGGCGGGGGAGACGACGGCGAGGCCTTGGGATCGAGAACCATGGCGGAGGCCGCCATGAGAGAGAGGTTGCGGGAGGGAGAGGGTTTCTGATTTTTTTTGATTGAGAGAGAGAGCGAGAGAGAGAGAGAGAATTTGGGGGTTTTATACAATAACAGTAATAATAGTAATAATAAATTCTATAGCAATAATAATAACTAGTGTACTATTTTATCGGTGGTGGAAACTAACTGCCAAAGCGGCGCAAATGAAAGAGGAGGAAGAAGAAGAGGGGGATTGTGAGGGAAGGAGGATGAGGGGGAGCAGAAATGGGAGGAGGAGGAGAGAGAAAGGAGAGGGTCTCTCTCGGCTAAAGACGGACGGACAAAATTTGTAGAGAAGTCTAGAGAGAAAATACTCTTCTGTCGGTTTTGATAGTAATAAATAGTTTTTCTCTTGGAAAAACTTTAGCCGGTGGCAATGTCTGCTTCGATCTGCAAATCTAACCTAATCCGACCCTGATCGACTCTCTTTTTCTTTTTCTTCTAGTTCGATCTTTCTACATCTTTTTTATTTTTTTTTGTGTTCTTTTTCCTTTTTTTCTCGCTCTGAACAAAATTCCCGTAATCTAACCCCACTTTTTTATCAATGGGCAATACTACTTCAATGGTAAAGCAGTTCTTATCTACAATTTACAAGAATTGAATATGTGTATGATTCTTTTAATCTATTCAGTTGATTGAGTTGTCGTGACTGTTTATATACCAAGTTTTATATAAAACAATTAGTATTCTTATCTAGTTATATAGGGTTGGCCTAAACCGGATTGGGAATGGGTCTATGAAAACTATGAAAGATAGTTCACTCGAAATTCCAAGTTAAAATAGAATTACAACTTTTATTATATATGAAAGAAATTAATTTATCAGTCTCATATTAGAATTATCTAAATCTATAAATATCTTCTTTGATCAACCAATATATCCTACTATTTCTATTATAGGACATAGAATTCCAAAATTGTGTATGATTTCTTTTTGTAGTGGTCAAAATTTGACCCGCATCAACATGATGTCACATGTCCAAGCTACCACGTACTTCCTCTGAGAGATCCACAACTCCCAGAATCCATCTCGGACCCTTCGTCATTTCTGATCATCCCGGAGCTATCATTGATTAAAATAAAATCAAAACACTGAAATCGATTGAAAACAGCGAAAAGGTGTTTGTGGTGAGTTGTTTGTAAATGTACCTGTAGCTCTAGGGCTTACGGGTCGTGTCCACAGAGAAGGATGCTAAGAAGCATTCCTGGCACTTTTCAAAATTCAGAAACAAGTTATTCTCTGCTTTAAAAAGAAAAAACAAAGAACGGAAGAAAAGAAAAGAGAACAAGAATTGGATGTTGGTGTTGGGTTGAGAGAAGGAAAAAAAACTCAATAAAACTTAATAAAAACAAAAGCAAGAAGAAGTAAGAAGAAAGCTCAAGAGACTTAAATGAAAACAGGAGCAAGAAAAATTAAGAGAAATTCAAGAAGAGCTAACTAATCAACTAAACATCATTAACATACTAATCCTTAGATTGAATTGTGCCTCACATTAAATCATTGGCAAGTGATACACTTTGAATCTTCAAGAACATCAAGTGTTGCTCATGAGATGTTTGAGCTCCTAACACTTTGTGGATGATTGCCTCAAGTAGGTTATTGGCTATAATTTGTATTCAAGCATGAAACATAAGATGGTAATTATATCACAAGTTTTGCATAACAAGGCAAATAGAATCATTAACCCATCAAAGCTATTGAAGAGTGAGCATGGAATAAGAGACTATAGCACTAGATTTGTTAGCAAAAATAAGTGATTAATACTAGTCTTGCAAAATAAAGTGCATTCTAACATCAAAACTAATTCTAGCAAGGATGAGACAAGAGAGAAATGCATCAAGATTGTTAGCAAGAGTTAGAGTTAGCACCCATTTTCATGATCCCATCAGAGGCTCTGGCAAAATTCAAGGCACTAAACATCAGGCCGCAATGGAACAATTGGGTCAATCTATCACACAATAGAAGTTAAAAGTTAGCATCCATCTTCATGGTAAATCAAGAGCCTTAGCAAGAACACTAGGCTACAAGTGATGCATCCATAAATCATATGAGTTACAAATTATTCAAGAAGTTAATTATTAATGGTGTTAGTGGCTTAGTTAGCCATGAATGAAGGAGTTAGCTACTCATAATGAAAGAGCAAACAAAATCAATAAGAAATTCAAGCTACAACCAGATAAAAAAACATGTAAATAAAAAATAATTAATGAAAAGCAATTCAATTAGATCAAGAAACTATGAAGATAAAGGAGGAATCTTGCATTAGATTATCACTCTCTATATAATCTCTCTCTTTTCTCATGAATCCCTCTCTAATCTACTCCTAGATCTACAAAGAAAGGGGAAAATACAAGAAAAAGAAAAAGAAAAGAAAGAAAGAAAATCCTAATCTAAACCCTAAATTGAGAAATCCCAGCCTCTGCTCTCTGTTGCTTTCTTCTCGCGGCTGAAGGGGTATATGTAGGCTTCAGTTACTTGGTCCCCAAACATCACAGCCACGTGTCAAAAACAGGGCTCAAAACTCCTAGAACTGTTGCATTTCCACGGCTTTAGCTGCAGATCAACGGCAAGTTCAGGGCCTCTAGCCCTGAGTTTTGGTCTGCAGGCTTCACGTGGTGTTGGCTCTGCAAATATACTCTTGGTCCCGGGCCTTGACTCTCATACTAATAGCAGATTTATTTTCTTTGTAGGGCTTCAATGTGGGTTGAAGTTGGGACTAAATCAGATTCTTCAGTAATCCCTAATTAAAGGATCTTTTGGGCCTTAATCTCCTTTTTAACTTTTAATACTCTCAATCTGCATACATGAGACAAAAAGAGGGTCAAATAGTAACGTTTTACTACAAAATAAGTTGGAAAATATAATATAAATATGCACAATTGATGAATAACCCCCTCCATTCCAAAGACCTTATCGCTTCAGAACCTTCCACAGTCCGAAGTCTCCAACTTCGAGCCAGAAGCTCCAAATAGCAGACTTTCGAGATCTCCACCTACCATTATGTCGCTCCATTCTTCCCCATGTTGAAGACATGTAACGCCTCTACATTAAAGTGGTCGGTTATACATGGAAATGAATATTCCTGCGTGCCACCCCAGTCAATCACGGAGGTGATCACTGTTGTTGTGAATGATCTAACATGTGCAGATTGTGCCGTTACCACAGTCTACCAATTTCGCCTCCACTCCAGCATTCACGTCAGGTTTATATGATTTTTCTCTCCTAGGAGAAGGGGATCTCTTCCCTAATCCTGAGAGCACACACCTCACCACCACACCAGACAGTTATCCTTTGCTAGTCCCATAGTTGTCCTCTACGCGGTCCTTCTTCCCACGACACTAGCAGTTATTCTTTGTCAGTTCTTCCTACCATGCTTGCAGTTATCCTCTATGCGAACTTCCATCCACTACTCCGGCAGTTATTCTCTATCAGTCTTTCGTTTCCTTTCACCTACTGATTCTCACGCCCGAGAGTCTTAGGCTGGCACCACACCATTACTCCTAACTTGAAAGGTGTATTTTCCTCTGTGTGTCCTGACAGGTACTATCCAGGGAGCGCCCAAATCACTTGTGGTGGGTTAAAACTATGGTAAGCTGATTTATATCCATCACAAACTGGTGATTTCATTGAGAGCTAAGTCCATACTCAAGATCTCCCTCCCATCCAACACAAAACCTTCCTCAAAAAGCCTTTGCATAGTGCTGATGCTTTTGAGAAAGAAAATCATTACCTACACCGCGTTCCTTCAACAAGCATGACCAACAACACCGCTAGGGGCACGGTCCCCCCGCCTGCCGTCGATCGACAGCATGCTACTAAGGACACTGGCTCTTCCCGCCTCAAGGGGCAGCCACTAGCATCCAACCGACGACGCTATGCGAAGGCCAGATCCTTCAGATGCTCGCCAACATGAAGAAGCAGATGAAGGAGCAACGGATCTGATCAGACGGCGACCAAGAGCAAGCCGCCCTCGACTACGAGATGCTACTGTGAGCAGGAGGCGTTAAAACATCTCAACGATGACTACTCGATAATAAGACCGATTCTCCTCGTTTTGGAATAGAATCTTATCACCGCCAGATTCGGAGAAGAATTTAAGAATCTCTCGACATTTGAGCCCTCAACGAATTAATCCAAAGACGGATTGAGGTAACTCCAAAGTGAACCAAAAAAAGCCGCTGCTAAAGTATCTAACTCCCCTCTCTCTGAAGAGATCCTAGAGTGTGAGTTTTCGAAGAAGTCTGCAAATCTGACTTTTGACTACTACTTCGCAATGAGTGACCTGGATCAAGACCTCAGGTATTTTTGGGACAAGATGGTAGTTTACTGCCGCAAAGATCCGCTCATATGCCTAACCTTTCTATCAAGTCTGAAAGATGTGGCCTCAGATAGGTTCTACTTCCTACCATCGCATTCTCTCTACAACTTTAAAGAGGTAACCAAAGCGTTCCTCACTCAGTACCCCTCTCGCCGGAAAGTCAAGAGAAACAACCATCACCTTCTCACAGTCAAAATGAGGCAGGTCAGTTACTTCCAGAGCTAGCTGGCCAATATTTTCCATTGCGATGAGGATGTCTCTGCACTCTCATTTATCAGCGGGATGCAAGTTTCTCACTCCTTGTACAAGCATCTACTGAAGCATGATGTCACTGAGTGAGTGATGTTCTATCTCGAGCTTAGCGCTACATCCAGTTAGAGGAAGAAATGAAGAGCTCCACGAAATGGTCCGCCAACCACGGCAATGACGGAGAAAAATCAAAGCCGCAGTATAAAGCTACTACCGGAGCCAGGAACCCGAATCGGAGGCAACCCGCTTACAAGAGATGGGAGCTTCTGGTTCTTTCATGAGTCTGCTCTAAGCCTTCAAACTGACATAGCACTTCACTGCACTTAGGCTCTTCATCAATGAGGTCTTCAATGCCATCAAGGACCAACCAGAGGTCAGCCGCCTGAGACCAATCTGGTATGATCTTACACTTTTTGGAGCAGAAGAGTATTGTTCCTACCATGATAGTAAGGGGCATAAAACCATCGACTAATGGAGCCTCCAGAGATACTTGGAAAAGCTCATCCACCAGAGCTTCCTCAAAGAATACGTCTTTACTCCCGAGGCAGCCTCTGGATTAGGATAGTCGAACGCTCCATTCCCTGCCCAACCGCAACACATGATCACCCAATACAAAGCGATTGAGTGATCATGCATATCTAATAAAAACAAGGCAGTATCTCCATCCATGATGCCCCTGTATTTGATTATTTTCTAGGTATTTTATTTCCTTTATCAAATACAATTATATTTTGTTCCCAACCATTGAGTCTTACCAAGTTTGTCGCTCTGCTATTGGGATTTCCCTCACTCGGAGACGACTGTGAACCCAACTCTGCTATGGGATTTCCCTCAATTCGGAGTCCTTTCTCCACTCCACAGATTTCCTCACAGTCCATCCAAAGCTTGCACGTCCCGCTAATGGAATTTTTCCCACTTAGAGACGGCAACACAGGCACCAGCCTACGGGCTTCCCCTCAATTAGCGTACAGGCAGTTGAAACCTCCGATGTGGGATTATTCCCACTCAGAGTCATTTCTTCACTGCTAGAATTTCTCCCATAATCCAACCAAAGCTTGCACGTCCCGTTGATAGGATTTCCCCCCACTCGGAGATAATAATGCATGCACCAACCTATGAGCTTTCTCTCGATTAGCTTACGGGCAGTCAAAATCCTTCGTTATGGGATTTCCCCTACTCAAAGTCCTTCCTCCACTGCTGGGATTTCCCTCACAGTCCAACCAAAGTTTGCACATCCCAGTGATGGGATCCCCCCACTTGGAGACAGTAACGCAGGTATAAGCCTGCGAGCTTCCTCTAATTAGCCTATGGGTAGTCGAAACCCTCCGCTATGGGATTCCCCCCACTCGGAGTCCCTTTTCCACTGTTGGGATTGTTTTCTATTGATTTGCAAAGGGGAAAAACTTACAAAATATTCAAAGAGAATTACAAGTAATTAAAAAAATTTACAATAACTCTCTTCTTAGATTTTTCTAGGGAAGTGTGCCGATAGAAGTCTGGTCAGCGCGCGACCACTTTGTCCCTTTAACCACGTGAACAATCAGATCTCGGATCTACCGCCTGAGAATTTCTTCTCGCCTGGTTTAAAATTCTCTTGATATAAGGAGAAGTCTTGATCAGTTCAGATGAATTAGGGTGTTGCAACCCTTGCTTAGTTCAGAAAACTATAGGAAAACATGTCGCTATTGGAAGCTTTATGCTAATGAAGAACGTGAGTTCTTCTTGATGAAGAGGAGCATCTCTCTCTTTCTCTGGCCCTTTTTTTTGCTCTCTCTGCTTGCTAGTTTCTCCCTCTGTGTGTGCTTGCTCTAGCTATTTATAAACCAATTAAGGGATAGCAAATCCCTAAAAATTAGTTTACAATTGTAAATAAGTTGTTGTAATCTTTAGATAAAGATAGAAATAGCCGTGGGCGAGGGTATTTAGCCTATGGCGAGGCTAGTTTAGCCTATGGCTAGGCTAGCCTGCAGGCTATCAACAGTTAAAGGAGTTATTCTCCTTTAACTGAGGGATTTGAATCCCTAAATTATCTCTTATAACAGAGATATTTGACTTTGAGGAATTTGAATCCCTTAATTATCTTCTTTAAATAGGAGATTTGTTGTAATCAACTGAGGGATTTGAATCCCTTGATTATCTTCTTTAAATAGGAGATTTGTTGTAATACCCACTAAAAGGGATAATCAACCCACTAGATTAGTGGGGCGGTTAAATAGGAAAAATGTTCCCTTTTAATCCGCTCAGGGATTTTAAAAGGTCAAACGACCTGAAGTTTCATGAGAAGCTAGCCTTGTTGCGAGGCTATAGTTCCATGCAAAGCTAATCCAATGCGGAGCTAGCCTTGTTGCGAGGCTATAGTTCATGAAGAGCTAGCTAATCCAATGCGGAGCTAGCCTTACTGCGAGGTTATAGTTCCATGCGGAGCTACTTGAGGTTTTAGGCGAAGCTATCCCAAAGCTTCATGCAGAGCTAACTCAATGCTTCATGCGAAGCTATCCCACTGTGGGGTTAAAACTCTAAGCAGAGTTAGGAAAAGCTCCAGACGAAGATGATCACAAAGCTTCAGGCGAAGCTAGATGATAGCTCTTAACAGAGATATTCTAGGCTTCATGTGAAGCTAGATAAAGCTTCATGCGAAGCTAGATAAAGCTTCAGGAGAAGCTAGCTTCATGCAAAGCTAAGAGTTAGCTCTCTGCGGAGCTGTGTAAAGCTTCATGTGAAGCTAAGTAATTTAGCTCTCCGTGGAGCTAGCCCCTTGGGCTCATACGAGACTAAGTGTTGAGCTAACTTAACCTCATAAGCTTGCGTAGGCCTCTTCAAGAGAAATTCTTGGCTTGTTGTATGCTTCATTGGATCAGTAGGGCTCAAGTCACTGCTTTGTCTCCCGGGGATGGACAGGAACTGATCGTCAGATTGTCTGCTACTTGTCTCTTGGGAGAGTCAACGAATTAGACATCATTCAGACTGGTTGAAGTGCAATCTGGGAGTTTGTCTTTTGGAATGTCAACAAAACCTCCTTTAAAATTTTCATAAATCTGAAATGGACTGGTTCAGATTTTGAAATACTTTGAATTGCAAGTAGATGAAACCACTGGGGATTGGGTGTTGTGGTGATCCGTCTGTTCAGAGGTAATTTGAACAGAAGAGATAGGGAATCATTGAGATGAAAACCCATTGTTCAGAGGTAACGAACTAGATATAACAACAATGAGATAATCCCTACTGGACTGGGGGTGGATCTGGAATCCGTCAGTTCAGAGATGACGAACTGGGCATAACTGATTAAGGATTATCAGACTCGAAATTTTGTCGTTCAGAGGTGACGAACTGGACATAACGACAAAAAGAAAGTCCGCACTGGACAGGAGGATAAGACTTGACTATCTGTTGGTTCAGAGTTGATTGACTAGACATGACCAATTGAGAAGCCATCAAGCTCATAGTGTTCGCTATTCAGAGGTGACGAACTGAACATAACAGCAAACAAAGGGTGAATCGATTTTAGGGACCTGTCTAGTCGAGGTAATATTGACATGATAAACTAAGACACACTATATCTCAAATCCGCTATCAGAGGTAGTCGTATTAACTTGACAGCTAGCCCACTATGGACTGCAAGGGTGAATTAGATCTGAGTACCCATCGGTTCAGAGGTGATTAACTAGACATGATCAACTAAGAGACACCAAACTCACAATTCATTTTTCAAAGGTCATAACGTTAACTTGATAGTAAGAACTCCTGGCTCTGACGAGGGAAAGGAGAATAGGATTATGGACTCATCTATTCAGAGATGACGAACTGGATATGACAGTTTGAGTACCATAAAAAGGGTCGATGTTCAGATGCTATGCGGATATAACAGCTTCACTCGTCTATTCAGAAGTGGCGAACTGGACATGATATTTTGAGTCGTAAAAGGAATCCGCTGTTCAGTGTAACAGGGATTGAAAGGGGGAGAGATCTAGGTACCTGTCGGTTCAGAAGTGATTGACTGGACATAAACTAGGAGTCACTAGACTCAAAGCCCTGCCGTTCAGAGGTGATGAATTGGACAAAACGACTAAAAAAGAATTATCTTACTAAGGAATGTGGTTTGATCATAAACTCCATGGGGAGATTAGTACTTCCTTGGAGGAGTTTTTTGAAAGAAAATGTCAGAGGTATAATGTTAACATGACAACCAGTGAAATTTGTTGGGGAGTAACAAGGAAATTTTGTCAGAGGTAATCATTAACGTGACAAATGCTTCATTATAAATTAAGAATAACTTGTCAGAGGTGTGTTATTAACTTAACAAGGATTTATTTACTGTTAGAAGTGTGATATTGAACATAACAGTAATTTGAGTGAACCTGACATTCTATTAAAGAGAATAACAAGTGGAGTTTTGATCCGTTGGGGATACATTGGAGTTTTACTGTCAGAGATTTAATGTTAGCAGTTTGAGTGAACCTACCATTCTATGAAAGAGAATTGGTAAGGGATTGACTATTCTCTTCAAGAATTCTGCAGTGGAATAGGAGACAGTGTTCCTAAAAATTGTTAGGGTACAGAACAATTCCGTTGGGAAAATAGGAGAATAATACTCCCTAAAGTTATCAGGGGTAGTTATTAACATGACAACTAAAATGAACTCTCGCTGGGGAGAGTAAGCATTTGTAAGCTTCGAGGGGAATTTTAAGAGGGAGGTCTCAGCTATCTCTGCGGACTTTTCCTTAACTCTTGATCGATTAAAAGGAAGGGGAATGCGACTGAAGGTATGTCACCATTACACATGAAAAAGTCAGAGGTGAAAGCTTTAACATGACTTGTTCTTTTTGTGGATCCACCATTCCATAGAAGGGAATTGGAAGAGGATACTGGAGGAACCAAATGGGATTGGGTCCCTTAAAATTTTTAGCAAATTCTCAGCTGTCAACGAATTTGATATGCCTTTACCAACTACCATTTGAGTTAGGCTAGCCATACTATTTCCTTCAGCATAATGAGTTATAAAGGATTTTATATTGGGCTTAGAAGCCAATATTTTCTTCTAACCTAATTCACTGAAGGCTTCAAATCGCATCACATGAGGTGAACATGTCTGTATTCCACTGGTGACCTCTAAAATCTCACTGGGGATTGAAGAGTTAAGTATAAACTTTGTGGAGAATTTGTCGAGTAAACCGAAATTCCTGGTGAAGTGTCACCTGATCAACTCTCTAGTTCTCAGCCAATTGTCAAGTCGAGATATGGAACGTAAGCTTCGTGGGGAATTCATCGATTAAGTCAAGGCCCTGTGGAGCTTCACTTCAGTTCATCATATTCAAGACTCAGGTTTACAATTGATTATCGGATCCAGATAGAAACACTGGAAAGGTTCTTAAAAAAATGCGTCATGAACCATCTTCAATGAATTCGGTTGGGTCAAAATTGTCGTGAAGCTAAATTAATTTGCCGAAAAAAGGACGCAGAGACGGTTGAAATTGATTCCACCTGAAGAAAGAGACTTTTGAGGAAATGAAATGGTCCAACAGGTTCGACTTGATGATCAGAGGTGTAATATTAACGTGATCATCTATAGTACTTCTTTGATCAGAGGTATGCTGTTAACGTGATCATAGATAACACATGTTATCAGGAACGTGTTGCCATTTGGATTCGCTAAGCGAGAAGCTCCACTCGAATAGACTGTCTCTACTACGAAAAATTGTCTCTATTTGGTTGGTGGAATGAATTATTTCAACCCCCTATGCATTTTTCGATGTCGTTGGTTGTTGTGTCTCGCTTGGAATCAGTTGTATTGTCACAAGTATTGTTTGCCAGACCGAGTGTCTGTCGGCTATCAAATAGCGGCTGAGGCAGTTGTCTCCTCTTCAGAGATGCTGAGAGGAGTTGCTCGTGCAATATTATCTGCTGCGAGAGACATTGCAATTGATGTCTTTAGCTCTGGACCGACTTGAGTCCTTTTGTCTTAGCCGTTGATGGAATAAGACCATGGCTTTTGGAAGTAGAATTAACTAATTCCACCCTCATTTTCAAAATAGAGGTTAGGTGGTGCCTCTTTTATGTTCTGACTTTAAAGTCAAAACACTTGCTTCAATCAGTGCTTGGATTTTGTCCTTTAGGACGTTGCACCTGCAAGTAGGATGGTGAATCATCTTATGGAAAAGATAATAATTGGGATCGTTCATTCATCCCGACATCTAGCCTCTAGCAACTTGAGTTTGTTGCCTTTTTTGACCAAGTAAAAGATTGTCACCACATGCTCATCTTTGAAAGAGTATTGCCTTTGATACTCCTCCAGATACTCTCACTGTCAAAGTATCGGTATCAAAAGATTCAGTCGTGTTATGGCCTTTGCTGTTGATTCCCCGCATGCTTTTGGGAGTGGGAGACTCAAAATTTTTAACTGATTTCTCAGCTATCTCGGCTTGTTCAACAAGCTCCTTTCAAGTGCAGGCTTTGACAGCCCCATGTGAACTTTCACCTTATCAAACAAGTTATGTCGGCATGTTTGAAGCAACATGGGCAAAGGCATGATTGCAGGGCACATGAGAGAAAGGTTGCAGAACCTCTCAATGTATTTTCATATAGATCTCTTCCTTTCTGGACAGTTGAGAGGATTTTGTCTATGGTTACCTCGGTGTCAGGGAGAGGAGCCGGGTCTCTAGGTCAACCCAAGAATTAAAGGAGTCGGATGGAAGACTCCTGAACCAGTAAAAGGCTACCCCCTTGAGGGTGGCGATGAATAATCTGGTCATGATAGCATCATTATCTACTAGATTACCGGTTTGCAATCAGAAGTAATAGATATACTCATTTGGCGAGCTCTTGTCATCGTACGATTGCAGCGTTGGTGGCATGAACTCGAGGGACAGGGCATCGAATCCCACTCCAGTGGGTATGGACATGTCATCCCTACTTTCTTCAGCTCATCCCGCTGAGCCAGGGATGCTATTTAGGTCTGAAAATCACCTAGAGGGGGGTCAATAGGTGATTATGCTAATCTAATGAACTTAATGTGGAATTTAAAAACTAATTGCAATTAACAAGAGATGCACACTCAAACACGCCAAGCAAATAATTATGAATGAACAATGTGAATTTATGCAAGGCACAATATATATAGAGAGAGAGCCAAGGGATCAAGCGCAAACAACAAGATATATTTCGAGGTTCGAGCACCCAGCTCTACATCCCCGCCTTCACCCAGAAGGATTTTAAGTTCACTAGCTTGTCCACAAATGACTCCCACAAAGGGAACCTCCACCGAGGATTTGGGGCAATAACAATTACAAGGAGTACCCAACTCCTCTCCTTACAAATACAACCTCCTCCTTGAGGGACAACTCCAAGCCAACAAACAATCACCTCACAACTTGAGGGATTAGCACAAAGCAACACAAGGATCACCTCACCACTTGAGGAATACAACCCAAATGCACAACTTCCTCAACACAATAAGGGAAAGGCACAAAGCCAAGCAAATGAAGGTTTACAACTTGGTGGTCTAAATAACAACCACAAACAATTTCTTTCCCACACAAAGATCCAATAGAATAAGATAGTAGATGTAGCTCAAGTGTGGAGAAAACCAAGGAATGGAAATAAAAACTCAAAGAAAAATCTTTGGGAAAAACTAGAAACCAAGATGAAGAAATTGAATCAAACACTTTTCCCAAAAACCCTTTCTTGATTTTCCAAACCCTCGCAAAAACACCAAATAGATTGTTCAATTAAAGCCCAAAAACTTCTTTTGATTGCTGCGAAAACACTAGAGAAAGCTCAGAAAATTTGCCCAAAAATTCTTAGAGAAAACCTCTTTCCAATGGGGTATTTATAGCCCATTTGGAAAATTAGTCGTTGGCAGCAGAAACTGCCAAAACTGAACGAGCGGTCGACCGGCCGGTCGACCGTTCAACGGTCATATTTCAGACCGTTGTGCCATCGGTCGACCGGGAGGTCGACCGTCCCCAGAACCAGAGAGCAACAGCTCTCTGGCCGGTCGACCGCGCGGTCGACCGGAACAAACAGAGAGCAACCTGCTCTCAGTTGGTCGACGTGCAGTCGACCGGCTTATGGGGCAGCCAGCGTGCACGTATCCGTGCACGTCGGTCGACAATGTCAGTCGACCGGCTACTTGGTACGGTCGGACCGTTCGGTCGACTGACCTAGCCTGGCAGAGGCAATTCTGGTCAGTAAAGCAAGTAATTTTTAATCTAAAATTCCCATAAAGTCTCTAAAATTACACAAAAGTAGTTTTATCATTTTATTTGAAATATAAACTTGTGATAAAAATTTCATCACAAATAACAAACATTTTTGAAACATTTTGTGTCTTATCATTTTTACCAAAAATCAAAAACTGTATTTTCTAAAACTTGGATTTTTTGAATTGAAAATACATTTGTCCAAAACTCATCAAAATACAAAAAACATGATATTAAACAACATTTAGGCATGATGTATATGGATATAATCCTATATACATGAAACATATATATATCCATGTTTTTGACTTTAATTCCAAAATATGTTTTGTTAAAAATACCAAAAATAAAACACATGAATAAGTGAGTCAAAATTAAGTTTGTTTAGGAAGTTAAGCATGCATGTATATAGAATGAATCTACTATACATAAAACCATGTAAACTTGTTTTGATCTATCTATTCATGAAACCAAGATCGGTTAAACCAAAAATGAAAAAAACCGAAAACCAATATTCAAAAACTGAAACATGTGTTGTGAACTTGAGCATATCATACTATTCTAATCTTTACATTTGGATCTAAATACAAAACTAAACTATGGTACCGATGTCTTCTTGTCTCTAAGCCGACTCGATCCAAAACTCCTTGATCCACCGAGCAAGTGCTATATATGATCTTTGACGCTCGGGCTTTTGAATCAACATGTGAAAGCTTCCAAATCATCTTGTTAAAGCTAATCACCAACTAATAACTTGATTAAAGATCTGAAACTAAAATCACAAGATTATTAGTACACATAACTACATGAGTTAATCATCATCAAAACTAGAGTGGAAAGCCTTTGGGCCAACAATCTCCCCTTTTTGATGATGACAAAACTCATGGAGTTATATATGCATGGATTAAAGTTAAGCTTCAAAGAAGCTCCCCCTTAACTCATGCATAAACAAATATAACATAAATATGCAATGAAGGCTCTTAAACATGAATGCATATCTATGCATAAACAATAAAAGGCTCTAGATACCAATGAAATGTTCAAAAACAAAACATGCTCTAGATACCAATTAAAATTAAACTAAATTAAACTTAATATATGCAAAACATAAACATGCATATATAAAACTTCTCAAATAATTCTCCCCCTTTTTGTCAATCATCAACAAAGGGGTTAAAAAAATATATTCTTCTCCCTTTTTGTTCAAAACAAAGAATCAATAAAGAGATGATAAAAACAAAATGTTCTCCCCTTTTTGTCTAAAACAAAAACGATATCAATAAGGAGTCAAATCAAATATGATACCAATTAAAAATGTGTCAATGAAGTGCATATTGATACCAATTAAAAGTGAAACTATACCAGTTGAAAAACAAAGATTTTGATACCAATTGATAAGTAAACAACAACATACCAATTGTAAATAAACAATCGGTGATACCAATTAAAATTAAACATTACAAATTTTGAATTTCTAAACATAAATCTTAATACCAATTGAAATTATTATTCTTTTTAAGGCATAAGATACCAATTATAAGAAAACAATCTTGATACTAATTGAAATTAAAATAACAAATTTTGAATTTCTAAACAAGGATTTTGATACCAATTGTAAATATTTTTCATATGATACCAAATTGACATTTTCAATCATAAAGTATGGGAGTGTAAATCAAATACCAATTGAAAGATGAAATACAAGTTTTCTCCCTCTTTATGAAATACCAAATGAAAGCATTCAAAGCTTGTATATGGATACCAATTGAAAACTAGTCATTGAAACAAGATAGTCATTATAAAACAAGCTTTATCATGATCAAAATTTGTGCTCTAAGATATATGAATATAATAAGCACAAATAAAAACATATATATGTATGGAAATTAGATACCAATTGAAATTGATATTCTTTGAAGTGCAAGCATACATATACAAAAGTTATATGAGTATACAAAAATGTCAACATTGTACCAATTGAAAGAATTTCAATGATACTAATTGAAACAACAATAATGATCAAGTGTATATCTCATATTACTAGTCTCCCAATCATGTTCAAGTTTAAAATGATTTTCACTATAAGGCATACATGAGCATGATCTCCCATCCAACCACCCATGGAAGGTAGAGGTTTTCAAAAATAAGTTTGAAAATAGAAATACGGTTGAAAATCTCTACCATAAGAGAAATAGAACGACTAGTTTAAATGGGAATCTTGTTAACTAGTACGAAATCCTTCATGTAAGGAACAAAAACAAACATTGTTTTTCATGAAACACATGTAATTCACAGGATCTCCAACACTAAACCATACACATAGTACGCATATCTATCTACTCATACAAAAAAAAAAAGTCATGAGAAACCTAATAAAGTGAGTGTACAAGTGTTATGTGACACACATATTAACATAAAAATATTCAATAAGCTCAATTTTAAATTCCTTTAAACATGAAACATGAAAATCTAGAATTTCAATAAAACAATTATACTTCAAGGCATATGTATGTTTTGTCAACATAAAAAGTATACATACATATCCCTAAACACAATTGAGTCTATATATAAAGATTTGCATGAAAACAAATGACTCAAAGGGTATACATGTATATCTTAAGGTTTGGCAAATAAACATATACATGAAGTGAAAACACATGATCATAAAAACATGTCCAAAATGGGAATACAAGTTAGAATGCATAAATTATCAAAACGACTAACTAGACTAATAAGCATCTAATGGGTACAAATAAGCATCCAAGCACAAACATATATAAGAATTATTTGTGGCCCATTCTATGTACAAGTATATACCTAGTCTTAATGAAAACTAACATTTAAACAAGTAATCAAATCATGTAGCATAAAACGGGACAAAATCTCATTACAAACATAAAACGATCATTATGTAAATCCACATGCTATTAGAGCTATGATGTGCATAATAGCTAAACAAATGGTGAGAACACAACATATGGGTCCATATAAACATGAGTGATCTCAAAAGCTATACATGCATGTCAATGATCTAAGAGTCATGGTATTTAACATAATAAACTATAAACATGACATGCTATAAATCAATGATGTGAAAGCATGTAAATAAAAATGGGAGTTAGAGATCGATACCAAAAACCGATGAAGGCACCTCTCTAGTTCTCCAAACCAATGGTGGTCCTCCTCCACCAAACTTCCCTTGAAAGTGATGCATCCAAATTTGTTTTCTCTTAAGCACGGAACGCATCTACTCCAAGGCACCGCTACTCTCACGTGATGCGAGAGCCCACACCTACATCAAATATTTTAGGGGTGGTCTTTGGTACCCATTTTCTTTTGGGTCCATAGGAGTTAGTATCTTTCCTAACCCAAACAAGATTATTTGCTAAATTTTCAATATGTAAACGATCATAGCAAAATCTAGCAAGGTGGCCCTTACGACCACAATGTGTACAGTGTACACATGAGCATACATGTTATGGTTGTGTCCGTGATGAGCATGTGTATGCCGTGATGGGTGTACATGTAAAGATAGAACTTATTTTTTGCGAACCAAGGTTTCCAAGCGTGTATGATTCAAAGTACATTGGCTCAAAGTGGAGCCCAAACAATCTACACTTTTCTTCAAAATATTTATGTCATTTTCAATACTAGAAGATAAAGTGGAGCATGCAAAAGATGTACAAGAAGAAGAAGCTATACTAGCATGGCACACATGAGAATCAATATCAATTTTCAAAGATTTATTTTTATTTAAAACAAGATCTAATTCTTTAGTAATGAAATCAATTTCATTTTTCAAAACAAGGTTATCTTTTAAAACAAAATCCAATTTTGAAGATAAAACCTCATTGTTTTTCACAACATCATTACAATCATTTTTGCTTTCCAAAACATCAATCTCTTTTAGTGAAAGGTCTAGTTGAGATCTTAGTGAGTCACGTTCACTGTAATATCTCTTCCTTCTCTTGCAAAAACCGATTCAAAACTTGACATAATCCTTCATTTCTTCTTTTAGTTCAAGATTATTCTTTTTCAACAAACATGTTTTTCCAAAAAATTTCAAGCTTGAGCAAGTTCCATATTCAATGTTTGAACTTCAAAACAACCATGGTAATAGGAACTAGAGCTATCATCTATAGTTGAGAATCCGATTGTACCTCAAGGGAGTCTTTCCCTTGGACCATGAGGCAATTGCTCGTCGGACTTGTCTCTCCTAGATCTCCTCAACTTGTTGATAATCCTTGATAGCTCGGGAGAAGTCAAATGCTCCAAACTGCAAAAGCCGAATCATAATGATCAAACACATGTAAAAGATCTTCATTAAGAGATGCTCTAAGTGTCTTAAGTGCTAATGCATTGGCCTTTCTATGCTTGCTGCTAGCATTTGGAAGGATTCTATAGTAGTGCTTGATAAACTAGATGTCCTAGGCTTTTAAATGACTACTCATCTTGGCCTTCCAAAAATCATGTCTAGAAAAATCAAACATAGGAGGGCTATCCACGAGTGCAAACTAAATGTGTGCAAATGAAAATGCAAATGAAGATTAGCAAACCAAGATCGCACTCCTAGGTGGTTAAACCTAAATTCAGGAGCGTAGGCTCTGATACCAATTGAAAATCACCTAGAGGGGGGTGAATAGGCGATTATGCTAATCTAATGAACTTAATGTGGAATTTAAAAACTAATTGCAATTAACAAGAGATGCACACTCAGACAAGCCAAGCAAATAATTATGAATGAACAATGTGAATTTATGCAAGGCACAATATAAGAGAGAGAGAGAGCCAAGGGATCAAGCGCAAACAACAAGATATGTTTCGAGGTCGAGCACCCAGCTCTACATCCCCACCTTCACCTAGAAGAACTTTAAGTCCACTAGCTTGTCCACAAAGGACTCCCACAAAGGGAACCTCCACCGAGAATTTGGGGCAATAACAATTACAAGGAGTACCCAACTCCTCTCCTTACAAATACAACCTCCTCCTTGAGGCACAACTCCAAGCCAACAAACAATCACCTCACAACTTGAGGGATTAGCACAAAGCAACACAAGGATCACCTCACCACTTGAGGGATACAACCTAAATACACAACCTTCTCAACACAATGAGGGAAAGGCACAAAGCCAAGCAAATGAAAGGTTTACAACTTGGTGGTCTAAACAACAACCACAAACAATTTCTTTCCCACACAAAGATCCTTTAGAATAAGATAGTAGATGTAGCTCAAGTGTGGAGAAAACCAAAGGAATGGAAATCAAAAACTCAAAGAAAAATCTTTGGGAAAACTAGAAACCAAGATGAAGAAATTGAATCAAACACTTCCCAAAACCCTTTCTTGATTTTCCAAACCCTAGCAAAACACCAAATAGTTTGTTCAATTAAAGCCTAAAAACTTCTTTTGATTGCTGTGAAAACACTAGAGAAAGCTCAGAAAATTCGCCCAAAATTCTTAGAGAAAACCTCTTTCCAATGGGGTATTTATAGCCCATCTGGAAAACTAGCCGTTGGCAGCAGAAACTGCCAAAACTGAACCAGTCGTCGACCGGCCGGTCGACCATCCAACTGTCATATTTCAGATATGTGCCATCGATCGACCGAGAGGTCGACCGTCCCCAGAACCAGAGAGCAACGGCTTCTGGCCGATCGATCGCGCGGTCGACCGGAATAAACAGAGAGCAACCTGCTCTCAGTCGGTCGACCGTGCGGTCGACCGGCTTATGGGGCAGCCAGCGTGCACGTATCCGTGCACGTCGGTCGACAGTGTCAGTCGACCGGCTACTTGGTACGGTCGACCATTCGGTCGACTGACCTAGCCTGGCAGAGGCAATTCTGGTCAGTAAAGCAAGTAATTTTTAATCCTAAAAATTCCCATAAAGTCTCTAAAATTACACAAAAGTAGTTTTATATTTTATTTTGAAATATAAACTTGTGATAAAAATTTCATCACAAATAACAACATTTTGAAACATTTTTGTGTCTTATCATTTTTACCAAAAATCAAAAACTGTATTTTCTAAAACTTGGATTTTTGAATTGAAAATACATTTTGTCCAAAAACATCAAAATACAAAAACATGATATTAAAAACATTTAGGCATGATGTATATGGATATAATCCTATATACATGAAACATATATATAACCATGTTTTTGACTTTATTCCAAAATATGTTTTGTTAAAAATACCAAAACATAAAACACATGAATAAGTGAGTCAAAACTAAGTTTGTCTAGTAAGTTAAGCATACATGTATATAGAATGAATCTACTATACATAAAACCATGTAAACTTGTTTTGATCTATCTATTCATGAAACCAAGATCGGTTAAACTAAAAACGGAAAAACCGAAAAACCAATATTCAAAACATGAAACGTGTGTGTTGTGAGCTTGAGCATATCATACTATTCTAATCTTTACAATTTGGATCTAAAAACAAAACTAAATTATGATACCGATGTCTTCTTGTCTCCAAGCCGACTCGATCCAAAACTCCTTGATCCACCGAGCAAGTGCTATATATAATCTTTGACGCTCGGGCTTTTGAATCAACATGTGAAAGCTCCAAATCATCTTGTTGAAGCTAATCACCAACTAATAACTTGATTAAAGATCTGAAACTAAAATCACAAGATTATTAGTACACATAACTACATGAGTTAATCATCATCAAAACTAGAGTGGAAATCCTTTGGGCCAACAAGGTCTAGATGGCTTTGATGATGTCGGCATCAATTGAAGAGGCTTTATTCGGGGGTGGTGGAGGCAGAGGTTGCTCATTGTTGTTGTTGTTATCCTCCTTGTCACCATGGTTGCTATCAGTGTCACTGTTATTCCAGTTTATCTTTGTCGGTTCTTCCTACCATGCTTGCAGTTATCCTCTATGCGAACTTCCATCCACTACTCCGGCAGTTATTCCCTATCAGTCTTTCCTTTCCTTTCACCTACGGATTCTCACGCCCGAGAGTCTTAGGCTGGCACCACACCATTGCTCCTAACTTGAAAGGTGTATTTTCCTCTGTGTGTCCTGACAGGTACTATCCAGGGAGCGCCCAAATCACTTGTGGTGGGTTAAAACTATGGTAAGCCGATTTATATCCATCACAAACTGGTGATTTCATTGAGAGCTGAGTCCATACTCAAGATCTCCCTCCCATCCAACACAAAATCTTCCTCAAAAAGCCTTTTGCATAGTGCTGATGCTTTCGAGAAAGCAAATCATTACCACAACCGCGTTCCTTCAACAGGCATGACCAACAACACCGCTAGGGGCACGGTCCCCCCGCCTGCCGTCGATCGACAGCATGCTACTAAGGACACTGGCTCTTCCCGCCTCAAGGGGCAGCCACTAGCATCCAACCGACGACGCTATGCGAAGGCCAGATCCTTCAGATGCTCGCCAACATGAAGAAGCAGATGAAGGAGCAACGGATCTGATCAGACGGCGACCAAGAGCAAGCCGCCCTCGACTTCGAGAATGCTGCCTGTGAACAGGAGGCGTTAAAACATCTCAACGATGAACTCCAGGCACATATTACCACCCTCCAAAAAGCCCGGAGCAGGCGCAGTCAGAAAGCGACGCTAGAATCGAAGAGACTTAGACCAATTGGCCTATCACAAATCTGAAGCGGCCTAGACTGATGTCTTCCCTCCACAAAGACTACTCGATAATAAGACCGATTCTCCTCGTTTTGGAATAGAATCTTATCACCGCCAGATTCGGAGAAGAATTTAAGAATCTCTCGACATTTGAGCCCTCAACGAATTAATCCAAAGACGGATTGAGGTAACTCCAAAGTGAACCAAAAAAAGCCGCTGCTAAAGTATCTGACTCCCTTCTCTCTGAAGAGATCCTAAAGTGTGAGTTTTCGAAGAAGTCTGCAAATCTGACTTTTGACTACTACTTCGCAATGAGTGACCTGGATCAAGACCTCAGGTATTTTTGGGACAAGATGGTAGTCTACTCCCGCAAAGATCTGCTCATATGCCTAACCTTTCTATCAAGTCTGAAAGATGTGGCCTCAGATAGGTTCTACTTCCTACCATCGCATTCTCTCTACAACTTTAAAGAGGTAACCAAAGCGTTCCTCACTCAGTACCCCTCTCGGCCAGAAGTCAAGAGAAACAACAATCACCTTCTCACAGTCAAAATGAGGCAGGTCAGTTACTTCCAGAGCTAGCTGGCCAATATTTTCCATTGCGATGAGGATGTCTCTGCACTCTCATTTATCAGCGGGATGCAAGTTTCTCACTCCTTATACAAGCATCTACTGAAGCATGATGTCACTGAGTGAGTGATGTTCTATCTCGAGCTTAGCGCTACATCCAGTTGGAGGAAGAAATGAAGAGCTCCACGAAATGGTCCGCCAACCACGGCAATGACAGAGAAAAATCAAAGCCGCAGTATAAAGCTACTACCGGAGCCAGGAACCCGAATCGGAGGCAACCCGCTTACAAGAGATGGGAGCTTCTGGTTCTTTCACGAGTCTGCTCTAAGCCTTCAAACTGACATAGCACTTCACTGCACTTAGGCTCTTCATCAATGAGGTCTTCAATGCCATCAAGGACCAACCAGAGGTCAGCCGCCTGAGACCAATCTGGTATGATCTTACACTTTTTGGAGCAGAAGAGTATTGTTCCTACCATGATAGTAAGGGGCACAAAACCATCCACTAATGGAGCCTCCAGAGATACTTGGAAAAGCTCATCCACCAGAGCTTCCTCAAAGAATACGTCTTTACTCCCGAGGCAGCCTCTGGATTAGGATAGTCGAACGCTCCATTCCCTGCCCAACCGCAACACATGATCACCCAATACAAAGCGATTGAGTGATCATGCATATCTAATAAAAACAAGGGCAGTACCTCCATCCATGATGCCCCTGTATTTGATTATTTCTAGGTATTTTATTTCCTTTATCAAATACAATTATATTTTTGTTCCCAACCATTGCAGTCTTACCAAGTTTGTCGCTCTGCTATTGAGATTTCCCTCACTCGGAGACGACTGTGAACCCAACTCTGCTATGAGATTTCCCTCAATTCGGAGTCCTTTCTCCACCAATGGGATTTCCTCCACAGTCCATCCAAAGCTTGCACGTCCCGCTAATGGAATTTTTCCCACTTATAGACGGCAACACAGGCACCAGCCTACGGGCTTCCCCTCAATTAGCGTACAGGCAGTTGAAACCTCCGATGTGGGATTATTCCCACTCAGAGTCATTTCTTCACTGCTAGAATTTCTCCCATAATCCAACCAAAGCTTGCACGTCCCGTTGATAGGATTTCCCCCCACTCGGAGATAATAATGCATGCACCAACCTATGAGCTTTCTCTCGATTAGCTTACAGGCAGTCAAAATCCTTCGTTATGGGATTTCCCCTACTCAAAGTCCTTCCTCCACTGCTGGGATTTCCCTCACAGTCCAACCAAAGTTTGCACATCCCAGTGATGGGATCCCCCCACTTGGAGACAGTAACGCAGGTATAAGCCTGCGAGCTTCCTCTAATTAGCCTATGGGTAGTCGAAACCCTCCGCTATGGATTTCCCCCACTCGGAGTCCCTTTTCCACTGTTGGGATTGTTTTCTATTGATTTGCAAAGGGAAAAACTTACAAAATATTCAAAGAGAATTACAAGTAATTAAAAAATTTACAATAACTCTCTTCTTAGATTTTTCTAGGGAAGTGTGCCGATAGAAGTCTGGTCAGCGCGCGACCACTTTGTCCCTTTAACCACGTGAACAATCAGATCTCGGATCTACCGCCTGAGAATTTCTTCTCGCCTGGTTTAAAATTCTCTTGATACAAGGAGAAGTCTTGATCAGTTCAGATGAATTAGGGTGTTGCAACCCTTGCTTAGTTCAGAAAACTATAGGAAAACATGTCGCTATTGGAAGCTTTATGCTAATGAAGAACGTGAGTTCTTCTTGATGAAGAGGAGCATCTCTCTTTCTCTGGCCCTTTTTTTTTGCTCTCTCTGCTTGCTAGTTTCTCCCTCTGTGTGTGCTTGCTCTGGCTATTTATAAACCAATTAAGGGATAGCAAATCCCTAAAAATTAGTTTTACAATTGTAAATAAGTTGTTGTAATCTTTAGATAAAGATAGAAATAGCCGTGGGCGAGGGTATTTAGCCTATGGCGAGGCTAGTTTAGCCTATGCAACAGTTAAAGGAGTTATTCTCCTTTAACTGAGGGATTTGAATCCCTAAATTATCTCTTATAATAGAGATATTTGACTTTGAGGAATTTGAATCCCTTAATTATCTTCTTTAAATAGGAGATTTGTTGTAATCAACTGAGGGATTTGAATCCCTTGATTATCTTCTTTAAATAGGAGATTTGTTGTAATACCCACTAAAAGGGGTAATCAACCCTACTAGATTAGTGGGGCGGTTAAATAGGAAAAATGTTCCCTTTTAATCCGCTCAGGGATTTTAAAAGGTCAAACGACCTGAAGTTTCATGCGAAGCTAGCCTTGTTGCGAGGCTATAGTTCCATGCAAAGCTAATCCAATGCGGAGCTAGCCTTGTTGCGAGGCTATAGTTCCATGAAGAGCTAATCCAATGCGGAGCTAGCCTTACTGCGAGGCTATAGTTCCATGCAAAGCTAATCCAATGCGGAGCTAGCCTTACTGCGAGGTTATAGTTCCATGCGGAGCTACTTGAGGTTTTAGGCGAAGCTATCCCAAAGCTTCATGCAGAGCTAACTCAATGCTTCATGCAAAGCTATCCCACTGTGGGTTAAAACTCTAAGCAGAGTTAGGAAAAGCTCCAGACGAAGCTGATCACAAAGCTTCAGGCGAAGCTAGATGATAGCTCTTAACAGAGATATTCTAGGCTTCATGCGAAGCTAGATAAAGCTTCATGCGAAGCTAGATAAAGCTTCAGGAGAAGCTAGATTCATGCAAAGCTAAGAGTTAGCTCTCTGCGGAGCTGTGTAAAGCTTCATGTGAAGTTAAGTAATTTAGCTCTCCGTGGAGCTAGCCCCTTGGGCTCATACGAGGCTAAGTGTTGAGCTAACTTAACCTCATAAGCTTGCGTAGGCCTCTTCAAGAGAAATTCTTGGCTTGTTGTATGCTTCATTGGATCAGTAGGGTTCAAGTCACTACTTTGTCTCCCGGGGATGGACAGGAACTGATCGTCAGATTGTCTGCTACTGTCTCTTGGGAGAGTCAACGAATTAGACATCATTCAGACTGGTTGAAGTGAAATCTGGGAGTTTGTCTTTTGGAATGTCAACAAAACCTCCTTTAAAATTTTCATAAATCTGAAATGGACTGGTTCAGATTTTGAAATACTTTGAATTGCAAGTAGATGAAACCACTGGGGATTGGGTGTTGTGGTGATCCGTCTGTTCAGAGGTAATTTGAACAAAAGAGATAGGGAATCATTGAGATGAAAACCCATTGTTCAGAGGTAACAAACTAGATATAACAACAATGAGATAATCCTACTGGACTGGACGGGGTGGATCTGGAATCCGTCAGTTCAGAGATGATGAACTAGGCATAACTGATTAAGGATTATTAGACTCGAAATTTTGTCGTTCAGAGGTGACGAACTGGACATAACGACAAAAAGAAAGTCCGCACTGGACAGGAGGATAAGACTTGACTATCTGTTGGTTCAGAGTTGATTGACTAGACATGACCAATTGAGAAGCCATCAAGCTCATAGTGTTCGCTATTCAGAGGTGACGAACTGAACATAACAACAAACAAAGGGTGAATCGATTTTAGGGACCTGTCTAGTCGAGGTAATATGGACATGATAAACTAAGACACACTATATCTCAAATCTGCTATCAGAGGTAGTCGTATTAACTTGACAGCTAGCCCACTAGGGACTGCAAGGGTGAATTAGATCTGAGTACCCATCGGTTCAGAGGTGATTAACTAGACATGATCAACTAAGAGACACCAAACTCACAATTCATTTTTCAAAGGTCATAACGTTAACTTGATAGTAAGAACTCCTGGCACTGACGGGGGAAAGGAGAATAGGATTATGGACTCATCTGTTCAGAGATGACGAACTGGATATGACAGTTTGAGTACCATAAAAAGGGTCGATGTTCAAATGCTATGCGGATATAACAGCTTCACTCGTCTATTCAGAAGTGGCGAACTGGACATGATATTTTGAGTCGTAAAAGGAATCTGCTGTTCAGTGTAACAGGGATTGAAAGGGGGAGAGATCTAGGCACCTGTCGGTTCAGAAGTGATTGACTGGACATAAACTAGGAGTCACTAGACTCAAAGCCCTGCCGTTCAGAGGTGATGAATTGGACAAAACGACTAAAAAAGAATTATCTTACTAAGGAATGTGGTTTGATCATAAATTCCATGGGGAGATTAGTACTTCCTTGGAGGAGTTTTTTGAAAGAAAATGTCAGAGGTATAATGTTAACGTGACAACCAGTGAAATTTGTTGGGGAGTAACAAGGAAATTTTGTCAGAGGTAATCATTAACGTGACAAATGCTTCATTATAAATTAAGAATAACTTGTCAGAGGTGTGTTATTAACTTAACAAGGATTTATTTACTGTTAGAAGTGTGATATTGAACATAACAGTAATTTGAGTGAACCTGACATTCTATTAAAGAGAATAACAAGTGGAGTTTTGATCCGTTGGGGATACATTGGAGTTTTACTGTCAGAGATTTAATGTTAGCAGTTTTGAGTGAACCTACCATTCTATGAAAAGGAATTGGTAAGGGATTGACTATTCTCTTCAAGAATTCTGCAGTGGAATAGGAGACAGTGTTCCTAAAAATTGTTAGGGTACAGAACAATTCCGTTGGCAAAATAGGAGAATAATACTCCCTAAAGTTATCAGGGGTAGTTATTAACATGACAACTAAAATGAACTCTCGCTGGGGAGAGTAAGCATTTGTAAGCTTCGAGGGGAATTTTAAGAGGGAGGTCTCAGCTATCTCTGCGGACTTTTCCTTAACTCTTGATCGATTAAAAGGAAGGGGAATGCGACTGAAGGTATGTCACCATTACACATGAAAAAGTCAGAGGTGAAAGCTTTAACATGACTTGTTCTTTTTGTGGATCCACCATTCCATAGAAGGGAATTGGAAGAGGATATTGGAGGAACCAAATGGGATTGGGTCCCTTAAAATTTTTAGCAAATTCTCAGCTGTCAACGAATTTGATATGCCTTACCAACTACCATTTGAGTTAGGCTAGCCATACTATTTCCTTCAGCATAATGAGTTATAAAGGATTTTATATTGGGCTTAGAAGCCAATATTTTCTTCTAACCTAATTCACTGAAGGCTTCAAATCGCATCACATGAGGTGAACATGTCTGTATTCCAGTGGTGACCTCTAAAATCTCACTGGGGATTGAAGAGTTAATTATAAACTTTGTGGAGAATTTGTCGAGTAAACCGAAATTCCTGGTGAAGTGTCACCTGATCAAGACTCTAGTTCTCAGCCAATTGTCAAGTCGAGATATGGAACGTAAGCTTCGTGGGGAATTCATCGATTAAGTCAAGACCCTGTGGAGCTTCACTTCAGTTCATCATATTCAAGACTCAGGTTTACAATTGATTATCGGATCCAGATAGCAACACTGGAAAGGTTCTTAAAAAAATGCGTCATGAACCATCTTCAATGAATTCGGTTGGGTCAAAATTGTCGTGAAGCTAAATTAATTTGCCGAAAAAAGGACGCAGAGACGGTTGAAATTGATTCCACCTGAAGAAAGAGACTTTTGAGGAAATGAAATGGTCAAACAGGTCCAACTTGATGATCAGAGGTGTAATATTAACGTGATCATCTATAGTACTTCTTTGATCAGAGGTATGCTGTTAACGTGATCAAAGATAACACATGTTATCAGGAACGTGTTGCCATTTGGATTCGCTAAGCGAGAAGCTCCACTCGAATAGACTGTCTCTACTACGAAAAATTGTCTCTATTTGGTTGGTGGAATGAATTATTTCAACCCCCTATGCATTTTTCGATGTCGTTGGTTGTTGTGTCTCGCTTGGAATCAGTTGTATTGTCACAAGTATTGTTTGCCAGACCGAGTGTCTGTCGGCTAACAAATAGCGGCTGAGGCAGTTGTCTCCTCTTCAGAGATGCTGAGAGGAGTTGCTCGTGCAGTATTATCTGCTGCGAGAGACATTGCAATTGATGTCTTTAGCTCTGGACCGACTTGAGTCCTTTTGTCTTAGCCGTTGATGGAATAAGACCATGGCTTTTGGAAGTAGAATTAACTAATTCCACCCTCATTTTCAAAATAGAGGTTAGGTGGTGCCTCTTTTATGTTCTGACTTTAAAGTCAAAACACTTGCTTCAATCAGTGCTTGGATTTTGTCCTTTAGGACGTTGCACCTGCAAGTAGGATGGTGAATCATCTTATGGAAAAGATAATAATTGGGATCGTTCATTCATCCCGACATCTAGCCTCTAGCAACTTGAGTTTGTTGCCTTTTTTGACCAAGTAAAAGATTGTCACCACATGCTCATCTTTGAAAGAGTATTGCCTTTAATACTCCTCCAGATACTCTCACTGTCAAAGTATCGGTATCAAAAGATTTAGTCGTGTTATGGCCTTTGCTGTTGATTCCCCGCATGCTTTTGGGAGTGGGAGACTCAAAATTTTTAACTGATTTCTCAGCTATCTCGGCTTGTTCAACAAGCTCCTTTCAAGTGCAGGCTTTGACAGCCCCATGTGAACTTTCACCTTATCAAACAAGTTATGTCGGCATGTTTGAAGCAACATGGGCAAAGGCATGATTGCAGGGCACATGAGAGAAAGGTTGCAGAACCTCTCAATGTATTTTCATATAGATCACTTCCTTTCTGGACAGTTGAGAGGATTTTGTCTATGGTTACCTCGGTGTCAGGGAGAGGAGCCGGGTCTCTATGTCAACCCAAGAATTAATGGAGTCGGATGGAAGACTCCTGAACCAGTAAAAGGCTACCCCCTTGAGGGTGGCGATGAATAATCTGGTCATGATAGCATCATTATACTATCATATTCATTCGGTTGCAATCAGAAGTAAGATATACTCATTTGGCGAGCTCTTGTCATCGTACGATTGCAGCGTTGGTGGCATGAACTCGAGGGACAGGGCATCGAATCCCACTCCAGTGGGTATGGACATGTCATCCCTACTTTCTTCAGCTCATCCCGCTGAGCCAGGGATGCTATTTAGGTCTGAAAATCACCTAGAGGGGGGGGTCAATAAGTGATTATGCTAATCTAATGAACTTAACGTGGAATTTAAAAACTAATTGCAATTAACAAGAGATGCACACTCAAACAAGCCAAGCAAATAATTATGAATGAACAATGTGAATTTATGCAAGGCACAATATAGAGAGAGTGCCAAGGGATCAAGCGCAAACAACAAGATATATTTCGAGGTTTGAGCACCCAGCTCTACATCCCCGCCTTCACCCAGAAGGATTTTAAGTCCACTAGCTTGTCCACAAAGGACTCCCACAATGGGAACCTCCACCGAGGATTTGGGGCAATAACAATTACAAGGAGTACCCAACTCCTCTCCTTACAAATACAACCTCCTCCTTGAGGCACAACTCCAAGCCTACAAACAATCACCTCACAACTTGAGGGATTAGCACAAAGCAACACAAGGATCACCTCACCACTTGAGGAATACAACCCAAATGCACAACCTCCTCAACACAATGAGGGAAAGGCACAAAGCCAAGCAAATGAAGGGTTTACAACTTGGTGGTCTAAATAACAATCACAAACAATTTCTTTCCCACACAAAGATCCAATAGAATAAGATAGTAGATGTAGCTCAAGTGTGGAGAAAACCAAAAGAATGGAAATCAAAACTCAAAGAAAAATCTTTGGGAAAAACTAGAAACCAAGATGAAGAAATTGAATCAAACACTTTTCCCAAAAACCCTTTCTTGATTTTCCAAACCCTAGCAAAAACACCAAATAGATTGTTCAATTAAAGCCCAAAAACTTCTTTTGATTGCTGCGAAAACACTAGAGAAAGCTCAGAAAATTCGCCCCAAAAATTCTTAGAGAAAACCTCTTTCCAATGGGGTATTTATAGCCCATTTGGAAAACTAGCTGTTGGCAGCAGAAACTGCCAAAACTGAACCAGCGGTCCACCGGCCGGTCGACCGTTCAACGGTCATATTTCAGACCGTTGTGCCATCGGTCGATCGGGAGGTCGACCGTCCCCAGAACCAGAGAGCAACAGCTCTCTGGCCGGTCGACCGCGCGGTCGACCGGCTTATGGGGCAGCCAGCGTGCACGTATCCGTGCACGTCGGTCGACAGTGTCAGTCGACCGGCTACTTGGTACGGTCGACCGTTCGGTCGGCCGACCTAGCCTGGCAGAGGCAATTCTTGTCAGTAAAGCAAGTAATTTTTAATCCTAAAAATTCCCATAAAGTCTCTAAAATTACACAAAAGTAGTTTTATCATTTTATTTTGAAATATAAACTTGTGATAAAAATTTCATCACAAATAACAAACATTTTTGAAACATTTTTGTGTCTTATCATTTTTACCAAAAATCAAAAACTGTATTTTCTAAAACTTGGATTTTTGAACTGAAAATACATTTTGTCCAAAACTCATCAAAATACAAAAACATGATATTAAACAACATTTAGGCATGATGTATATGGATATAATCCTATATACATGAAACATATATATATCCATGTTTTTGACTTTAATTCCAAAATATGTTTTGTTAAAAATACCAAAACATAAAACACATGAATAAGTGAGTCAAAATTAAGTTTGTCTAGGAAGTTAAGCATGCATGTATATAGAATGAATCTACTATACATAAAACCATGTAAACTTGTTTTGATCTATCTATTCATGAAACCAAGATCGGTTAAACCAAAAACGAAAAAACCGAAAACCAATATTCAAAACATGAAACGTGTGTGTTGTGAACTTGAGCATATCATACTATTCTAATCTTTACAATTTGGATCTAAATACAAAACTAAACTATGGTACCGATGTCTTCTTGTCTCTAAGCCGACTCGATCTAAAACTCCTTGATCCACCGAGCAAGTGCTATATATGATCTTTGACGCTCGGGCTTTTGAATCAACATGTGAAAGCTTCCAAATCATCTTGTTAAAGCTAATCACCAACTAATAACTTGATTAAAGATCTGAAACTAAAATCACAAGATTATTAGTACACATAACTACATGAGTTAATCATCATCAAAACTAGAGTGGAAAGCCTTTGGGCCAACAATCTCCCCCTTTTTGATGATGACAAAACTCATGGAGTTATATATGCATGGATTAAAGTTAAGCTTCAAAGAAGCTCCCCCTTAACTCATGCATAAACAAATAAACATAAATATACAATGAAGGCTCTTAAACATGAATGCATATCTATGCATAAACAATAAAAGGCTCTAGATACCAATGAAATGTTCAAAAACAAAACATGCTCTAGATACCAATTAAAATTAAACTAAATTAAACTTAATATATGCAAAACATAAACATGCATATATAAAACTTCTCAAATAATTCTCCCCCTTTTTGTCAATCATCAACAAAGGGGTTAAGAAAAATATATTCTTCTCCCCTTTTTGTTCAAAACAAAGAATCAATAAAGAGATGATCAAAAACAAAATGTTCTCCCCCTTTTTGTCTAAAACAAAAACGATATCAATAAGGGGTCAAATCAAATATGATACCAATTAAAAATGTGTTAATGAAGTGCATATTGATACCAATTAAAAGTGAAACTATACCAGTTGAAAAACAAAGATTTTGATACCAATTGATAAGTAAACAAACAACATACCAATTGTAAATAAACAATCGTGATACCAATTAAAATTAAACATTACAAATTTTGAATTTCTAAACATAAATCTTAATACCAATTGAAATTATTATTCTTTTTAAGGCATAAGATACCAATTATAAGAAAACAATCTTGATACTAATTGAAATTAAACATAACAATTTTGAATTTCTAAACAAGGATTTTGATACCAATTGTAAATATTTTTCATATGATACCAAATTGACATTTTCAATCATAAAGTATGGGAGTGGAAATCAAATACCAATTGAAAGATGAAATATAAGTTTTCTCCCTCTTTATGAAATACCAAATGAAAGCATTCAAAGCTTGTATATGGATACCAATTGAAAACTAGTCAATTGAAACAAGATAGTCATTATAAAATAAGCTTTATCATGATCAAAATTTGTGCTCTAAGATATATGAATATAATAAGCACAAATAAAAACATATATATGTATAGAAATTAGATACCAATTGAAATTGATATTCTTTGAAGTGCAAGCATACATATACAAAAGTTATATGAGTATACAAAAATGTCAACATTGATACCAATTGAAAGAATTTCAATGATACTAATTGAAACAACAATAATGATCAAAATCTCTACCATAAGAAGAATACGAACTAGTTAAATGGAAAATCTTGTTAACTAGTACGAAATCCTTCATGCAAGGAACAAAAACAAAATGTTTTTCATGAAACACATGTAATTCACAGGATCACAAAACACTCAAAAACCATAAAGCCCATATCATACTCATGAAAAAAAAAAGTCATGAGAAACCTAATAAAGTGAGTGTACAAGTGTTATGTGACACATATTAACATAAAAATATTCAATTAAGCTCAATTTAAATTCCTTTAAACATGAAACATGAAAATCTAGAATTTTCAATAAAACAAATTATACTTCAAGGCATATGTATGTTTTGTCAACAAAAAGTATACATACATATCCCTAAACACAATTGAGTTATATATAAAGATTTGCATGAAAAACAAATGACTCAAGGGGTATACATGTATATCTTAAGGTTTGGCAAAATAAACATATACATGAAGTGAAAACACATGATCATAAAAACATGTCCAAAATAGGGAATACAAGTTAGAATGCATGAATCATCAAAACTAGACTATACTAGAACATCTAATGGGTACAAATAAGCATCCAAGCACAAACATATATAAAGAATTATTTGTGGCCCATTCTATGTACAAGTATATACCTAGTCTTAATGAAAACTAACATTTAAACAAGTAATCAAATCATGTAGCATAAAACGGGACATAAATCATCATTACAAACATAAAATGATCATTATGTAAATCCACATGCTATTAGAGCTATGATGTGCATAATAGCTAAACAAATGGTGAGAACACAACATATGGGTCCATATAAACATGAGTGATCTCAAAAGCTATACATGCATGTCAATGATCTAAGAGTCATGGTATTTAACATAATAAACTATAAACATGACATGCTATAAATCAATGATGTGAAAGCATGTAAATAAAAACAGGAGTTAGAGATCGATACCAAAACCGATGAAGGCACCTCTCTAGTTCTCCAAACCAATGGTGGTCCTCCTCCACCAAACTTCCCTTGAAAGTGATGCATCCAAATTTGTTTTCTCTTAAGCACGGAACGCATCTACTCCAAGGCACCGCTACTCTCACGTGATGCGAGAGCCCACACCTACATCAAATATTTTAGGGGTGGTCTTTGGTACCCATTTTCTTTTGGGTCCATAGGAGTTAGTATCTTTCCTAACCCAAACAAGATTATTTGCTAAATTTTCAATATGTAAACGATCATAGCAAAATCTAGCAAGGTGGCCCTTACGACCACAATGTGTACAAGTGTACACATGAGCATACATGTTATGGTTGTGTCCGTGATGAGCATGTGTATGCCGTGATGGGTGTACATGTAAAGATAGAACTTGTTTTTTGCGAACCAAGGTTTCCAAGCGTGTATGATTCAAAGTACATTGGCTCAAAGTGGAGCCCAAACAATCTAGACTTTTCTTCAAAATATTTATGTCATTTTCAATATTAGAAGATAAAGTGGAGCATGCAAAAGATGTACAAGAAGAAGAAGCTATACTAGCATGGCACACATGAGAATCAATATCAATTTTCAAAGATTTATTTTTATTTAAAATAAGATCTAATTCTTTTGTAATGAAATCAATTTCATTTTTCAAAACAAGGTTATCTTTTAAAACAAAATTCAATTTTGAAGATAAAACCTCATTGTTTTTCACAACATCATTACAATCATTTTTGCTTTTCAAAACATCAATCTCTTTTAGGGAAAGGTCTAGTTGAGATCTTAGTGAGTCACGTTCACTAGTAATCTCTTCCTTCTCTTGCAAAACCGATTCAAAACTTGAACATAAATCCTTCATTTCTTCTTTTAGTTCAAGATTATTCTTTTTCAACAAATCATGTTTTTCCAAAAAAATTTCAAGCTTTTGAGCAAGTTCCATATTCAATGTTTGAACTTCAAAACAACCATGGCAATAGGAACTAGAGCTATCATCTAGTTGAGAATCCGATTGTACCTCAAGGGAGTCTTTCCCTTAGACCATGAGGCAATGCTCGTCGGACTTGTCTCTCCTAGATCTCCTCAACTTGTTGATAATCCTTGATAACTCGGGAGAAGTCAAATTGCTCAAACTGCAAAAGTCGAATCATAATGATCAAACCCATGTAAAAGATCTTCATTAAGAGATGCTCTAAGTGTCTTAAGTGCTAATGCATTGGCCTTTCTATGCTTGCTAGCATTTGGGAAGGATTCTATAGTAGTGCTTGATAAACTAGATGTCCTAGGCTTTTTAAATGACTACTCATCTTGGCCTTCCAAAAATCATGTCTAGAAAAATCAAACATAGGAGGGCTATCCACGAGTGCAAACTAAATGTGTGCAAATGAAAAATGCAAATGAAGATTAGCAAACCAAGATCTCACTCCTAGGTGGTTAAACCTAAATATCAGGAGCGTAGGCTCTGATACCAATTGAAAATCACCTAGAGGGGGGTGAATAGGTGATTATGCTAATCTAATGAACTTAATGCGGAATTAAAAACTAATTACAATTAACAAGAGATGCACACTCAGACAAGCCAAGCAAATAATTATGAATGAACAATGTGAATTTATGCAAGGCACAATATAAAGAGAGAGAGAGCCAAGGGATCAAGCTCAAACAACAAGATATGCTTCGAGGTTCGAGCACCCAGCTCTACATCCCCGCCTTCACCCAGAAGGATTTTAAGTCCACTAGCTTATCCACAAAGGACTCCCACAAAGGGAATCTCCACCGAGGATTGGGGCAATAACAATTAAAAGGAGTACCCAACTCCTCTCCTTACAAATACAACCTCCTCCTTGAGGCACAACTCCAAGCCAACAAACAATCACCTCACAACTTGAGGGATTAGCACAAAGCAACACAAGGATCACCTCACCACTTGAGGGATACAACCCAAATGCACAACCTTCTCAACACAATGAGGGAAAGGCACAAAGCCAAGCAAATGAAGGGTTTACAACTTGGTGGTCTAAACAACAACCACAAACAATTTCTTTCCCACACAAAGATCCTTTAGAATAAGATAGTAGATGTAGCTCAAGTGTGGAGAAAACCAAAGGAATGGAAATCAAAAACTCAAAGAAAAATCTTTGGGAAAAACTAGAAACCAAGATGAAGAAATTGAATCAAACACTTTTCCCAAAAACCCTTTCTTGATTTTCCAAACCCTAGCAAAAGCACCAAATAGTTTGTTCAATTAAAGCCCAAAAACTTCTTTTGATTGCTGTGAAAACACTAGAGAAAGCTCAGAAAATTCGCCCAAAAGTTCTTAGAGAAAACCTCTTTCCAATGGGGTATTCATAACCCATTTGGAAAACTAGCCGTTGGCAGCAGAAACTGCCAAAACTGAACCAGCGGTCGACCGGCCGGTCGACCATCCACCGGTCATATTTCAGACTATTGTGCCATCGATCAACCGAGAGGTCGACCGTCCCCAGAACCAGAGAGCAACGGCTCTCTGGCCGATCGACCACGCGGTCGACCGGAACAAACATAGAGCAACCTGCTCTCAGTCGGTCGACCGTGCGGTCGACCGGCTTATGGGGCAGCCAGCGTGCACGTATCCCTGCACGTCGGTCGACAGTGTCAGTCGACCGGCTACTTGGTACGGTCGACCGTTCGGTCTACCGACCTAGCCTGGCAGAGGCAATTCTGGTCAGTAAAGCAAGTAATTTTTAATCCTAAAAATTCCCATAAAGTCTCTAAAATTACACAAAAGTAGTTTTATCATCTTATTTGAAATATAAACTTGTGATAAAAATTTCATCACAAATAACAAACATTTTGAAACATTTTGTGTCTTATCATTTTTACCAAAAATCAAAAACTGTATTTTCTAAAACTTGGATTTTTGAATTGAAAATACATTTTGTCCAAAACTCATCAAAATACAAAAACATGATATTAAACAACATTTAGGCATGATGTATATGGATATAATCCTATATACATGAAACATATATATAACCATGTTTTTGACTTTAATTCAAAAATATGTTTTGTTAAAAATACCAAAACATAAAACACATGAATAAGTGAGTCAAAACTAAGTTTGTCTAGGAAGTTAAGCATACATGTATATAGAATGAATCTACTATACATAAAACCATGTAAACTTGTTTTGATCTATCTATTCATGAAACCAAGATCGGTTAAACTAAAAACGAAAAAACCGAAAACCAATATTCAAAATATGAAACGTGTGTGTTGTGAGCTTGAGCATATCATACTATTCTAATCTTTACAATTTGAATCTAAAAACAAAACTAAATTATGATACCGATGTCTTCTTGTCTCCAAGCCGACTCGATCCAAAACTCCTTGATCCACCGAGCAAGTGCTATATATAATCTTTGACGCTCGGGCTTTTGAATCAACATGTGAAAGCTTCCAAATCATCTTGTTGAAGCTAATCACCAACTAATAACTTGATTAAAGATCTGAAACTAAAATCACAAGATTATTAGTACACATAACTACATGAGTTAATCATCATCAAAACTAGAGTGGAAAGCCTTTGGGCCAACAAGGTCTAGATGGCTTTGATGACGTCGGCATCAATTGAAGAAGCTTCATTCGGGGGTGGTGGAGGCAGAGGTTGCTCATTGTTGTTGTTGTTATCCTCCTTGTCACCATGGTTGCTATCAGTGTCACTGTTATTCCATTTTATCAAAAGTTGAGCTAACATTTGATGAATGTTGTTCAGAGCTTCTTGTTGGGCCCTGAAAGTTTGCTCTTGTGCTTCCATGTGACAATGATGATCATCATCATTATCGGCCATATTGGTCAATACTCTCCCTGTAACCATCAGTTCCTTATGTACGTCGGTCAATACTGGTATCTGATACCCAATTTAATCATTCTGTAACTGAATTGAGGCCATTTCAGGCCAAGATATTATCTCCTAATATTATAAATTTTCTGAATTTTCTGAAATATTTTGAGAATTATTGGAGAAGAATCTCAAATTCCAAGTCGATCGGCGTCACGGACTGACTCCAAAAATTTTCATTAACAATCAGGGATGAATTTTAAGGATCCTACTTCACAACAAGGTTCAAGGTGTTATTTTCTATTTTTGTGAATTTTTGAGGATTTTTCTAAATTAATAGGAGTTTAATCTAATTAAATACTATTTATATTAAAAAATGCAATTCATAAAATACACATATAAAAAGAAAATCTTCTTTTTTTCAGTCCACAGTTTTGAAATTGTGACTCCACATCAAGACATTTAATCCACCAACCATAGTACCTTCATTGATTTTAGCATTAAAAAGTAATCATATTATTTAACCATTATAAGATTTCACCAATTAATGCAAATCAAAATAAAACAAAACCCTATTATTGATCACAAGTTTCGAACCAAAGACCCAATCCCCGACACCCAAGCCTACACCACTTGACCACATTGGCTTGTGAATGCTATCCACACACATCCTATTTAACCATTTAAACTTCACCCTTCTTCCCCATTTTCACCATGTCCTCCATACTGCACCCATATTTCCCTCCATATTGCATACTTTCTTCCCACATCTCAACCTGCCCCCTCCTCTCTCTCTCTCACGTCCCCAACGTCTTCTCACCCACACTCTCTCCCTTTCTTTTATAACCTCTCTCTTCCCTCTTCTCTGCGCAAGCCCCCTCCAACTTAGATCCCCCATGCGCAGCCAAAGCCAGTCCCCCATCTCCTCTGAGCAATAGCCTGAGACCCTTTAGCCGTGGCAGCACATCCTACCTACCATGCGCATCCCAATGGTTGAGCTTCCCTAGCCGCTTGTGCCTGCGGTATGCCCAACACTTCTCCCCTTGATGACCCGGCAGTGAGCATAGCCCGGAACACCTCGGCTACCACCACAACGTCGCGACCATCACCCTCTTCGCGGCCTCCGCCATCAACTCCGGCGAACCATATCCTTGCCGAACACCCATTTCCTCGTTCTCCTTCCTGCGGTGCCGCCAGAGTGGAGCGCGACACCTCTGCGGCCTCCGTCGAGCCACCAGCGTCGTCCGCAAGATCCGCCGAGCTCGCCGTCAATAGTCACCACCCTCCCTTCTCCCACCGTGAGTCCTCTCTCACCTCTGTAAAAGTTTGTGCATGTGTACGTTTATCTGTTTAATGTATGGGTGAAGTTATGTGCGTGTGTATTTGCATGGGTTAAGCATGCATAAATGTGTAGATTGTCATTGCATGTGTATGATGTGGGGATGTGTGTGTGTGAGTGAATGCGTATGTTGGATCATATTGTGTGTGTTGTATTATAAAGTAGGTGTGTTTAATATGTATGTGTTTTGGTAAGTTATTATATGTGTATATGTGTTTTAATTAATGTGTATGCAATCTTTTATGCATGGGGTGTGTGTACATTAACGTGCATGTGTGTGTGTTTATTAAAGTACATGCATGTGTGGGGATGTATATATAAAGTGTTTGCATGTGTATATAAGTCTGTGTATGTGCTTGTGTGTATACCCGTATGTGGGTGTACACACGTGTGTATGCACTGTGGCGTACATATGTGGGTATATACATGTGTGGTGTGTGTGTCACCAGCTCTTCTCTATATGTGGTTGCGTGTTACAGCGATTACGGACCCGTTCTGTGATCCGAACTCGGTAATGGGAGATTGGATTGTGCTTATTGTGGACCTGGTATACTGGTGATTCGAAGACCGACCCATGAGATGATCTGGAGATTCGTACCGGTTCGTGTAGTGAAGACCAGATGGCGATTTGGACCCGAAACTACGTCATTTCATGGAAGTGTACACGATTCCTTTCTCTTTGACTTTCTATTAAATGTGAAATTATCTTTGAACTCCTACCTTTCGACATTATATTCGTTATTATCGGTATTGCCTCGTAATCCCGTTAAACTCTCTTTTGTCCGATTATACAGACAATTCTTGTGTTCTTGATATTATTACTGTACCGTCTCGTGATCATGTTACATTGCCTTACATATCGTATTTGCATCTAGTTCCTGTACATGCATGCAACTAAACTAAAATGGACACGAAATTAATGTTGATCACAGCTGAGAATTTTAATATGAAATCTTGGGGATAAATGTTAGATGATATTGTGACTCTGTTATTATTGAAAATAAATCGAGAAAATTGACCATTACATCCTGAGGAATTATTCGAGAATATTTATTGGAGTGCAATACTTATGATCATGACAATATTTCTATGACCATTGGACTACATACTGGATGACTCACACTACTATACATTTATCTGACATCACTTGCACTACTTTGTATGTATCTGGTATCCCTTGATAATGTCACTGTCTACATTATCCGGTGATATTTATACACATTGTTTTCACTATTTGACATCGTTATCCTTGACACTGTTTTCAAATCATATACACTGAGTCACACACAATTTGCACTTATATTGATTAATGAATTAATCAAGCCAGGTTATTAGGGGAGATTGGTAGCAGGAGAAATTAGGGAGGTGTGCTTGGAAGGGCGACCCCTTGTAGGTTTGGATGCCACACGTGTTCTTATGTTCTTGAGATTTATGCGCGCACCTGTTATTTCATGTTATATGATACCTGAGTACAGTGAACTATTTCTCCCTGCTATCAGGATCCACTAATGCATCACTTATTTGATATGCAGTTGTCCTGTGGATAGGGCACAAGATGGTCGCATTAGTTAGGGTAATAAAATATGCTAGACATATACACTTACATCATATCCTGCATTGTCTTCAGTGATCTAATACCTGATATATATTTTCATGATACTGACACTTAAGACTCATGCGACATGCATTATCTTGTATACATGATATTCTTGGACTGGCCATGTGAATTTTATCTTGTGATATCGTGTTCTTGTGATCTTGTGATTATATTACACAACAGTTACTCATCTAAGACATTTCGTGTTCATTATACACTTGTCACACCATGCATGTACGATCTTATTATACATGATCTATGATCTTGATTATCCCTGTTATTATTATTACTTTTGGTTCTCAATACTGTCAATCATATTGTTCTTACTATTTCAATACCTTACTTGTACTGTTACTACATTTTCATATTTTCTCTTGCTGTTCTTTTCTCTTTGTGTACTCTTGCTGGTTTGCTTCTAACATACTTTATTATTTTTTTTAGTATCTAGATCAGAAAGCCGATATAAAGTGTAACGCCCTGAACCCATGGATACGGAGACGCTACGGCGAAGTATATACGCAGAGTGGAAATACTCTCACGTATATACGCTAAGCCTCAGTACAGGAAATATATATAAGATCCACAATAAGTCCAGCATAAATAAGTACAAGAATACCTGCAAAAGTGGTCAATGATATAATAGATATGAAAATAGGGATAAATAAGATAACATAAATAAATAACAACGATACCTATGAATGGTCTCGATAATGAGTCTTGATTAGTCTCTAATATTGTATAATTTTTATCACATCTGCATATTTATTTTGTATAAAATATGCTAATAAAGTTTTGCGTGTTTGATCCTAGGTCCATGGTGTGCAATGAAGAAGAAGACCCTAAATCACCATTTAATGGGTGATTAAATAAAGGCCTATAAAGTAGCCATTGATTTTAGAGAGGTGATTCTGTCAGACCAGGGCATCAAATCAGAAATCTAGGAGATCCATCCAACAGGAGACTGACGCGACGCAGTGTAGCAGGCGACCAGGCATGCACCGCCCTAGCAGGGCCGCGAAAACGCGGCCCTGGCCGCGTTTCCGCTACCATACGGGCGCGGCCGCGCCCGTGCTTTGGGCCAGGGGCTATCCCCTTGGCCCCTTTCTCCTGGTGCCTATAAATACCCCCTTTGAGGGTCTTTCAGTGGATATATCCAGAGCTTTAGGAGTAGTTATTATTTTATTTCTAGGAGTTTTAGTTGTTTTATGTTGTCTTCTTCTTCTACTTAGTTTATCCATTAGAGTGAAAGAGAGAGAGTGTGTACAAGTTGTATTTGAAGGAGCTTATACAAGTAATACTTCTCTTTCTTCTTTTCATTACTTGGTGTTTTCATTTCCTCTTTACTTACTTGTTTTAGTGTAGTACTCATTCTCTTTATCTCTTCTCTTTTGTTGTTTCTTTTCTTACTCATGTCTAACTAACTCTTTCATTGCATGGCTAACTAACTACTAACCCACTAATCTCTAACAACTTGCTTGATAACCCAAATGAGTCAATAGTGTCAAACAAGCTTTGTGCAAACGATAGCTATGACATCTTAAAACAGGGTTCTAATTTTAACTTACTTCAAATATTCCCTTTCTTATATTTCATGCTTAACGGGTTTTGATGATTTATAGATTGTAATCTTTACTTGTTTTTATAAGTTAGAGATACTCCTTTTAACTTTGCCGATACCATTAGTGTACTTGTTTCTTCCCTTATTCTCGCCTTCTATTAGATCTTGATAAGAGAATGTTCAAGTTTTTGCCGTGTAAAGCTAAGTATAGGCTATCTAAAAATCACTGAAGACAAGTCGGCAAAAAGCAGATCCAAGCTCCAGACGCAAGGCTAATCATCGCCACCAGCGCAGCACCAAGACGTGAGGGTTGAAACCCGCATCGTGACATCACTGCAAGGACCAAGACGCGAGGGTTGAAACCCGCATCTCAGCATTATTACAGTACCAAAACGCAGAGTCCAAAGCCCGCATCTCACGTGAAACTTGACGCAGAATTAGAAGCTCGCGTTTCTCAAGCATCACCTCAATGGCAAAACGCGAGGGCCGAAGCCTGGGTCTCGGTTATAACTGCCCTCTGGGTCAATTACTGCCCACGTAATGAGGGAGTTAACCCCCATTATGGAGTGTTTTAGGGGACACGTTTACCCCCTGAAACCTCTATAAATAGCCTAGTTTGCTATGGAAAAGGGGTCGGAAAATTCTTGGTAAAAAAAAAAAGAACTTCGGTTGTAAGCCGTAGAAGCACCAAGACTTCCAGCTGAAAAGAAAGAGAGAGTTCAACTCTTCTAACAACTTGCTGCGTATAAGTTCATTTTTGCCTACAATCTCTTTAAGATCCTTGGTAGATAGAAGCTGTATTACTTCATCTACTATCCAAAGAGAGGATTCCCAAGAGGTTCTGACGTTCACCCGATCAACGAAAAATAAGATTCACTTTCCATCGCCACATCAAGAACCCAGCTTTAAACAAAGAGGAGATCTGAGGTTGAATATCTCCCCTCTCTTGTAAGAGGAATATTGATCCGCTGTAATTTTCTTTACTATCAAATAAAGAATTTACTCCTCGATCTTCAATTTTTCCTACCAAACAAGAGATGGCGACTCTGCTGGGGATTACTTTCTCTACCGATGAGCAAGTCATGGCGCAAGCTGACGTCACCTACATGGGAAAAATGGTCGAATCACTCATTGTCGAGTTCGACCAGGTAAAGTATGAAGAGTTCCTCTCTTCTGGCTCCAAGAGCCCTAGAGCGCGGCAGGACCACAAGGTCTCCTCAGGGACCCGCTCTCCAATTCACTCTGAGATCCCCTCAGACGCGACTGACAAGAGGATATCATGGCTAATCACGTCATGCGTAACGCCTGCGTCAACGTCTCCCACGAGACCCGCAAGGATAGCGTTGCTGATGCTCAGCCCGCTCATGCCCGTCCTCTCCCTCAGCTCCAGGTTACCAGGAGTACCCAACAACCCGTACGGCGTAACCGGAACGCTGAACATCGACAGAGGTGACGCGCGCGTTAATTACAGACGCAAGAAGCTGGAATAACTATCTGTCCAGTAGATACAGGATGCGAGGTTCAAGCCCGCGTCTTTTCTGAATCACGTCAGACACGTGAAGTCCGCGTTTGGAAACCTAAACACGAGGCTCACCAAACTTGCGTTTCTGAAGCTCCACTTTCCAAACGCGACGTTCAGCAGCGTGAGACCCGTGCCTCTCATTCGAGACACGAGACCCGCATCTCTATAGTTACACGCGGGACCCAGAAGGCCTGCGTTTCTCAAGTGTCGCTAGCCAGATGCGACAATCAGCAATGCGAGGTCCGCGTCTCTTCTCAGCAGAGGCGCGAGACCCATATTTCAGAGCCAAAACGCGAGAGCCGCGTCTATCTTACAGGACGTGATCTCCGCGTCTCAGAACCCTGCGTCTCAGCTTTGCGACGCAAAGATAGCTCTCAGAAGCTGAAAAGCCATCGATAACCCGAGGCTGATCTCTTTGGTCCTCCTCCGACAGATCTAAGAGATTATTTGACGAAGAAAAGGAGTGCTAATCAGATCACTCCGTCTTGTTGCTGTGAATGGGTCATCGCGGCAATGCTCTCTAAATGCCGCTGCAGCCAACATACAAGTAAACAGTCGGTGTTCAGACGACTGACCCAACCTCCCGATCAGCCCAAAGGTATCGCTCCCACAGGAGGAGAACCTTCTCTGACATGGAGTACCCTGAAGTCACTACAAACATGGCAAGCAGAAGTAGGGGAAACAACCAGCAGTCAGCTCCAATGAGTTTGACACGGAACCAGAAGGAGTGTATCGGCATACTCGCACTCGGACTGGTGCGGTTGCCCCGATCAACTACAGTGCCCTACCTTGGGGCATTGAAGTAAATGAATCACATTCCGCCGTTATAGAATCCCAGGCTTTGAACTCTTCCATAAAGAAGAAAGCCTTCGCGTACATGACAAATACTCCTGAGGAGACAGCCAGGCGCTTTGAACAACAAGCGCAGGTCTAGAGGGAACAATTCGATATGATTCGTGCTCAACAATAATCCATCAATTCCCTCAAACAGATGCTGGCACAATTGCTTGAGGAAAGAGGAAGTCAACCGCCAAAACTTCTTCTAAAAAGTCTAAAGGCAAACAGAAAGAGGGAGAAAACTCATCTTCTGTACATATTGAGGAGAATAAGCAATCTGATTCTGAGTCATCTAAATCCTCGTCTAAGGAGGAAGGCAACGTGGACCATGGGAGTATTCATTCTAAAAGAATGAGTCAATTGGAGCACCGTCTGGAAGCCCTTACCAACCAGAAAGGCCTCTAAGAAGCAGGAGTGATCCGGCCATATCCGACCGAGTAGGACCTTGTTCCATACCCTTCTAAGTTCAAAGCTCCAACCCTATAAGCTTTTGACGGCAAAGGGTCACCGAACCAACATATCTACTACTTCAAGTCTCAAACAGAAAATGTAGTAGATAATGATGCCATCCTGGCACGTTTGTTCATCGGCACTCTAAAAGGGCTTGCCTTTGAATGGTTCATGAAACTCCCAGAAGGCTCCATCAAAAATTGGAGTGATTTAGAGAAGCTCTTCCTGACACGCTTCTTTGAAGATGACTCGGAGATCACAATGCTTACTCTCCTGGCCACGAAGCAGCGAAAGGGAGAGCCAGTCAAAACATTTATGGAAAGATTTTGGAACATGGCACTCCGATGTCCTAGCGATATGACCCAGGCCACCCTGGTAGAAACATGCCGCCACAATCTACAAACTTCACTCCTAACCCAAATAGGAGTTGCTGAGAGCCGCATTTGGAAGCAACTGGTCCAGAAAAGTAAACAGGCTGAAGAAATTGTCGCCAGGGTTAAGGCAGAAGAAAATAAACCCAGACCCGAAAAGTCGACAAGACGCATGCCAGAAACCTCTTTTAAATCAAAAAGGAAAGATAATTTAGCGATGGAGACAAAATCCCCCGTCAAACCTCAGCCGGTCAGGGGAGGTGGTTATTCAAGTCAGCCACGCGCCAATAAGCAATATTCCTTCAAGGATGAGCATGTCGACTCGTTGTTCAAGCTACTCAATAAGAGCAACAGATCTTCCCGAAGCTAGACGTCCGGAAGAAGTCGGTAAGTCCGATAATCCTAACTACTGCCTGTATCATAGGATGCTGGGGCACCCCACCAAAAGCTGTTACGTGTTCAATGACATCCTTCAATCTCTGATCGATTCAGAAGTGTTAAAGCTCCGTCCAGAACAGAAGAAAGTGACGGCTAATATGACATCATTTCTTCAGTTTGGACAACAGCCTCCAGTACCGTCCGGAGTAGTTCCCATCCCGAAAGGGGAACTAAGAATCATCAATACGGACCCACATCATCAATAAGAGAAGGATCTGGTACCGTCCCCATGCCGCAGGAAGAAATTATGTGGGTTCATCCCGACCTTGTGGAAGGCCAACAATGGACTACTGTTACCAACAGAAAGTCCAAAGGCAAAACAAAAGCTTCATCCTGTAACGTGTGTGTGCTTCTTCCCGGGAAACAGAAACCGACATTCCCTCAATAACTGATTCGGAAGAGGAAATAATCGTCCTTGACACAGAACCCAAACATCGTGGCAGAAACTCATTCGGGTCAGTCATATTTAAAGAAGTATGACGAGATGGTGGCAAGCCCTCCTAAACCTACTACAGAGTCAGCCAAGCCCTCCGCAAAACAACCTGTGGAGAAGCAGAAAGAGCTTTGGTTTTCAAGGCTCTCCTAAAGGACAATGCAGAAGGATCCACAACACCTTACCGCTTTAACGTCCTGGCTCAATTGGCCAATATCCCGGCCGGAATCACCCTTTTCGAGCTCCTGAGGCTATCAAAGTCAACAAGACAGGCTTTGAGGGAAGCCCTAGCTGATGCTGAGGTCTTCATGGCCCAGATTCCAGCTAGATCACAGGAGAAAGATGGAGAGGACTGCCTCCATGTCTCCCAAAATGCTCCCTGCATCACCTTCACGTCAGATGACATGCAGGTCAAGGGAAAACATGATCAGCCCCTGTACTTCACAGGGTACATTAGATCATCTGAAGTGAGCCGCATTCAGGTAGATCTAGGATCCGCATTGAGCATCATGCCTCGCCGGGTCATGCAGCACTTGGGGATCCCACCAACCGATTGAGCGCCATCCAGACTACCATCTATGGTTTCAACGCCAATGGTATGCGCTCCATGAGGAAGATCAAGCTCAAATGCCAGATTGGGGACCTAAAGTCTAAAGTGACGTGTTATGTGATCGACGCCGATACTTCGTACAATTTGCTGCTAGGACGACAGTGGATTCATCGTAATTCCATCGTCCCCTCCACTCTCCATCAAGTTATGAAGTACATTGACAGAAGTGGGAAAGTCCGAATATTGATTGTCGAAAGGCATCCGTTCAAGGGGTAGAGAACTATTTCACAGACTCCCTCCTGTACCAAGACTCTCTGGAAACAAACGGGAATTCACAACCCAGAGAACCAGACTCTGGTAACGAAGCTGACACTGAGCCAAAGGTGGAAGAAAAGTGCACGTGGGAATTAAATCCACTTATAATGAGCATTAATAAGCTCGATGTTAATAACACCGTCGATGATATAGGCGAGTGGTATATTAATGAAGAGTTGAATTTGGCTTACTTTTCTGTGTTTGGTTCTGATTTAGTGCCATCAGACACTAGTACCAAGATGGATAGTGACCCCTGGTCGGCAATGAATGCTCTGATATCATTGCATGTACCAATGAAGTCATCCTTTGAAACGTACCTGGATGTCGGTAATGCGCAAGAATTGATCTTCATGGTCCTAGCAAGACGCAAAGGTCAAAAACCAATTCTTTTGGAAGAATCAAGTCCGAATTGATGTCTCGTCAAGAGTCAAAAAGCGAAAACGAATCTCCTCAGTTCACTCATTATGAGCCAAATATACTCAGGATGATGGAAAATATTGGATATGATCTAACAAATGGTTCTGGTTTAAACTTCGGTAAAGGGAGAAGAACACTACTCTGCACTTTCGTTCCGAAAGGAAAGACCCCTGACTATTACCATCGAACTCGCAGGGGTTTGGGCTATGTGTCAACTTCAATTCTGTCAGCCTCTGAGTCCGAAGAGTTATTATACCATAATCACTCATCTGGCACGTCATCGTGGGAGTCGGACGTTAGTGTGGGTAACCTCTTCAGAGAACTTTCAATAAACATGGTGTCAACAAGCCACCTGGAAGACGGAGATGAAGAAACGATCCAGTCTGACACAGATCCTTGGATCAAACACTTAAATACTCTCTAGGATATTTGCTTCAAACAATGCGAATCACCCACGAAAGATAAGGTCATCTAGAATAATCTGGGAGATGTGGCTAATTCTAAGCCCATCTTTATAAGCGAAAGCCTATCATCCTCCGAGAAAGAAGATTTAATATCCTTTGTCCGGGAGTATATAGATATTTTCGCTTGGAATTACGAGGACATGCCCGGGCTTGATGCTCGAGTGGCTATGCATCGCCTTAACATTAATTTGGACATAAAGCCAGTCAAACAGCAACAACGACGGTTTCGTCCAGAAATAATAGAAGCAATCCGGTCAGAAGTCAAGAAGCTTATAAACTCTGGCTTCATTAGGGAGGAGCAACACCTTGATTGGGTAGCCAATATCATCCCCGTTATCAAGAAAAACGGAAAGATCTGGATTTGCATTGATTTTCACGATTTAAATGAGGCTTGTCCAAGGACGAATTCTCTCTCCCAATCACAGATGTCATGATTGACAATACGTGCGGGTTTGAACAAATGTCCTTTATGGATGGATTCTCAGGGTACAATCAAATCAAAATGTATCCTGATGATGAAAAACATACTTCATTCAAGACACCACTGGGGGTATATTGCTATACTGTTATGCCCTTCAGACTGAAGAACGCGGGGCAACATATCAGAGAGCTAGGAATGTAATTTTCCATGAACACATGCGTAACACAGTGGAATGCTACGTTGACGACATTACAGTGAAAAACCCGCCAAGGCCGACCACATAGCAGATCTAAAGACGGTCTTTGAAATCATGCGGGCACATCAGTTGAAGATGAACCCCACCAAATCCTTCCTGGGGGTAGCCAGAGGTAAATTCCTAGGGTTTATAGTGATATCCAAAGGAATTCACTTAGACCCGAAAAAAGTCCGCGCTGTTTAGGAAATGCAACCTCCAAGGAATCTCAGAGAGCTTAGAGGATTGCAAGGACGACTAGCATACATCCAAAGGTTTATCTCAAATCTCTTCGAAAGATGCCAACCCTTCACCAAATTGATGAAAAAGGGTGTCTCATTCATTTGGGATGATGCTTGCCAACAAGCGTTCGAGGAAATCATACGATACCTCACGCAACCACCTATCCTTATAGCTCCCGTGTCGGGAAAACCTTTCCTGCTATATGTCCGAGCGATGGATCATTCCTTAGGAGCTTTACTAGCTCAGAATAATGATCAAGGACATGAGCAGGCAATCTACTATCTGAGCAGGACTATGATCGGAGCCGAACATCGGTACAACCCGATCGAAAAAGAATGTTGGCGTTGGTGTTCGTTGTCCAGAAAATGCGGCACTACTTGGTGGGCCAGACTATAAATGTTATATCAAAAGTCAACCCTTTGAGGTTGCTCATGACAAAGCCGTCGTCACTAAATGGTCGGCTGGCAAAATGGGCCCATACAGTTATCCCAATATGAGATGCGCTTTTTACCACAAAAAGCCGTGAAGGAACAAGTGGTGGCAGATTTCCTAGCTGAACATCCAGATCCGAGAGCAACCGAACTTTACGAAGATCTCCCAGATGAAGTCGCTGAAGTTTGTCTGACCCAGACGTCTTTTGAAAGTCAGGTGTGGCAACTCTTCTTCGACGGTGCATCGAGAACAGGTCCGCGAGGGACATCATAGCAGGAGTGGGGGTAGTATTGGTCTCCCCACAGAATTATGTGATCTCTCGAGCTTTCTCATTAACCAAGCCCTGCTCCAACAATGTAGCGGAATATAATGCCCTTTTGATTGGAATGCAAATCGCCGATGAGATTGGCATTAAAAATCTCAAAGCATACGGTAACTCTAAACTCATCGTTAACCAAGTTCGCAGGGAGTACGAATTCAGACATGAAGACTTAGTACCCTATTACAACGCAACTATCTCTATGGCCGAGAGGTTCGAAAACTTTTACATCGACCATGTACCATGCCAGCAAAATGCGCATGCAGATGCACTGGCATCTCTCGCTACCTTATTAGCCCTTCCGACTGGAGTAGTAGAGAAAATACTTGTCTACAGCCATGACTTGTATTGCCCAAGAGTCACTTTTGATGATCGCCAAAGGCTAACAGGAGACTGTCAAGCCAAATAAGCTCTTGAGTCTTCAACGGGTCCAGAACTCAGGGATTGACGATTCCCGTACGTCGACTATGTCTTGTATGGTATCCTGCCTGATGATCCCTAAGAAGCGGCTGCCATTAGAAGGAAAGCTCCCAAATTCTATTATAATGCGATCACGCGAACACTGTATCGCCGATCGCATGACAGGATCCTCCTTCACTGCCTATCACAAAAGGAGGCGCAGGAAGTACTCCAAGAAGCGCATGATGGCATGTGTAGAGCTCATCAGCTTGTCCAAAGCTTGGGGATCGACTCCGAAGACTGAGATATTATTGGCCTAAGATGATCCTGGATGCCATCACTTATACCAAACGATGCTACGCCTGCCAAGTCCATGGTGATTTCATTCATCGAGCACCATATCTCCGCTCTACAATCTCTACCTGGTCATTTGAGATGTGGGGGGTGGACGTGATCGGCCCTATCAGCCCACCATCATCCAAAGGACATCGGTTCATCTTAGCTATAACCGATTACTTCTCTAAATAGGCTGAAGTTATTCTTTTGAGGGAGGTAAAGACATCTGATGTGATTAAATTTGTTGAACATCACGTCATCTACCGTTTTGGTGTGCCACGGTGAATTGTCCATGATAATGGGCCCCAGTTCGTCAGTCAGGCTTTTCAGAGGTTCTGCAATAAGTTCAGAATCCAGAGTGTGTCCTCAAAGATATACTACCCAGCCGCTAGCGGGCTCGCAGAAGCTTTCAACAAAACTAATGGAAAACTTCTCAAGAAATTTGTCTCAAAAAGCCAACGTGACTGGGACGACAGGTAGGTGAATGCTTATGGGCCTATCGCACAACTGTCCGAACTCCAACGAAGGCTACACCATTTTCTTTGGTATATGGGTGTAAAGTCATACTCCCGCTAGAAATTCAAATCCCATCTCTACGTGTCGCCTTGATGGCAGAGATGATGAATGAAGAGAAGCATCGATTGCGACTCCAAGAGCTAGAGGTTTGGATGATAAACGCCTGCAAGCTCAACAGCAAATTGAGCTCTATCAAGCTCGAATTACCAGAGCCTTCAACAAGAAAGTCAAAGAGTGAACTTTCAAGAAAGGTGATCTTGTCTTAACCGTTAGAAGACCTATGGTGATGATACATAAGACAAAAGGAAAATTTCAGCCCAAATGGGAAGGACCATTTATAGTAGAGTCGGTCTACTCAAATAGAGCATATCGCCTCATAACCTCAGACGGTGATACGCTCATGATGCCAATTAAATTATTGAAGAAATATTATCCTGATAGCACTCTTCTCCCGATCAGGTTAATACTACACCTCTGACCGAAGCTCTAGATCCAAGATCAACGCTAAGGAAAGCTTTCTTCCTCACTGGATCACATCACGGTCAATCAACATCAAGATAATCAAGCTCTGGTTACATCATGATGCATGATGTAAATATTGAAGAAGAAACAAATGCAAAACTTCAGTCTTAGCTTGTTACTCTTCTCTAATGTGCCTATGGACATTCGACACCTCCGATGGCTAGGGATGGAGGAAAATTTTGGCTTTTAAGTCCAACATAAGTCTCTGACAACTCATCATGCTGAGGGGACTAGCATGGCTAGCTTAACTCAAACGGTAGTTGGTAAAGGTACACCAAATCCGTTGATAACTGAGGGTTTGCTAAAAATCCTAATGGATTTGGTCCCATTCTCTCCTCCAAAATCTCCTACCAATTCTCACCTACAGAATGGTAAGACCACAAAAAGTACCTGTGTTCATCTTCCAATGAAATGAACTGGGACTTGTCAAGTTAATATTAAACCTCTGACAAATCAGATATTTCAATCCTCAGTGGATTCAGTCAAGTTAATCATAAACCTCTGACAACAAAACTCATTAGTTAAAAATCATCGCTGTTAAGTTTAATGCTAAACTTCTAACGGCAAATTTTCCGTGTCTCAAAAAAAAAATCAACAATTGTCACGTTAATATTAAATCTCTGACAGTTCATTTTACTTTTCACCAAAATCCTCTACCAATTCTTTTCCATAGAAGGGTAGGTCCACAAATGCAATCATTGTTATGTAAACACTATACCTCTGGCAATGAAAATTTTCAATATTCTCCAGCGAGTACAAACTTTACTTGTTTAACTCTACATAGAGTAGCAAATCTTCAAATTTGTCAAGTTAACATTACACCTCTAACATTCCAAACTTCCTTGTTAATTCTCATCAATAGAATGATAACTCCTCAAAGTTGCTCATATCGCAAATCAATTATTGTCAGGTTAACATCACACCTCGAACAAATTACTGTTAAGTTTAACACTACACCTCTAACAGTGATTAAGTTACTGCCAAGTTCAAAACTAAACCTCTGACAGTTACTTTTCCTCAGGCTTCCATATCGAAGCTGAGATGAGCGATGCTAAGTTTAACATCACACCTCTAATATTCAGTTCATTGTTAAGTTCAATAATACACCTATGAAAATGACTTTCTCTCAAACTTCCTTATCGAAGTCGAGATGATTAATGCTAAGTTCAAAATTACACCTCTAGCACTATCTTCACTACCAAGTTTAACACTACACCTATGACAGTGATGTTTTTAGTTTTCCCAAATGAAGCTGAAATTCCGATTGATCCAAGATAATATTACACCTCTAGCTCACATTATTGTCAAGTTAATGCCACACCTATGATAAGATCTGATTCAACCGGTTAAGTTAATATTACACCTCTAACGATAAAAATTATCCTAGATCCCCAATGGGTCTAGTCTCACTTATTCTCGTCAACAGAATAGCAGGTCCACCTAAAAGCACTGTTAGGTTAATATTACACCTTAATAGTGTTTCCATCAAATTCCCAACTGAGTCCTAATTATGTTAATACTAAATCTCTGATGAATACTCATTCATAATCCTCTGTAGGGATTAAAACTTCACTTGTCATTCTCATTCATGGATGGCAAGTCCACAGAAACTGTCCCACTCCTGTCAAGTAATATCACACCTCTGACAGTAACCTTAAATTCCTAAAATGAAATTTTCCCAAACTTTGACTTGCCAAGTCAGTTATCACATTTCTAGCAAGTCAAGAGTTCCTACTTCTATGTGTCTGATTTTAAAAAAAAAAGGAATTCAAGACATATAAGAAGACAAGGAAAAGTGTCGCTCTTATTAATATTCAAACATATGAAAGTAATACAAGACGCTCTCTTATACAATAAGATTGAGTATTACAATAAAGGAGTACAAAGAAGTCCTTCTCTCTTAGCGAAAGGTTGCACTCACTCCTCAAGACATCTACACTGCTCCAAATATAAGTTGTTTGGAAGAGCGCCGAAGAAAGGCTGATCAGTGTTGAGACATAGGATGCTAATTACACCATGATGCATGATGTAAACATTGAAGAAGCTCATCGCTAACCAAGAACAATGGCGTTTCTTGAGGTCGAAATGCAGAAGAACATTCTGATTCCATCCGACCAACTGGCGTAGGCTGTAATCCTTCGTTGATGAATATCTCCACCACCAGAAAGTCATCTAATGAGTATGGGTCTTTCCTCGATGTCACTTCTGGCAGTAGGATTGGTGAAGGGAGGATCCGAGACCTTACAGGTGACGTCATCTTTCTCGTGACCTACAAGAGGACCATACCCACCACCATACCCACTGTGGCCATGACAAACCGGGGACATTGCTGGTGCGTCATGTCCAATAAAGCCTTGACAGATGTCATTAACCGCGCGAATCCTCCTCGCCCTTGAATAGGAGCTTTGATTCCCCGAGTGCTCGCCAATCGAACAAGCTAGCTGGTCGAAATATTCTCCCAAGAGCCCAGTGAAGATGTGAAAGACTGACGGAGACTGACAGAACCTGCAAGAAGCAAAAACCAAAAGGTTAAAATTCTGTTAAGTCAGGACAGTAAGGGCAGACGCGGCTGAAGTTGTAAACTTCAAACGCGGGGATGACCAGTGCAGAAGGTTTAAAATTCTGTCAAGGCAGCAGCATAAAAGCTGAAGGACAGGTGTGGTTGAAGTTGTGAACTTCAGACGCAGATTTAACCAACTCAGATCTGAACGTGGTCTGGTTTTAGACCCGCGTCAAGATACGAGACACGAGGTAGATCAGACGCAGAAGTCGCCACACCCGCGTTTGAGAAACAGGGGTTGCCACATCCAAGTCCAGAGGCCTCGAAAGAATTCTTTAAGTCAAGAACCTCAAACGTGGGTTTCGTATACAAAGCTCGCATCTCAAGATCCAAGTACAGAGTTCATTATACTCGCATTCGAAGGATTTTGAGTTAGAGTTCAAAGTCGATCAACTCGCGCTTCATCAAGAAGTCTAAAAGACGCGACTTTCGAATACGGGCGCATCAGCCAGACTTTAAGAGAAGATCAAGAGATCGAATCTCTTCAAGGGATAAGAAAACAGAAACTCAGCGGGACTGAGTAATTCATGGCGACAAAGTGGTTTCTACCCGAAGAAGAACTCTCTAGAAGTTGAACTTTATGCATCAAGGCGCGGCCGTAAAAAATACTTAAGGCGATGCTTTTTGATCTTGAAATCACTTGACAGTGATAATCTTTGAAAAAGATTAAAGGAAAGCATGGAAGCTTTGAGTTTACTGTTCATTGGAACATATCCCCTTAAAGGGAAGAAGGACAAATCAAGACGAAGACCCTCAGAGCGCATTCTCTCAAAGGGAAACAGTCTAGATGATGGGCTGTTAAGGGGATGAGGCCTATTTATAGGCAAGCCATAAGGCTTACACTTAATGGCATAAAAATCAAAGCCATCAGCCTAATTCCTGCACGAACATCAAAATCCAATGAGGAGTGACGTGTGGATTGCCACTTCGGGAAACATCAAAAAACACAAGTCCCCAATCGTCAACGTCAACTTGGCATGTAAAGTCCAACAAGATCTTTAAGACGGGCTGCATGTGATGCTTAGGAGGCTGTGTCAGGCGCAGACTCAAAGGTCCCGTCCTAAAACCCGCGTCCTTTCATGAATCTAAATGCTGCGTTTCCTTCATTCCTACCGAAGGATCATAACCGCGTCTCCTAGAGTGGTTCAGAGCCGCGTCTCCTCAACAAATTAGGTCCACCTTCCACGACTATTCAAGGATTGTATCTTGAGTTCACACCAATTCACAAGACTTAAAGGCTGTATCCTAAAGTCCGCGTCCTCAACAATCAGCGGAGACCCGCACGTCATTCTCAAGAAGCCCAAAACTATGCCTCCACTGCAAGAGGAAAGCCACATCCCATCATAAACTCAGTACAGCCTGAGTTTGCGCCCTATTAAGGGACCAGAGCAGCGTCTCTATTGAGCCAAAGCCGCGTCCCATCAACCAGCCGAGACCAGTGCGTCAATCTTGAGGAGCCCAAAATCGCGGCTCCACTGCATCCTAAATTCTGTAACCTGACAGAGTCAAGGGCCACGTCCATGGATTCACGTCCTTTCATAAATATGAAGGCCGCGTCCCCTTTATTGAAGAACACAAATCCGCGTCTCAGAATAACACCTTTTCATTTTTAAACCAGAGCCGCGTCCTTATCGAAAAGAAAGGTTCGCGCGTCTTCCTTGATGAGCCTGAACGGCGTCTCCATTAATGAGTCAGAGTCGCGTCTCCCAGAACCGTGTCTCTGCTACGAATGAGAGTCGCGTCTCGCTCAAGAACTCAGTTCAGCCTGAGTTATTATTCATGGCCGTGCCCTATTAAAATGACTAAGGACTGCGTCTCCACAAATAGTCAAGGAGTACGATTATGAAAACTGAGTTCATCCACAGGAAACAAAGAATCTGAAGGGATAAAGATGAGATAAAATTTTGAAGACTTTTATTATTTGACTCAAAAATGATAAAAACAATACAGACACTCTTATTTGACAAATGGAGTGTTACAAAAAAGGGGGACAATATGAAAAGGAGAAGAAGACTAATAATCCTGCTTCGCCAAAGAACGGATTTGTTCCCAGAGGTGATGCATCTCGTGCTGACGTGCTCTTTCAGCCTCCACAGAGCTTGGACCCACAACTCCTCTCGGACAAAAATCTCTTCGTAGCCAGTAGCGCCTGAAGAGACTCCAACTTGGAGGAATGAGCAGAAAAGTTTTCTTGAACCCGTGTCCTGGCAGTTTCCAGCTCTTCCAGCCTTTTTCTAGCAGCAACAAGTTTTTGCTCATTGGCCTCAATCAAGGCTTGCGCCCTGACGATGGTAATTCGAGCAGTGCTGATAACTTGCTCTGCACTCTGGATGACGATTTCACATTCCTTTGAATCATCAGTCAGTCTTTGGTGGTCAGTTGAAAGCGCTGGAGATGGCGGGCTTCTTCGGCCATCTGCTCCTCTATCTCTCTTCGCTCATGTTCTTAAGCGGCAAGAAGTTTACTCAGTGTCGATCGAGCCTCATCCATTGAGCCAGCATTCTTCAGAGTCTTGAGCTCCTTCAGGTGGCTCCCCAACTGTTCAATCAGCATCAGGCACGCCTTAACTTGCAAAGGACTTCCAGTGTGACCAATATTCTCGATCTGATTTTCGAGAAGTATCCAGGCAAATTCGAAAGAACTGCCCCCGGAAAGGATCAAATCAATATAAGACCTCATGGAAGTAAAAAATTGTTGCACCATTTGACGTGCTAGCTCTTCTATGATGTCGTTAGCTGGAGATAACCCTGCTGATGTACTCCCGGACCCCCTTTCCATGACCGGACAAGAGACGGGAACCAGTTCAACTTGCGCAGGGGTAAGGCCGATAATAGGTTCGTCAGATACTGAGGTAGTAACCGATACCTCCGGGATAGTTATTGTTGTAGCAGCTTCCACTGCAACAAAAGCAACAGCAAACTCTACGGCTCCCCGGCCGAAGTTTGAACTGTGCTATCTTCTGCGCCAATGGTTGTCGCAGGATCCTCTACTTGAGCTACCCAGTGCTCTCTGCAAACCACAACGTTAAATGTTAGTGGTAATGATAAGAGTATCCAACACGTCAATATTCTCTTGCCAAGTTGAGGATCTGTAGATGGCAAATCCCTGGATAGGTCACTTGGAGATGAGGGCTCTCCGATCTCGGCAGTTGCACCCTCATGAGGCATCCCGGTAGTGGGAGCCTCAAGGCCCTCCTGCTGGGCCAGCTCTTAGATCATCTCCTCAATATGAGAAGAAGTTGTGGCTTCACTACCGGCAGCCAACCTGTAGAAGAAAGTCAAAAGGAAATGTCAGAACTCATTCTTAACTTGATGGGGAACCAGTTCAGGAAGACAAAAGAAATACCTTCAGTAACAGTAATCCTTGCTATCAGCGAAACCATCATAGGGACGTATCCCTGTATCTCTTCCTCCGAGATATGCGAGAATTTGCTCGTATCAGGAAGAGCGGGTTCATCACCAAAATTGACTTCTTCGCCAGAATAATATCTATGTTCTTCGGACGATGAAGACGATAGCTCAACACGAGAGGTCACCGTAATCGAGACCTTACTACTAAATACCCCAGTAGTAGGGCTGGATCAATAATCCGCGAGGCGAACATCAATACACTGGGAGACCCAGGTTGCTGCACCTCCACGCTTCTCCCATGAGCTGAAGAAGATTCAGGATGGGCTGAGATTCCCGGAATCTCAACGCCATCCCTCCCTACCAAGTCAATTTCGGATTGCTCGACCTCTTCAGCCATGACAGGTTCACCCGCGAGTTCCCCTTCTTCTAAGATCACGGGGCCCCTGCTGTGCAGATCGCGGGAGCAAAGGACGGGGACTTCCTCCTCCTTTTCTTCTTCCTCCCCTGTTCTTTAACACCAGAAGAAACTACTTTGGGCGTCGAAGCTTCAGCCTCCGATTCCCTCCTAGCCTTCTTCGGGATAGGCTCATCCTTGGAAGCAGAGCCGTGGGAACGTTTGGACACAGCCTACCGACTCTTTTTAGCGAGCTGCCCTTTAGGTGCTGCTGCTCTTGGTCCCATCCCTGCTTCCCCTCCTGTTTCCCTCTCGGCTGCCTGATACTCGTCCATACCTCGTATACGTTTATTGGACTCCAACTTGTCCTTATAAGACGCCTGATGCTCTTAATTCAAGAGGTATTTATACCAAAACCAGGCATCCTACTAGCCAGGGAGTACCAGGTGCAGAAACTGAGGCTGGTATAACCATTGGGCGTCTTGTGAGGCAAGCTGAAAACAACTTTTGTTCCTCCAGCTACACTGTAGTACCACGCCTGGGCACCTTCAAATAAATTTTCGCTGAAGCAGAGGCTAGTGTTGGGATTGCTGACATATAGTTGATTATAGCTGAACTGCCGAGCGAAATGACTGGGCATGTAAGGCTTGATCGTACATGAATTCCTTGCTGGAAGATCAGATATCCAGGCCGAATATTGATCAACCACCAGAAGACTCCCGGTGGCAGCCTTGTGAAATCATCTGGCCCCGCAAGGTCGGCAAACTTATCCTCGTAAGACGCATCAGCAATCTCAGGGAAGCAACGGTCGAGCTGATAGTTCGAGATGTTCAGAATGGATTTCCGAACATAGAACATATAGTTGTAAGTCCAGCTCGAATTCTCCAACTTCTGCACAATGGGAACAAAACCTGCAGAAAGAGGCACCGCCGTCATCAGTGAAGGGCAGTGCATAACGTACCAGTGTTGGCCCAAAGGCCTATCACCCTAGTTTTGATGATGATCAACTCATGAAGTTATGATTACTAATGATCTTGTGTTTAATTAGTGACAGATTCATTATCAAGATCTTAGTAGGTGCATAGCTCAACAAAGGATTAAATGTCAAGATTTGGAGCTAGCACGGGGTGATCCAAGGAGCTTTGGATCAAGCTTGGACCAAGTCAAGAAGATGAGAAGCCTTCAAGGGAAGACTTCAAGAAGTTGAAGACTTGTGTCTAGGTATAAGATTTGTATTTTTATTTTAGATAAAATGTAAGGATAGAATAGTTGGTGGATTGCTCAAGTTATATCACACACACACTCTTGATAGAACTCTTGATAGGATTGCTTTCATAAAAGATTTCTATGTCTTAGAAAAGAATTTTTATTTTAGAAAAAGATTTTTCATTTGTCAACATACATTACTTGGTTTTGGTGATCTATTATATGCATATCCTTTAACCAAAATAAGTTTAGTGCTTTATGTCAAAAACTAGATATTTCATCTTGATTGTGTAGTGGATCATATCCATACACACTATGCTTTAAAGTATATCTTGTTTTTGTATTTGATGAAGTTATGGAAAAATAAGTTTTAGAAAAACATGTTGTTTTAGAAAAACAGTTTTTATTATGAGCCAATATTTCCAAGTTACAAAAATAGTCAAATCTTTAATAACATGCCTTGATTTTGTGCAAGCATGTTTCTATATCATAAAACTATTTTTTTGTAGAATTCTAAGTATTTATGGGATTTTTTTTATTAAGCCAAAAAGACCAATCTTTAATCCCATTTTTCTGGTTCTGGCAGTTCTGATTTTTCAGAACTGACAGAGGCCGGTCGACCGGGTCGGTCGACCGGACGTGCACGGACGTGCACGCCTGTGTGCACTGGAGAACGGTCGACCGGACCGGTCGACCGCTTAAGAGAGCTTTGCTCTCGGGAAATATCGGTCGACCGGGCCAGTCGACCGACAGAGAGATTACTCTCTACTCCAGTGGGTCGGTCGACCGAGCCGGTCGACCGGAGGCTGCAACGGTCGGATTTTTGACCGTTGCCGGTCGACCGGACCGGTCGACCGGTAGCACTGACAGAGCCCAACGGCTAGTTTTTTCTGGCCTCTATAAAGGGGGTTTTGTCATTGTTTTAAGCCAAGATTTTGAGGACTTCTTGAGCCAGTTTTTCTAAGTGATTTTAGAAGTTTTCTCCACAAAATAGAGAGCAAATACTTCCCATCTTAAAGGGAGTTTTTATCAAGAGAGTGTAAAAAGTGATTCTTTGAGTATTCCTCCATAGCTTTCTTTCCTTGCTTTCTCACACAAACACTTGAGCATCCATTGAGCTATTCATCCTATAGGAGAGTGTTGTAGTGAGAGTTTTTGTAGGGTGATCAAAGTGTTGTGATCACCAAAGAGATTTTACTTTGTACTTTGAGGAGACGGGCAAGTGTGCTCGTTGTGGTGTGGAGTTCGGGTGTGAACTCTTGTGGTGATTTGAGGTGCGGCCTCGACGAGCCGGTGGCTTGTGGTGTGTAAGGGACTTGGGAGTCCGAGGGCTTGTAGGTGTTGCGGCACCGAGGAGAGATCCGGTGGGATCTTGCATAGTGGAAATCCTTCGTGTGTCGAAGGCGGGGATGTAGAGCAAGTGTGCTCGAACCTCGAAACAAACCCTTTGTGTTTGCGATTGCTCACTCTTGCTCTCTTTCTCTTTTTGTCTCTATATTTTATATCTTGCATTCAATTTATTGTGTTCATCTTATATATGCATGATATATTCCCTTGTGCTCATAATTGATATACATACTTGCTTGGGATTGTTGTTAACACTAGTATTCAACCAAGAGAGCCAACGCGGCACCTCAACCCATTCAAGGGGAATCTAGAGGAGCTTGTCCAGAGCCTCGCAAGGGGAATTCGGCAACACTCTTTGGTTATACATAAGTGTTCAAATTAAAAGAAGTTTAATTTGGTCAACTTAGTTTTAATTCCGCATTATTTGTTCATAAGTGACCATTAGATTAGCCATCACCTATTCACCCCCCCTCTAGGTGATCTTACAATTGGTATCAGAGCCAAGTGCTCTTGATATTAGGTCTAACAACCTAGAGTTAAAGATCCTCATTTTTAGGCTAATCACAATATTTTGTACACACACCATGGACTTCATGTCACCACCCACCTTGACATCCTTAACATCCAAATTTGGAAGGTTAAGATGTCTTTGTTCCTCAAAGGACTTGGCCTTAGTGTATATCTTGCCACAACTAATAAAGAATATTGCTTAAATGGTAAGAACATTGAGGCTAATGCAAAAGCCCTTCATGCTATTAAGTCAACCCTAAATGATGATTATTTATCTAGGGTTTCTAATGTTGAATCGGCTTTTGTAGCTTGGAACATCATCACCTCCCTTGGCGAAAAGGATCTATACTATGCGGGGAGCGATTCGGACGTTGGAAGCGACATCTCCAACGTGTGCTACATGGTCCAAGGGGATAACCCCCTTGAGGTAAACACCGAATCCGATGATGAGGATGTAGACATGTCATATGATGAGCTTGCTACCTTTTGTCATCTTGTGCTTGAAAAATATGACATGATTAAAAAGAATAATAAAAATTTGAAAAAGAAATTTGATTGCATGCATGTAGAAAATGATTCTTTTAGAAATAAACTTGCATGTTTAGAAAAAGAAAATGAGGATTTGAAAAATGAGAATATTTCCTTAATGTCTAAATTGAATGTTTTATGTGAAGGAAATATGTTTTTGAAAAATAAGATTGATTTGGTGGAAAAACAAAAGGAAGATGTTTTTCAAGAAAATAAATCTTTGAAAAGAAAAATTTGTGAAAAAGAAAAGGATTTTGTTTCACAAAAGAAAAAAAAAAGTGATTCTATATCTCATCATGCTTCTCATGCTCACATTGATCAAAATGAGATTAAAAATTTGAAAAATAAAATTGATAATTTGAGCTCTAATTTGAGCTCATGTGCATTCAATCATACTAGATTGGAATCCTTGTTTCAAAAGAAACAAGTTCCTCATACTCATGCACATCATCATCATGACCATGCTTATGATGCACATCATGCTCACACTCCCACTCATAAGTATGCTAAGGTGTACACATGTACACATTGTGGCCGCAAAGGCCATCTAAGAAAATTTTGTTATGAAACGTTAAATGTTCTTATTTTTGATAAAAATAAAAAATGCTTGGGTTCCTTACAAGACTAACCCCATAGGACCCAAGAAAATATGGGTACCAAAACCCCCACCCCATGTTTTTAATGTAGGTGAGGGATCTCTCAAAACGTGAGAGATTTGGTGCCTTGATAGCGGATGCAATGGACATGATGGACAAACTTTTGGATGCATTGCTATCAAGGAGATTTTGGTGGGTCAACCACCATGCTTGGAGTTTTGGAGTTGGTAACAATTTCTAAACTCCTATTTATTTATGTACATGCTTGGCTTTTCATAATATTCATAGCATGTTCATGTTTTAAGATTTTATGTGCTTTATGTGGTATTTACATGCTTTAAATGTAGATTTTATCAAAACTTGCATGTATACATATACAAATGGTGAATTACAATTGACTCATATATAATTGAACTTCATGCTCATTTGTACCCACTATATGCATGTGTATAGGCTAGTTTTGACGATTCTCATTTATACATGCTTTGCCAATCTTTGTGATTTTACTTCATGTATATGCATTATTAATTCAAATCTAATAAATATACATGTATACCCCTTGAGTCATTTGCCTTCATGCAATATATATTGGACTCTTTTCATATTTGGGATATGTATGCATATTGTTAGAATTGGATAAATCATACATATACCATAAAGATTAGTATTTTAAATTAAAAAAAAAATAATTTTTCATGTTTTTGATTTGTACAACAAAATGTGATTTATGATCTTTTTGAGCTTGAATGACTATTTTCATAAAAATGCTATTTACATGATCTTTTGAACACTCATCTTTATGATACAAAATATTTTTGAGCTTTATGGACTATGAGTGCTTGAACTTTTGTGTATTTAGTATTATTCATGGAAAACATTTGACTTTGTATTTTTGAAGGATCTTTAACTAGTTTGTCAAAAATCCATTTAAACTAGTTATCTATTCTTCAAATTGATTCACATGATCCTATTTTTAATCATATGGATAAATTCTTTTGTATTCTCAAAATTTATTTGATGCCTCATGATTTGAATATTAGTTTAAATGTTAGTATTTGTCAACACTTGGATCTATACGTGTACACATTATGGATCACAAATAAATCTATATATGATTGGGTTTGAATGCTTATTTGTGCCCATTAGGTGTGCTAGTATAGCCTAAGTTTTGATGATTATTATATTTTAAACTTGTATTCCCAATTTGAATTTATGCTATGATCATGTGCTTTCATTTCATGTATATGTTTGTCTTGCCAAAACATTAAGATATACATGGATACCTCTTGAGTCATTTGCCTTTCATGCAAATCTATATATGGACTCAATTGTGTTTTAAGGATATGTATGTATACTTAATGTCTTGTCAAAACATACATATATCTTGAAATATAAATTTTTGTTTTAATAAAAATTTTGTAATTTTTCAATAAAATTTTTGTGATGGATTTCATGATTTCAAAATTTTAAGGAATATTGAGTTTTATTGCTATTTTTCATGATACCATGTTCCACATAACACTATCACACTTACTTCTTTTTGATATGGACTTTATGGATAGAGTGCTTTTTAGTGCCTTGTGTTTCATTGATATTTCATGAAAAACTTTTGACTTATTCCTTGATTGAAGGATTCCGTACTAGTTGTTAAACACCTTCATTTAACTAGTTCGAATTCTTCATGTGGTAGATTTTATGATATATACACTTAAGCTTAATTTCATTGGATATTTTCAATTGGTATCAATATGACCTCTTATTGTGTATACTCATATTTTGTTCTTTCATATATGTATGTCTCTACTTAAATTGGTATACTCTTTTCATACATATATATAATTGTTGTGTGCTTGTATTAAAATGGATTTATATTTGAAAGCACAATAGTTGTTAATGCTAAGCTTACTTCAAATCTTATTTTTCTTAAAAAGCTTATGCATTGTATTTCAAATTGGTATCAAAATTCAAAATTTGATTGTTCTACACTTGGTACCTTAAAAGAAAGTTGTGTATTTTAAGATATTTCAAAATTTTGTTTCATAAGAAAAGTTCAAAATTTTGTCTTGTTAAAGAAATATTCAAAATTTTTGTTTTGTATTGCCTATATGCAAGGAGAGCTTAACATCTCTCTTACATATAGATTCATGTTGAGTGTATTGTGTATTGAGGAGCTTAACATCTCTTCCTTATATGGTACACGTGTGTAGGGGGAGCTTCACATCTCCTCTTATGCATTACATAATATGTGTTATGTGAGTTAGGGCTTGTCATCCCTTCTTCATGTAATGCATATGTGTAGGGAAGTTAACTTAGCGTCTTCCTCTTCATGAATGTATATCGCATATAAATCTTATTGCTTGATTTGATTTTACCCTCCTTGATTTCCTTCTTTTTGACAAAAAGGGGGAGAAAATTTGTTTGATGATTGACAAAAAGGGGGAGAAGTTTTTGAGTTATATTTATATGCATGATTTCCTTTCTTAAGGAGGAGAAGTATTTGTCTTCCTTACTTAAGGTTGTATAAGATTTGTATTTATGCATATATATTTTGGTTTGCAAATAATAGGAGAAAAGATTTGTTTTTGTGTTATCTCCATTCATTTGCATACATGTCATGTGCTTCATTGTCATATCTTTATCATTTATTTGATATGTATGAGTTAAGGGGGAGCTTCTTTGAAGCTTTACTTTAATCCATGCATATATAACTCCATGAGTTTTGTCATCATCAAAAAGGGGGAGATTGTTGGCCCAAAGGCCTATCACCCTAGTTTGATGATGATCAACTCATGAAGTTATGATTACTAATGATCTTGTGTTTAATTAGTGACAGATTCATTATCAAGATCTTAGTAGGTGCATAGCTCAACAAAGGATTAAATGTCAAGATTTGGAGCTAGCACGGGGTGATCCAAGGAGCTTTGGATCAAGCTTGGACCAAGTCAAGAAGATGAGAAGCCTTCAAGGGAAGACTTCAAGAAGTTGAAGACTTGTGTCTAGGTATAAGATTTGTATTTTATTTTAGATAAAATGTAAAGGATAGAATAGTTGGTGGATTGCTCAAGTTATATCACACACACACTCTTGATAGAACTCTTGATAGGATTGCTTTCATAAAAGATTTCTATGTCTTAGAAAAGAATTTTCATTTGTCAACATACATTACTTGGTTTTGGTGATCTATTATATGCATATCCTTTAACCAAAACAAGTTTAGTGCTTTATGTCAAAAACTAGATATTTCATCTTGATTGTGTAGTGGATCATATCCATACACACTATGCTTTAAAGTATATCTTGTTTTTGTATTTGATGAAGTTATGGAAAAACAAGTTTTAGAAAAACATGTTGTTTTAGAAAAATAGTTTTTATTATGAGCCAATATTTCCAAGTTACAAAAAATAGTCAAATCTTTAATAACATGCCTTGATTTTGTGCAAGCATGTTTCTATATCATAAAACTATTTTTTTGTAGAATTTCTAAGTATTTATGGGATTTTTTTTATTAAGCCAAAAAGACCAATCTTTAATCCCATTTTTCTGGTTCTGGCAGTTTTGATTTTTCAGAACTGACAGAGGCCGGTCGACCGGGTCGGTCGACCGGACGTGCACGGACGTGCACGCCTGTGTGCACTGGGGAACGGTCGACCGGACCGGTCGACCGCTTAAGAGAGCTTTGCTCTCGGGAAATATCGGTCGACCGGGCCGGTCGACCGACAGAGAGATTACTCTCTGCTCCAGTGGGTCGGTCGACCGAGCCGGTCGACCGGAGGCTGCAACGGTCGGATTTTTGACCGTTGCCGGTCGACCGGACCGGTCGACCGGTAGCACTGACAGAGCCCAACGGCTAGTTTTTTCTGGCCTCTATAAAAGGGGGTTTTGTCATTGTTTTAAGCCAAGATTTTGAGGACTTCTTGAGCCAGTTTTTCTAAGTGATTCAGAAGTTTTCTCCACAAAATAGAGAGCAAATACTTCCCATCTTAAAGGGAGTTTTTATCAAGAGAGTGTAAAAAGTGATTCTTTGAGTATTCCTCCATAGCTTTCTTTCCTTGCTTTCTCACACAAACACTTGAGCATCCATTGAGCTATTCATCCTATAGGAGAGTGTTGTAGTGAGAGTTTTTGTAGGGTGATCAAAGTGTTGTGATCACCAAAGAGATTTTACTTTGTACTTTGAGGAGACGGGCAAGTGTGCTCGTTGTGGTGTGGAGTTCGGGTGTGAACTCTTGTGGTGATTTGAGGTACGGCCTCGACGAGCCGGTGGGCTTGTGGTGTGTAAGGGACTTGGGAGTCCGAGGGCTTGTAGGTGTTGCGGCACCGAGGAGAGATCCGGTGGGATCTTGCATAGTGGAAATCCTTCGTGTGTCGAAGGCGGGGATGTAGAGCAAGTGTGCTCGAACCTCGAAACAAACCCTTTGTGTTTGCGATTGCTCACTCTTGCTCTCTTTCTCTTTTTGTCTCTATATTTTATATCTTGCATTCAATTTATTGTGTTCATCTTATATATGCATGATATATTCCCTTGTGCTCATAATTGATATACATACTTGCTTGGGATTGTTGTTAACACTAGTATTCAACCAAGAGAGCCAACGCGGCACCTCAACCCATTCAAGGGGAATCTAGAGGAGCTTGTCCAGAGCCTCGCAAGGGGAATTCGACAACACTCTTTGGTTATACATAAGTGTTCAAATTAAAAGAAGTTTAATTTGGTCAACTTAGTTTTAATTCCGCATTATTTGTTCATAAGTGACCATTAGATTAGCCATCACCTATTCACCCCCCCTCTAGGTGATCTTACAACCAGGCCATCAGGTACGTATATGGAAGCTCGATCCTGGGGTTAGGGGTCTTCACTCTCGGCCTTCCCTCTGAATCGACCACTGACCTGCCCACAGAATCTACAACGGCCTCCACTTGGCATAGGCTTTTGACTAGAGCCCATAAAACGCTTTGTATTCCGGCTATCATCGCTAGAAGGAGAGCGATAGATTTCCCGTAAGCAAGCAAGACCGTCGGGTATACCACATCAACAACGATTACTTCATGCGGCAGCGTTGGCACCACACAACGCTTCAGCCATAGCATGAGAAAGCCTGCCAATAGAGCCCGGTCAGAAATGGGAACTCGGGCCTGATGATGAAAACTTTCAAAGACCGCATCAGGTCTGAAAGTGTCCTCTTTTGACTCGGTGGTGTAAGAGCTTACAGAGGCATTGATCCTCTCAGTAATTTTCTCGTCAGTACAAGGAGCCAGACTAGTCATGAGGCTATCTTTCTCATTTATGCCATTGAACAGATAGCTCGCCCAGGACATCTGCTTGACACCCCTGTTCCTCCAGGAGGATATTTGGTCGCAGATGTGAAAGTGGCATAACACTTCCCAGTATGTCTCATACACCTGATCCTCTTTCTTCAGGAGGTGAAGCTCCTCAGAAGTCGGGACGTATTCTTCATAAGGGACATCTCCCATAACTAGCCCCGAGACTTCATATAGCTCATGAAGAGCAAGCCCCATCTCTCCGGCTGGGGTAAAAATTGTGCCCGTCAGAGGATTATAATGATCCAAGACGCCATTAAAATTGTGGGAACTCTGCGGGAGGCCATATTGGATGCCCTAACTGAGTGATATAACCTCACCTACTGTAGCAGAGCCCTGAGCTCGACGAGAACAAATCTAACCATTCTATCCCACCATGATTTGTCGGTAGAGTGGACCCACCCAAGCGGACGAAAGTCAATGGGAAAATCACCCTTAACTTTCAAAAACTGATTGATGAAGGTGGCGCCAAGCTGAGGGGTTTCTCCCTTCAGATACTCAGGCCTAACTAATCCGGGAAATAAACCAAGGACATTTTTCCCATGGCTAGCAGAGTATACTTCTTTGGCACCTAATCTGTCAAGAGAGATGCCGGAGACAAACCGGGAAAGATCCCAATCATCGCACGGTGAATGGACATGTGCTGAAGATAGGACAAAGAATACATCCTCTCCATATTGGGAAGAAAGAACCTCCTGTTCCCTATCTGACGGAGCCACTTATAATCTCCGTCATGCAGAATCCTATCATCCTCGTCAATGACATCACCGAAGAGGAAAACAGGCTTCCGTAACGGAGTGTGGGAATCCGTCTCGAATAGCCCATCAGAGATAATCTCCCGAAGGGTCACCATGCTAGCCCTGTAGATCCTCTCCTTCCGCTCCTTTGACTTACCAGTAGTCACAGGAGCGGTTTTCTGAAGCTCAAGAGTTAAATTACGATCAGCGCCACCTACGTGCCCAAAATGACACTTCTTGGACAGAGGGCTAGAAGAGTATCGCACTGCAAGGAAGACAACATTCTAGTCAGAAATCTGAAAGAAAAATGAATCCAGACGTGAAAATCAGCAAAATTCGCGCCCAGGCTCAAAAATGCGAAGCTTGCATGTAGCCCGCATGTCAAAATTCATAACTTAGAAAAATTTCTAAGTATCGGACTCAGACGCGAGACTCAGTAAAACTTGCATCTGATCTTACAAGCGCGAGAATCACAAGAAGTCTGCGTCTGAACTCCCCACACTTTAAAATATTCTGAGCATTGAGTCCAAAATGTAAGGCTCAATAAGGCCCGCGTTCAACTCAACAAGGCCCGCATTCAACAAACAGATACATACTCAAGTTGATAAAGCAAAGACCCAGAGGTCGTCAAACCCGCGTCTTGCCTACCAATTCAAGAGCCGCGTCTGAAAATCAAACACGGGCATGAGCCCCGCGTTGGCGGTTCACATTCAAAAGAGACTTAAGAGTTAAAAGAACTCTGTAAGCCTCTTTAATGGCAGAAACCAGTTTACTACCTAAAATGGGGGCCTCCTGCGTGGAAGGACCACCCATTTGAATCTCCGGAGCGACAGCACTCGAGGATGAGGAAACAGACTTGGTCTTCGGTGCCGTTTCGACTGTGAGATCGGTGTTAAAGACGGTGAAAATGGAAAAGAGTCAAACTTTTCTTAGCCCTAGATATAATGCTCAGTCAAGAAGAAGAAGAAGAGTCTAAAGATGACTCTTGAAAGACTGCTATCTTTTATAGGCACAGTGATCTGCAGAGATACGCGGCGCATGGCTCGAGGCCTAATCCCCGCCCAACGCGTGGCGTGCGTCTTAAATGCGACGTGAATTTCGCGCATCAAAGGAAAGATGTTCCCTCAACTCTGCTGTACATGTGGCAACGCGCCCAAAATGCAGAACTTGTGTTTAACAAAAACCGCGTCCCTCCAAAAGTCGCGTCTCTTCAGCGAGGCCAAAGCCGCGCCTAGTCAATAGGGTAAGAGCTGCGTCTTCACTTTAAAGATCTCGTCCCTCCAAAGGTCGCGTTTCTTCAGGCGAATTAATAAATGCGTCCCTACTCCGAATGAGGACTGCATCTCTAGAGCAACATGACCCCTACGTCTACAAGGCTTGCATTCAGTCTTCGCTTCTGTAAATCAGTTCAACAGTACACTGGCACAAGCAGACGACTGTTTACCCCTGATTCAACAGTACGCCAACAACCAGCTCAGAGCACTGAGGAGGTCTGGACTGCATATCTAGACACTCACCACGATCATCTCTGGAGGCTTCAAAGGGTTTTACAGTATATTCATGAAGACCATACTCCAGACAAGATCAAGCTCAGAGTATCTCAAATGATTGTCAGTCCAATCATGAGAAGTATGATTCAACCAGAGTCCAAAGTATTTCGAAATCCGTCCCAGTCAACTACAGAATATCAAAAACTTTGGAGGGGGTTCTGTAGGCTGTCTAAAAATCACTGAAGATAAGTCGGCAAAAAACAGAATCCAAGCTCCAGACGCAAGGCTAATCATCGCCACCAGCGCAGCACCAAGACGCGAGGGTTGAAACCCGCGTCGCGACATCACTGCTAGGACCAAGACACGAGGGTTAAAACCCGCGTCTCAGCATTATTACAGTACCAAGATGCAGAGTCCAAAGCCCGCGTCTCACGTGAAGCTTGATGCAGAATTAGAAGCTCGCGTTTCTCAAGCATCACCTCAATGGCAAAACGCGAGGCCCAAAGCCTGCGTCTCGGTTATAACTGCCCTCATTACTGGGTCAAAAACTGCCCACGTAATGAGGGAGTTAACCCCCATTATGGAGTGTTTTTAGGGGACACGTTTATCCCCTGAAACCTCTATAAATAGCCTAGTTTGCTATGAAAAAGGGGTCGGAAAATTCTTGATAAAAAAGAACTTCGGTTGTAAGCCGTAGAAGTACCAAGACTTCCAGCTGAAAAGAAAGAGAGAGTTCAACTCTTCTAACAACTTGTTGCGTACAAGTTCATTTTTGCCTACAATCTCTTTGAGATCCTTGGTAGACAGAAGCTGTGTTATTCGTCTACTATCTAAAGAGAGGATTCCCAAGAGGTCCTGACGTTCACCCGGTTAACGGAAAATAAGATTCACTTTCCATCGCCACATCAAGAACCCAGCTTTAAACAAAGGGGAGATCTGAGCTTGAATATCTCCCCTCTCTTGTAAGAGGATTATTGATCCGCTGTAATTTTCTTTACTATCAAACAAAGAATTTACTCCTCGATCTTCAATTTTCCCTACCAAATACTAAGTTAAAGGAAGAACTTTCACTCGATTTTCAGTGAATAGTTCCTATGCATGAGGGTTATACTTGCCTATGATCCATCATGAGGCTACATCTTCAAGAAGTTAGGGATTAGTGGCTTAGTAGAAAGTTAGCCATGCGCTTTTACCATTAAGAAAAATCATTTTTACAAACCACCAAACCATTCTAAACAATTCTTAAAATCAACTTTTTTTTCATTTTCAAATTCTTTATTTGAAATAAAGAACTTTCTCTTTTCTTGAACAAAGAAGCCGCATCAAGCTTCATCGCTCTCCCTCCTTGTGGATACGACCCGTATAGCCACTTTGCTAGTATAGAAGAATCGCAAAAGCAGTAACATCGACCCACATTCCTTTACTTATTTTGTGCTTACTTTTGTCGATCAAGTCTCCTATGTGAATTCACTAAAATATCTGATAATACGATAACTTGGATATTCAACCTGGGCACGCAAGTTCAGGGTCGTCAGAAAGCGACCTAGTGAGTGGTAAAATGAAGGAGGCAGTAATATGTGCATAATAATATAGTCACGATAATAATATATAACATATGTGGATACTTTATGATAGTAATATGCATAATCAGTAGAAATATAACAATGTCATATTTTAATATCATCAATACCTAGTAGTTCTAATCGGTCATTTCTACAGTAATATATCAGCTTATATGTTCAGACTATGCTTCCACCAATAATAGATAAATCACTGTGGGGACTTATGTTACTAGAGTCAATAGAGTTACACCATTCTACTGTGTTGTGAATATACAATAATGATGTCTGCAAGGTATACATAAAGCAGAATATATGCAATACATAGTATACATGAATATGAATAGTATGTTACCATATGGAGTGTAACAAATATCAGGAAGTGTAATGATTGCTAAAATGAAAGAACAATCAAAGAGTTAAGAATTTACCGTGTAGCTTGTGGCTAACGGGTCGTGTCCACGAGGAGGAATGCGATGAAAGCTTTTCGGTGATTCGTTTAAAAATAAAGAATTGTGTTCGTTTTTTAATTGAAAAGAGAATGGAAAGAAGGAGATGATTAAAAGAGAAATTGCAACTTTAGAGAAGGCTTTGGAGAAGGTGATTTAAAAAGCTCGAAAATTGTTTTGTTGATTATAACAAGGAAGAAAATCTGGGCTCACTATCTCACTACTCAAAAGTTTATTCTTCTATTGAAATCCTAAGTGCCTCAAATTGATCGTAGGCAAAACTTAAAGTTGATTTTAGAAAGTTTGAAGTAAAGCACATACGATGGTTGGAAGAGTTCACTCTTTTCTTTGAAAAATCATTTCGAATCGAATGTTAAATCATCAAGCGCGAAGAAGCAAGTATGAAGTAAAAACAGTTCAAGAAACGTTCATGAAAGAAGTAAGAGTTTAAAAATCCAAACCCATCCTCATGTGCCTTCAAGAACACTTTCAAGAAGAAAGGCTTTAAGTAAGGCATGCAAATAATTCATTGGGTCTTTTTTATTAAAACCAGAAGAGAAGAAGAGCTAGAGAGAGGTACAATAGTGAGCCCAGAAAATCGATTTAGCTACTCATGGAAAACAAAGAAGAAAGCAAATAAATAACGCAAGAAATACCGTAATACGAGTGGAAGAAAAAGCAGCTCGATTCTTGTATTGATGTCACTTCAATCTTCAAGTACAAGCACTGAATTCCTCTCTCTCACAAGTATGTGTACTGAACTACAAATTGAAAAATATGAATACAACTTTTACACTATCTAACAAAGAGCCTAAATCCTTAGAAAATAAATAAAAATTCTAATTCTACTCTTCGCTCCCTTTTGCTTTGCTGAAACTAGTATTTATAGGGAAAAACCAAAAGGGGGAATCCCGGGAAGATTGGGGGATCAAACACTCCCCCAACTGACGCTAGATAGCCACGAAAACACGGTTAGGGCCGCGAAAAACGCGGCCCTGGTGTGGCCATGTGGCCACATCCAATTGGTGGTTTCCCCTAGTTTGGTGATTCTCCTGTATCTACTTCTGATTCTCTCGTTTCTGCTCCAAGATTTGACGAAACAGCCTTTGATTGTTGGCTTCAACCGTTTGATTCAGGGAGGATTCTTCTCAACCGATTTTCAACCTCTTGATATGCCAAGATTTAGCCCTGATTCCTTGATTTCAAATTTCTTCTGAACTAAATCAGAATTTGGTGGGCTTTGGGCTTGTTTCTCTTTCCTTTATCTTAGTAATTTGGCCTACATTTAACAAAGAAAAAGAAGACTTATTAATAAGATTTATTAGCTAAAAGTATGGTAAGGTGATAATGTATATGCAATATATGTGACTAATCACACCCCCACACTTATCTTTTACTCGCCCTCGAGCAAAACATCGGACTAATTCTAATCAATTATTAGACCACTTTCACAGGTCACTCGATTGCACTGAGCATGTGTAATAAGCCGTTAAACCTCTAGGTTACCCCTAGAGGACGAGTTTTGTCTCGTGAGGGTTTTCAGTGGATTACACCCACAAAATCTATAAAGAAAGAGAAAAAAGTTAGTATTTTCGAAAAGCATTTTTAAAGGAGAAAATATTTGAAGTATATTTGTAAGCCTTTAAGTAATCTATAAGTTACAGGAATATCAAAATTTTCATTCCGAAACTCAGTCTTTATTCAAAAACATGCCATCAATTAAGTAAGAGTCAAATTGTACTTCTCATCTAGTCTATTAATTTACCCTGAGTCGTATGCACCATCGTGACTGTGAAGTTGACTAAGGGTTCTTTAACATTAACTCCTATGCCTTATATTTATTTTTGGTGGAATTTATTCCTCAATTTCATTAGGCTTTCTAATCTGCCCATGTAACGAGCCTTCAGTCGGTGATACCCAAACCGAACAGTTTTAGGGCACCAGGTGAGAAAACACCCCTAAGGACTTAAACACTCGAGCAGATAAGGCCACGAAGCCAAGGTTTTTATTTATAAGATGTACCCTTTTTAGGCGTGAATACTTATGCTTCATGAGGCATAAATACCCAGCTTAATCAGAGGATTTATATATATACTTTTTTTTTCTCAAACTTATCTAATTATCTTTTGCATAAATACTAAGGCTTGCTTAGGCCAAAGCACCTAGGTAATCAGTAATTAGATCTGTTTATTTTTTTCTTTTTCATAATATTTGTTTTATAAGACATAAGAGTCTCTGTTTTTAAACCCTAAGTGTGTAAGTGTATTTAGTGTGCATATTTCATCACAGTAAATATCAAGGCTAAATTACATTCACAAATTTTCTTCCTAAACCTAAACATCAAACAAGTTATCTAACTTTGACCAAGTATAAGAAATCCTAATTATGATTTTCTTATTCCTTAAAATTGACTTAATTTCGTACAAAAAATATATCAAAATATTGTTCTAACCTTTCAAAAAGTTTTTTTAATATATATATTTTTTCTTTTTCTTTATATATTTGTCATGTTAGAACCCTCTCCCACACTTATCTCATGCATTGTCCCCAATGTATGAAAGAAATGTATACATGTATGAAATAAAATGGAAAAGAGGAAAGTTACCGATACACTGGGTCAAAAAGACCCATAGCCGTTTCATTTACCGGCACCGATTCCAAGAAAGGTTTAAGGCGTTGACCATTTACATTAAAGTCATTTCCATTCTTGTGTCACTGATCTCAACTGCACCATGTGGAAACACGATTTTTACAATGAATGACCCAGTCCATCTTGATTTCAATTTTTCTGAAAAAAGATGAAGCCTAGAATTATAGAGTAAGACTTTTTGTCCAGGGACAAAGGTTTTTCTTATGATGTGTTTATCATGAAAAATCTTGACTCTATCTTTAGTGATCCTAGAATTTTCATAGGCCTCATTTCTCAATTCCTCTAATTCGGAAATTTGTAATTTTTGAAGGTCACCGGCCTTAGTCAAGTCGAAATTCAACTGCTTGATTGCCCATAAGGCTCGGTGCTCTAACTTAACGGGCAAGTGACAAGGTTTGCCATAGACTAACCTATAAGGAGACATTCCTAGAATCGTCTTGAAAGCGGTTCTGTAGGCCCATAGGGCATCTACAAGTTTGATGGACCAATCTTTCTGATTTTGGTTCACAGTTTTCTCCAGGATAAGCTTGACTTGTCTATTGGAAACCTCAACTTGCCCACTGGTTTGAGGATGATAAGGTGTGGACAACTTGTGAGTTATGGCATACTTTCTCATAAGAGCTTCAAAAGATCTATTGCAAAAATGGGTGCCATTATCACTGATGATAGCACGAGGGGTTCCGAAGCGTGAAAAAATGTTCTTTTTCAAAACTTTATGACAACTTTGTTATCATTAGTTTTACAAGGAATGGCTTCTACCCACTTGGACACATAATCCACAGCAACCAATATGTATTGGCTTCAAAATGAATTAAGAAATGGACCCATAAAGTCGATTCCCCAAACATCAAAGAGTTCTATTTCTAGAATTGGGTTGAGGGGCATCATATTTCGTTTTGAGATCTTTCCTACCATTTGGCATCTAGGGAACGTCTTGCAAAATTTATAGGCATCCTTGAACAAAGTGGGCCAATAAAACCCGCTTTGTAGCACTTTTTCAGCAGTCTTACGGGGACCAAAGGTTCCACCGCATGCAAGTTCGTGACAAAAGATAAAACACTCTTAACCTCCTCATCGGGAATGCATCTCCTAATAATTTGGTCAGAATGGTACTTGAAAAGATACGGTTCCTCCCAAAAGAAATACCGGACTTGGGATAAGAACCGGTATATATCGTTTTTGCCTAATGAGTTGGAGTTTGGTTTGTGACTAAGTAATTCACTATATCCGCAAACCAAGGTTCCCTAGAGATAGCTAAGAGATTTTCATCAGGAAAATCCTCATTTATGGGTAATTTGTTGCATGAAGAATTAGGGATCCGTGAGAGATGGTCAGCAACGACATTTTCTACGCCTTTTTTTATCTCAAATCTCAAGATCGAATTCTTGAAGAAGGAGGATCCAATGAATGAGTCGGGCCTTGGCATCCTTCATCATGAGGTACCTAAACGCAGAATGATCGGTGAAAATGGTGGTTTTAGACCCTAGTACGTAGGGACAAAACTTCTCTAAGGCAAACACTACTGCCAAGAATTCCTTCTCAGTCGTAGTGTAATTCAATTGAGCATCGTTGAGAGTCCTACTAGAGTAGTAAATCACATGCTGTTTGTTATCAATGCATTGTCCTAGGACAGCGCCTATGGCAAAATCGGAAGCATCGCACATGATTTCGAACGGCTTAGACCAATCCGGTGCAGATATGATTAGTGCAGAAATAAGCTCTCTCTTAAGCTTCTCCCAAGAATTCATGCATTCAGTATCGAAACTGAAGGACACATCTTTAGCTAACAGATTAGTCAAGGGCCTAGCAATTTTGCTAAAATCCACTTGATATATCTTCGATAGAAACCAGCGTGTCCTAAGAAGGATCTAATGTCCTTAACACATTTGGGCATGGGAAGCTTAGCAATAACCTCAATTTTGGCTCTATCCATTTCAATTCCTTTCTTGGAGATTTCATGACCCATGACAATTCCATGTTTTATCATGAAGTGGCATTTCTCCTAATTCAATGTTAATTTTTCTCAGCACAACGTTGGAGGACAAGTTCTAAATGGTGGAGACATTGAGTGAATGAATCTCCGTAGATGGAGAAATCATCCATAAAGATCTCTAAAAATCGTTCTACCATATCAGAGAAAAGACTCAACATGCAACGTTGAAACGTTGCTGGGGCATTGCATAAGCCGAAAGGCATTCGACGATAAGCAAATGTCCCAAATAGACATGTGAATGTAGTCTTTTCTTGGTCCTCAGGAGCAATAGGGATCTGATTATACCCGAGTAACCGTCCAAGAAACAGTAATACTCGTGACCCGCCAAATGTTCAAGCATTTGATCAATGAAGGGAAGTGGAAAATGGTCCTTACGAGTTGCAGCATTAAGCTTCCTATAGTTGATGCAAACTCGGATCTTCATAGGAAGTCGAGTTTGAACCAACTCTTTGTTCTCGTTTTCCACTACGGTGAAACTGGATTTCTTTGAAACTGCGTGAATAGGACTGACCCATTGGCTATCAGAAATGGGATAAATTATCCCATTATCTAAGAGTTTTATGATTTCAGCATGAACAGCCTCCTGCATTATAGGGTTTAACCTACGCTGCGGGTCTCTTTTAGGGGTGACATTTTCATTGAGATGAATGCGATGTTGAACGATGGTTGGACTTAATCCCTTGATATCAGTCATAGTCCACCCAATGGCTTCCCTATATTTTCTTAGAATTGCTTTAAGATCTTTTTCTTTCCCGTCATTTAAATGGGAGGTAATGATGACAGGAAAGGTCTCTTGTTCGCCTAGATGGACGTACTTGAGATGCGCAGGTAAGGCTTTCAATTCTAAGGAAGAGGAAGGCTGGTGGGAAGGACTAGTCAAATTTGTTGGCTCCATTATTGGTGAAATAAGGTTCGAGGCCCAATTTATATCAGAATCTACAACCTGATCAAGATTAAAGTCGTCAGACTCTAACCCAAAGTCACACTTAGTTTCTAATTCTAATTCTTCCCTATGTTCACTTGTTAAGTTCTCAATTAGGTTAACTTCAAATGTTTGGTCCTCAAGATCGCGGGGTTGTTTTCCTAGATTGAAGACATTGACTTCTCTAGTTATGTCCCCAAAGGTTAACCTCATAGACCCATTCCTACAATTGATGATGGCATTGGCAGTAGCAAGGAATGGTCGCCCTAGGATAATAGGAGTTTGAGCCCTATGATTGGAGTTGGACACAGGTTGTGTCTCAAGAACTATGAAATCGACAGGGTAAATAAACTCCCCTATCGGATCAAGACATCATTAATTTTCCCTTTTGGAACTTTTACTGAACGATCAGCCAGTTGGATGGTGACTCGAGTTGGACTAAGATCGCCCAACCCGAGTTGTTGATAAACTGAGAATGGAAGTAAGTTGATACTTGCCCCCAAGTCAAGAAGTGCACGACTAATCTCGGCTTGTCCTATTGTGCAGGCAATGGTAGGACTACCTGGATCCTTGTACTTGACAGGGATCGGACCCGATAGTAGCTCACTAATGTTAGTGGCTAAGAAGACCTTTTTTGGTACATTAGTCTTTCTCTTCTTGGTGCACATGTCCTTAAGAAACTTAGCATAGGAGGGGACTTGTTGGATGGCATCAAGAAGTGGCACATTTATCTTCACTTGATTAAATATCTTAATTATCTTGTCCATGTGTGGATTTTACTTGTTGCTTTTTAGCCTATTAGGGAATGGAACTATAGGCTGGTGCACCTGACTGTTGACTTATCTTTTTCAGATTCGTCAGAATTGGAAGGATTTGGATTAGATGAGGTGGACGCTTGATTGTGGTTGTGCTGAATGGGATTGGTTGGCGTTGACACTTGATTATCAACTCTCTTTCCTGACCTCAATGTATGAACAACATTACATTGATTTAATGAATGATCCTCAGCCAAATGAGCTTGTTGAGAATTCCTCGGATTGGTTATTGGCTGACTAGGCAGGGTGCCCTTCTGTCTCTCATTCTGTAGAGTGGCTAGTTGACTCATTTGAACCTCTAACCTCTGTATAGTTTGCATGAGAGAATCTTAGTTTTTCATATACTTTCCATATTTCTTTCAAAGTCAGTCATTCTCCTTTCTAGTTGAGGATTCTGGAAGGAGGATTGTGGAGCTTGGTTGAGAAAGTTCTGTTGATAGTTTGGAAAGTTAGGTGGATGGTTGGGAGAATTGTTATGGAAATTGGAGAAGTTGGGTTGATGATTGGAAGAATTATTACCATGATGGAAGTGGCTAGCATGATTTGATCGTGAATGGTCAGTGTTATTTTGGCTCCATAAGAAATTAGGGTGATTTCTCCAGCCAGGATTGTACGTTGGTGGTAAGGATTGTTGTTCGGCCTTGAAAAGGTCGCATTCATCAGTTCATAGTATTGTTGCTGAGCCTGAAACACAGGGCACTCCTCAAGCACGTGATTCATGACTTGACAGTAAGTGCAACCTGGAGTTAGAAATTGGTTTGGGCTGACTTGATTGACTGGACTTGGTTCCTTCGTTTCTAGAGCTTCCAGTTTTCTAGCTAGGTTAGCTAACTTAGCCTCATTAGCGATGGATGATTTGATAGAATAGAGACCTCCTTTTGAAGAGATGGAGTTAGGATTCTTAGAGGTCTAACTAGCAGGTTCCCATTGGATGGCCTTTTCAGCTAGGTTTTCATACAAATCCTATTCTTCATTTTTATCCTTCTGCAAGAATCCCCCTTGGCACAGACTTTCTAAGAGAGTTTTGGTAGAATAGTCTAAACCGTCATAAAGGGCATTGTCGCCATTTCTCTATTCCATGATGTGGATATTGGACAAGGAGGTCTTTAAAGCGTTCAAAGTACCTCCAGAACGGTTCACTCGGTTCTTACTTGAATTGCATGATCGTCTTCCTAATGAGAGCGGTTTTTGAATTGGATAGAATTTCTTCAAGAAGACCTTGATGAAACCATCCTAAGATATGATAGAACCGGTTGCTAAGCTGTAAAGCCACTTCTTTGCTAGGTCCTTAAGTGCGAAAGGGACAAATCTTAACCTAATAGCATCGTCTACAAGGTGTGAGATTTTCATCATTAGACATACTTCCTCAAATTCTTTTATGAAGAAGTAAGCATCTTCGGACTCTAAGCCATGAAACTTGGAGAGTGTGTTGATGAATTGATGCTTGAGCTCAAAATTATATTCACCAACCGATGGAAGTAGAATGCAAGATGGAAGTGAGGTTCTAATGGGATAGAACCAATCCTGCAATGATGTTGATTGAGCCATTACCGGATCTGGTCTTGGTTCAAACTTGGGTGGTGATGTGTTTCTAGTCAACCTAGATGAATTAGGGTCTCTTGAACACTTGCATACACAAACACAATCACAATCACAAACAAGTTTACCAACAGTCAACAAGAGTAATCAACCAAGCCTAGTCTAAGATAAACTTGACCTAGACAACTCCTAACTGGTTGATTGTCCGCAGGGGGTATAATGTAGACTTTGACCACAAGCTAATCAGCCAGGTCAGGGCAAGATTGGTGGGAGGTTATCCGTCAAAGACGTTCCTTAATTAAGTAACCACCAACTTTCGGGCTTTCGGCCCTCAATCCCCTTCCTAGACACTGATTTGGCAGGAGTCAATTTTCAACACCTTCCCCCTTAGGATAATCTCCTAGTGAGTTCGAGATGTCCCTAAGGCCAACGTCTATCAGATTTTACTTAGGCTTAGGTTGTGCATGCTTGGAGATGGTTTGTAGGCTAAGGAAGGGTAATGACTTCCCCACCTTATCTTGAATTGGGTTTTACCCTTAGAGTTAATTGTGCAAAGTGTACAAGATACATAAAAGTAACATTCAAAAAGCAAAATATCACCCAAGAATGTTTCCTAAACTATATGCTATGCATACGTACCTTGTCTTCAGCTTTCTTCAACAATAATTGTAAAGTAAACGTAATTAGACAAATGCCTAGAATGCAAGTCTAAACGTTTTTTAAGCAATTAACAATCACTCAAATTACTGTTGGATTAAAACAGGGATGGTAGATAACAGATATAGCAAGAATGTAACATACAAAAACTTAATTTTTTTTTGCGAGCAATATGTCCTGCAAAAAAGAGTTTTAGTAGTCCAATGGAATTTTCAGTTTTTTGCAACGCAATTTCTTGAAATTCTTTTTCCTACTTTCGAGAGTAGGTGCACAGAATTTACAAGTCTTCTCTTCCAAAGCTTGAATCCTAGATCTGAATCTTCAAGTCCCTGAAACAACACACAAAACTTGTTAGAAAACAAATACACCGTTCCCTCCCAGGTAACGGCGCCAAAAATTGATTGCTAAATTGAAAGAACAATCAAAGAGTTAAGAATTTACCGTGTAGCTTATGGCTAACGGGTCGTGTCCACGAGGAGGAATGCGATGAAAGCTTTTCGATGATTCATTTAAAAACAAAGAATTGTGTTCATTTTTTAATTGAAAAGAGAATGGAAAGAAGGAGATGATTAAAAGAGAGATTGCAACTTTTGAGAAGGCTTTGGAGAAGGTGATTTAAAAAGCTCGAAAATTGTTTTGTTGATTATAATAAGGAAGAAAATCAGGGCTCACTATCTCACTACTCAAAGTTTATTCTTCTATTGAAATCCTAAGTGCCTCAAATTGATCATAGGCAAAACTTAAAGTTGATTTTAGAAAGTTTGAAGTAAAGTATATACGATGGTTGGAAGAGTTCACTCTTTTCTTTGAAAAATCGTTTCGAATCGAATGTTAAATCATCAAGCGCGAAGAAGCAAGTATGAAGTAAAAATAGTTCAAGAAACGTTCATGAAAGAAGTAAGAGTTTAAAAATTCAAACCCATCCTCATGTGCCTTCAAGAACACTTTCAAGAAGAAAGGTTTTAAGTAAGGCATGCAAATGATTCATTGGGTCTTTTTCACTAAAATCAGAAGAGAAGAAGAACTAAAGAGAGGTACAATAGTGAGCCCAGAAAACTGATTTAGCTACTCATGAAAAACAAAGAAGAAAGTAAATAAATAACGCAAGACATACCGTAATACGAGTGGAAGAAAAAGCAGCTCGATTCTTGTATTGATGTCACTTCAATCTTTAAGTACAAGCACTCAATTCCTCTCTCTCACAAGTATGTGCACTGAACTACAAATTGAAAAACAAGAAACAACTTTTGCACAATCTAACAAAGAGCCTAAATCCTTAGAAAATAAACAAAATTCTAATCCTAGTCTTCGCTCCCTTTTGCTTTGCTGAAACTAGTATTTATAGGGAAAAACCAAAATGGGGGAATCCCGAGAAGATTGGGGGAGCAAACGCTCCCCCAACTGACACTAGATAACCACGAAAACGTGGCTAGGGCCGCGTTTTCGCCGCCCTGGTGTGGCCATGTGGCCACACCCAATTGGTGGTTTCCCCTGGTTTGGTGATTCTCTTGCATCTGCTTCTGGTTCTCTCGTTTTTGCTCCAGGATTTGACGAAATAGTCTTTGATTATTAGCTTCAACCGTTTGATTCAGGGAGAATTCTTCTCAACCGGTTTTCAACCTCTTGATATGCCAAGATTTAGCCCTGATTCCTTGATTTCAAATTTCTTCTGAATTAAATCAGAATTTGGTGGGCTTTTGGGCTTGTTTCTCTTTCCTTTCTCTTAGCAATTTGGGCCTATATTTAACAAAGAAAAAGAAGACTTATTAATAGGATTTATTAACTAAAAAGTATGGTAAGGTGACAATGTATATGCAATATATGTGACTAATAAAAGAACTTATTTTTGTATTTAAGCCAAATTTCAATATCACAAAAATAGTTCAAATTATTATATTGAATTTTAGTCACACATATTTGTATTTTAAAGATAATAAAAGAACTTATTTTTATGAAATTTATGTGTATTTATGGGATTTATTTGATAACAAAAAGACAAGTTTTTAAATCCCTTAAATAGCTGGATTGGCCTTCTGCCGGTCGACTGGCCCGGTCGACCGCTACAGAAGTCGGGTCAGGTTAACCGACGTGCACAGACGTGCACGCCAGCTTGGGCGGGTGGGCCGGTCGACCGGGCGGTCGACCGTCCAGAGAGCTCTGCTATCTGGAAATGGCCCCGGTCGATCGGCTGGTCGACTGGCAGAGAGCTGTTGCTCTCTGTATCCAGTCCCAGTCGACCGGTGGCACAACGGTCAGAAAATTGACCGTTGGCTGGTCGACCGCCCGGTCGACCGGAAGGGCAAAATTGCCCTTTGCAGCTGCTAACGGGCATATTTGTTTTTGGCCTATATATACCCATTCCTTTGGGCTGTTTTAAATAATAATTTTAAGAGCAAAAATCCTGATCTTCTTAAGTGTTTTAGCTACAAGTTTTAAAAGAGTTTTTGGGTTTAAAAAATCAATCTTTATTTGTTTTAAAGGGTTGGAAAAATCAAGAAAAGGAGAAGTCTTTTGGGAGTTGTTTTGATCTTCATTTATATTTTAATTTAGAGTTTTTCCCAAGAGTTTTACTTTGTGATTTTGATTTTCAAACTCTTTATTTTCTCACACTTGAGCTTATCTATCTATCCTATCTATTAGGATCTATTTTGTAGGAAAATTGGTTTGTGGTTGTTAATACACCAAGTGTTGTAAACCTTCCATACTTTGTGATATCCCTCTAGTGAGAGGTGATTGCATTGATTCCCTCTAGTGAGAGGTGATTGTGGAGGTTGTGTTGATATCCCTCTTAGTGAAGAGGTGATTGTTGGAGTTGTGGCTTTGTGCCTTATCCCTCTTGTGAGAGGTCAATCTTGTTTAGCTAAGTGCCCATCCCTCTAAGTATAGAGGTGATTTGTGTTGTACCTTGCCTCTTGTGTAGAGGTTGTATTATTGGAGAGAGGAGTTGTGTACTCCCAGTTTGTATTACCCAAATTCTCAGTGGAGGTTCCCTATGTGGGAAGTCCTGTGTGGACGCTATAGTGGAAATCCTTCTGTGTGAAGGCGGGGATGTAAAGCAGTGGCTCGAACCTCGAAACATAGCTTGGCGTTTGCATTTGATTCACTATCTCTAAACTCTTTCTCTTATTTTGTGCATTGCATCATATTGTTCATATCATATATACGCTTGGGTTTGTTTGTGTGCCATACTTTTGTTAAACCAAGAGAGCTTCATATAACACCTCAACTCTTATTAAGAGGAATCAAGAGGAGTTAGTCCAGAGCCCTTCACCGGGAATTCGGCTACACTATTTGGTTACACTAAGTGTGTTGCAATTAGTTTTTAAATTCAGCATTGTTTGTCATTAGAATAGCCTTACACCTATTCACCCCCCTCTAGGAGTATTTTAATTGGTATCAGAGCATATATGTTTTACTTTTAATTGGTATCAGAACCTACGCTCCTGATATTAGGTTTAACTACCTAGGAGTGAGATCTAGGTTAGCTAATCTAGTATTTGCATTTGCACACATACTTGTTTACACACACTCATGGATTACCTTGCACCTCCCATATTTGATGTTTCTAACATCGTTATGTGGAAGCATAGGATGAGTATGTGCCTAAAAACTCTAGGATTGCATGTTTTCCTTATCGCTACCGAGAAATCTTATCTTGATAATCGCAAGCATATAGAGGCCAATGCACAAGGAGATGATATTGAGAGAGAGAAATAGTGAGAAAGAGAGAGTTTAATTAGAGGGGAGAGAGATTATGAAATGGTTTAGAGGGAGATTAGGGGAGTCAGTTAACTGAAGTCAATGGAGAGAGGCGGTGGAGAAGCGTGGAGAAGAAGAAAGAAGAAAAAGAAATAGAAAAAGGATTTTTTATATTATTTTAATGGGATCAAATTTTGACTAGTTCGGAACAGTTCTCAAAAATTATATAAAATAGAGAATATTATCTTGAGACATAATATAAAAATAGTTTGAAAAATTTAGTCTAATTTGTAAATTAAAAATCCTAGAAGGCTTCGCCGGTATTGGGCGACACCGGTTTGGCTGGATTTTGGAAAAATTCAGAAAAATCCCCAAATATATCCTAACATAGATAATATGATTCTAAGATACAAGGGAAAGTGGATTCTCAAAATTCAACCCCATTTGTGAATCAAAAATAGTAAAGCCAATTATCGGTATCGGTCGACCCCGATTTCGGAGATTTTCCAAAATAATCCAGAAAAATTCCAGATAATTCTGAAAAATCTAAAATATTGAAAAATATATTTGAAACTGAAACTGGCTCAATCTGATTACCAAAAAGGTCAAATTAACTTTGTACGCCGTATTGAGTATTGATATAGTGATACGTACATCAAAGATCGGGAGGTTACATAAAGAGCCGATCGTAAAACATATTCTGGTTCAGTTGTTCTCCGGTGAGTTCAGTTTCTTTTCTTGACTTGTCTTATTCAGATATGGTGAATGATATTGCTTATGTTTCAGTATTTCATATATGTGCTTTTATCCCTGCGCTTGGTTGTATATGCGTATACGTGTGCTATTCTGCTCATTATTGACAGCTAAAGGTATTCATGGAAGAGATTTCACTCTTCGTGAGTATCTGCTGGCCATTGACACGTACCCGTACTCCGTATTTTGGGAAATGGGCATGATACTCCCGGTCTGCACGGAGCTGATGGTGGCAGAGGAAGCGTAACCACTGGCTTCTTCCTCGTTATCAGACCATTGGAAGAGGTTTCTTAATGGTTCTGGTGATGTTACCCTGTTAAGGAGGAGGGCTATCCATAGTTATAGGGTATTGCTACCCTGAATCGAGTGCCTGGAAAGTACCTTCTAGTTTAACCAGACCCTGACTTAAGCCGGGGCTATAGTCAGAATCTGGGAAACCAAATGAGGTAGCGCGAACCCCCTGTCTTGCTCTTTGGGATCGCATCGATACCCTTTCTCTGTATGTCATGTTGACAGAAGCTGCAGCCAGATGAGATTTCTTGGCTTTCCTCTCCCTTCTAGACTTAGGCTTTTTAGAATCTTGGGTGGACAATCGGTCGAAGATCGACTGCCGATTGGGAGGAGATGTTGCAGGAATTGGCCCAGACAACAATTAGCGGAGTGGACTGTTACAACTTGACACCTAGCTTGTCCGCACTGAGATGGCGAGATGTGAACTTGCTCTACAGAGCGAGGTTTTCACTTGTTGCTCAGAAATTCTTGCAAGTCTATGTTGGCTGAACCCAGTCGATCCAACACGAAAACTCAAGGAGGCTGAAGATTAGCCCTGATGGTCTGAAAAGTCTTAGGGTTAACCCTATACTTAACCTTGGAGGCTATTCTTCTGGCTGTGTGTGAAGTTATTTTAGCTTCACATGAAGTTTTAGCTTCGCAAGAAGCTAACTTAGCACTGTTGCAAGTGCTAGCCCCGTAGGAAGATTTGGCGCTAGCATCGTCAACTGGCTTTTTAGCCTTATGAAAGGCTTTAGCTTCACTGAAAGCTGTTTTAGCTTCGCATGAAGCTGTCTTGGCTGCCCAATAGTGCTTTAGTCCTGAAGACTTGAAATTTAGCTTCACATGAAGCTTTTCTAGTAGGGCTGCCAAGGACCTTAGCATCACATGGAGCTGTTGCAGTGTCACCAGACACTATTTTAACCTTGTAAAAGGCTTTGATTTCAGTGCTACCAAGGGAACTAGCTTCGCTAGAAGCTTTCTTAGCGCTGCGAGGCAATGCATATCCTTACGGGCTTGAAATTAGCACTAAAAAGTACTTTAGTTTCGCAAGAGGCTTGAGACTTAGCACTGAAAAATGCTTTAGCTTCGCTAGAGGCTTGAGACTTAGCACTGCCAAGTGCTTTAGTCTTGCCTAAGTGAAATACACCTAGAAGGAGGTGAATAGGTGTACTTGCTAATCTAATGACAAATGATGTAGAATTAAAAACTCAATTGCAACACACTATGTGTAACCAAAGAGTGTAGCCGAATTCCTTAAGAAGGGCTCTGGACTATCTCCTCGAGATTCCTCCAGATTAAGAGTTGAGGTGCTATATGAAGCTCTCTTGATTCAACACAAGTATGACACACACAAAGTATATCTAGCAAATGAATATGTGCAATATAAAGCAATGCAAGATATAAGAGAGATAGAGTTTAGAGATAGTGAATCAAATGCAAACAACAAGATATGTTTCGAGGTTCGAGCCACTGCTCTACAACCCCGCCTTCACACAAAGGATTTTCATTACGTCCACACAGGACCTCCCACAAAGGGAACCTCTACCGACGAATTTGCAATTACAAACTTAAAGTATACAACTCCTCTCTCCAACACAACCACCTCTACACAAGAGAGACAAAGCACAAAGCCAAACCATAATCACAATCACCTATACACAAGAGGGATAGGCACAAAGCCAAAACTCCAACACAATCACCTCTACACAAGAGGGATAGGCACAAAGCCAAAACGCAACCACCTCTACACAAAGAGGGATAGGCACAAAGTCAAACCAAAATCACAATCACCTCTACACAAGACGGATGAACACAAACCCAAAGTAAAGAAGAGATTACAAACTTTGTGATCACAATGGACCACAAACAATATTCCTCACAAAAACAAGATCCTATAGATTGGATTAGATATGATCGCTCAAGTGTGAAAAAACAAAGTGTTTGGAAATCAAAATCACAAAGAAAAATACTGGGGAAAATACTAGATAGAAATAGAAATAAAGATCAAACTAATTTCCCCAAGACTCTATTTTTCTTTGATTTTTCCAACCCTTGAAAACAAAATAAAAGATAAAACTTTAAGCACAAAAACTCTTTTTAAACTTGCTACTTAAACACTTGAAAAGATGAGAAAATAGCTCTTGAGAAATCTTGTTGAAAATAGCCCAAGAGAAGGCCTATTTATAGCCTCTCAAAAAACTAGCCGTTGGCAGCCAGAAAAGGTCAAAATTGACCTTCCGGTCGACCAGCCCAACGGTCATATTTCTGACCGTTGGCGCTCCGGTCGACCGGACACAGCATGTCGGTCGACCCGCCCGATCGAACGGCGCTACCCGAGAGTTTGGGTAGTATCAGTCGGTCGACCAGCCTTCTAGGCTAGTCCTTGTGCACGTCCTCGTGCATATCCGGTCGATCGCCAGCAGGATCTGGCTGATACTAAAGGTTATGAAACTTAGCTATTTTAACTCCAATAAAATCCCGTAAATTCTCATAAATCCCACAAAATAGGTTTTTATAAATATTTGAAGAATAAACATGTGTGACTAAAAATCACACATATTATAAACCATTTGAACTATTTTTGTGATATAGTAATTTAGCTTAGACACAAAATCTGTATTTTTCAAAAATCAAACTTTGAAATGGAAATCAAATTTTTTTTCCAAACTTGTATAAATATATAAACAAGATATTTAAACTCTTTTGAAGCATATTGTGTATGGATAGAATCCAATATACATATAAAATATATATCTATGTTATTGACATGAAATCCAAATAGGTTTTGTTAATTACAAAATTCTAAACATATGAATAGGATCATCAAAATAAGTTTTTCTAAATATGTGAAGCATATATGTGATCAAATCTAATATACATTAAACTATGTAAACTTGTTTTGATTCTATTTATTAATGAAAATCATATATATGAACTTGAAATCCAAAACCGGTTAAACCGAAAGCCAAACGTATTGTGTGTGTGTGTGTGTGAATTTGAGCATATCAACACTATCTATCTTTACACAAGATCTAAACATAACTAAACTAAAAACAAACCGAAGTCTTCTTGTAGAACTCCTTCTCCAAGTCGACTCGATCCAAAACACGATCTAAAGAGATTGACTCCATCCGAGTGCTAGATGCGATCTTGACACGCGAGCTCTTGAATCTACATGTGTTAGCGCCAAAACTCTTTTGTTGAAGCTAAGCATATACTAAGATCTTGATCAATAACTGAAACATAAATATAAGATCATTAGTACGATAACTACATAAGTTAATCATCATCAAAACTAGAGTGATGAGCCTTTAGGTCAACAATCTCCCCTTTTTGATGATGACAAACTCATGGAGTTATATATACATAGATTAAAGATAAGCTTCATAGAAGCTTCCTCTTAACTCATGCATAACAATAAACAAATAAATATTCAATGAAATGCATAAACTAAATACAAATACATATATATATATATATACATATATATATATATATATATATATATATATATATATATATATATATATATATGCATAAATAAGGATATAAACATGCATATATAAACTCTCAAAATTCTTTTTCCCCCTTTTGTCATTCATCAACAAAGGGGAAAGAATAATCAAACAATAAAGATGTATATGCGATATACATTCACGAAGAGAAGAAACGTAAAGTTAGCTCCCCCTGCATACATGCATTACATGGAAAAGGGATGACTAGATCCTAACCAACATAAAGCATAATATATAATGTATAAGCGGAGATGTTAAGCTCCCCCTATACATGTGTACCACATAAGGAAGAGAGATTAAGCTCTACTATATGTGTAATACACTTCAACATGAATCTATATATAGAGAAGATGTTAAGCTTTCCTTGCATATAGGTAATATATATCAACAAATTTTGAGACCACTTTTAAAACAAAATTTTGAAATTTCTTGAAGTCAATAAAATGAATTATGACACCAATTGAAATTAAATTGTAGTTGACAAAAACAAATGTTGGTATCACTTAAAAAAATTTTAAGATACCAATAGTAGATTTTGATACCAATTAAAAGTGAAACATGAAATATATTTGATACCAAATAAATACCAATTGAAATATCAATTATAATACCAATTGAAATGATTAGCAATTGAAACACCAATTGAAATCAATTATAAGCTTGTAAAGATGCCAATTAACATTAAGAATAAAATTAAACTTAACATAAACATAATTTGTGCTTTAAGAATGTAAAGATATTATAAAACAAGCACAATCAAATCATACATATGTATGTATGAAAATAGAAATACCAATTGAAATTGATACTAATTGAAATTTGAAGCATACATATATAAGAAAACACACATGAGTATACAAAATAAAATTCCATGAAGATTATGTGTATAACTCATACCTACCACCCTATTCATACACAAGTTTAAAAAATATTCAATAAAGGTATACAAGACATGGTCGCACATCCATCCGCCCTTTGATGGTAGGGGTTTTCAAAAATATGATTTGAAAATATTTTAGCATATTTTGAACATCACTACCACATGAGGAATAAAGATTAGTTTAAAGATAATTTTGAAAACTAGTATTAAATCCTTCAAACATGAAAACAAATCATATATTCCATGAAGCAAGCTAAATACAAAAGAGTTGACATTCGAAATCTATAAAGCTCATAAATGCTCATAAAAACAAAATCATGAGTACACAAAAAAAGATAGAGTATAAGAATCATGTAATCATGAAGTCATGGAAATAAGGCATTGAAGCTCATATAAACAAAAAATCATCAAAACTAAATATGCTTCACGGTATATGTATGTTTTATTGAAACTAAAAGTATATATACATATCCCAAATATAAATTAGTCCATAATAGAATATTACATGAAAAGCAAGTGACTCTAGGACAGATATGTATATCTAAAGTTTTGAACAAAATTTACATATACATGAAGATAAACACATTATTATGAAAACATGTACAAAAATAGGAAAAACAAGTATAAATGAAAGAATCATCAAAACAAAGTTATACGTAATGAGTGCAATGAGTGCAAATGAGCAATGAAGTACAAACACATAATAATCAAGTGTAGCTCACTACTTGTATTGGTATAAACATAAGTTTTAACGAAAACTTCATCTAAACAAGCAAAAATATGAAGTGCAGCATCATAAATAATCATGATCATTAGGTAAATGCACGTGCTTTATAGGTAGGATATACACAATAGCTAAATTATAGTGAGAACACAAAAATAATAGTCCATATAAATATGGATGTATCTCAAATACTACATATGTATATCACAAGTCTAATAAATATTGCATTTAAACATAATGAACATGAAAAATCAAAACATGCTAAAAATCATCAATGAGAAAAATGTAAACAAAATGGGAGTTAGAAATAGTTATCAAAACTAATAGGGCTAATCTCTAGGTCTCCAAACTATGGTGGTCCCACCAAACATCCTTGAAGGTGACGCATCCAATATAGTGTCCATCAAGGTCAAACGCATCCATCATCAAGGCACCAATACCCTCAAGTAAAGTGAGAGCTCACACCTACATCAAATACAATAGGGGTGAATTTTGGTACCCATATCTTTTTTGGTCCATGGGGTTAACACCTTTCCTAACCCAAACAAATTTGTTTGCAAAATTTGAATAATTTATTCTATCATAACAAAACTTTGCAAGGTGTCCCGTACGTCCACAATGTGTACAAGTGTACAAATGAGTATACATAGAATCATGTGTGTGAGCATGATGAGCATGTGTATGTCATGGTTTGTGTGCATAAATATGTGAAACTTGTTTCTTTCGAAATATGGATTCTAATTTCTTGTGATCCATAGCACATTAGCTCAAAGTAGAGCCCAAACAATCTACACTCTTCTTCAACATATATTATATATATATATATATATATATATATATATATATATATAATATATATCATTTTCAACATTAGAAAAAGATGTGGAGCATGCAGTAGAAGCACAAGATGATGAAGTTATAGTAGCATGGCAAACATGGGAATCTAAATCATTTTTCAAAGAAATTTTTTCTAAAGAAATGCATTCTAATTCTTTAGAAATTAAAAAAATTTTGTTCTTTAAAGAATCGTTTTCTTTTAACACAAAATCAAGCTTTGAATATAAAATCTCATTTTTCTTCAAAACATCATCACAATCATTTTTATTCTTTATAATTTTGTTTTCATTTAAGGCAAGGACAAGTTGGGATTTCAATGAGTCCCTTTCACTTGAAATCTCATCCCTCTCTTGCAAAACTATATCAAGTTTTGAAAACAAATTCTTATTTTCTTCTTTTAATTTTAAACTTTTCGTTTTTAAAAGTTTGTATTTTTCTAGCAAGTATTCACAAAATAAGATAGTTCTTCATTTAAAGCATATGCATCCATGTTATCATCACAAGAAGAACTAGCACTATCATCTAGATGAGTATTCGAATGTATCTCAAGGGAGTCAATCCCTTGGACCATATAGCAAGTTTCGTCAGAGTCATCCACCAAGGGTTCCTTCTCCACATAGTTCGTCGTTTGTAGCTCGAGAGAGGTCAATGTATTTCACACTGCAAAAGCGAAATCACAATAAGAACCATACATAAATATTCTTTACTAAGTGTATGCTTTAGTGCATCTAAGACTTGTGCATTAGCCTCAATGTACTTGTCATTATCAAAATAAGTTTTCTTGGTAGTGGCAAGATATAGATGCAAACCTAGGGTTTTTAAATAAGCGACATCCTAAACTTCCACATATCGATGTTAGAAACATCAAACATGGGAGGGGCAAGGTGACCCATAAGTGTATAAACTGTATGTGTGTAAATGCAATACTAGATTAGCAATTTAAGATCTTACTCCTAGATGGTTAAACCTAATATCAGGAGCGTAGGCTCTGATACCAATTGAAATACACCTAGAGGGGAGGTGAATAGGTGTACTTGCTAATCAAATGACAAATGATGCGGAATTAAAAACTCAATTGCAACACACTATATGTAACCAAAGAGTGTAGCCGAATTTTTCGAGAAGGGCTCTGGACTATCTTCTCGAGATTCCTCTAGATTAAGAGTTGAGGTGCTATATGAAGCTCTCTTGGTTCAATACAAGTATGGCACACATAAAGTATATCTAGTAAATGAATATGTGCAATATAAAGCAATTCAAGATATAAGAGAGATAGAGTTTAGAGATAGTAGATCAAACACAAACAACAAGATATGTTTTGAGGTTCGAGCCACTGCTCTACGTCTCCGCCTTCACACAGAAGGATTTTCACTACGTCCACACAGGACCTCCCACAAAGGGAACCTCCACCGAGGAATTTATAATTGCAAACTTAGAGTATACAACTTCTCTCTCCAACACAACCCCCTCTACACAAGAGGGACAAGGCACAAAACCAAACTACAATCACATCACCTCTACACAAGAGGGATAGGCATAAGGCCAAAACTCCAACACAATCACCTCTACACAAGAGGGATAGACACAAAGCCAAAACTCAATCATCTCTACACAAAAGGGATAGGTAGAAAGTCAAACCACAATCACAATCACCTCTACACAAGAGGGATGAATACAAACCCAAAGCAAAGAAGAGATTACAAACTTGATGATCACAATAAACCACAAACAACACTTGGTTATCATAATAGACCATAAACAATATTCCTCACAAAAATAAGATCCTATTGTAATACCCCGTTCCCGGAATACGTACTTAGTTGCGTATTCAGATTTTCGATCGTATTTTGTCAATTTGTTTCCTGTATTTATTCTGTATTATGAATTCCTTATATGATTGTTTTGTCTTGGATTTGGATTCGTGGTCTCGGGGTCAGCCCCAGTCTGAACCAGGGACCCGATCATAGTATATTATTCGATATGGTCTTTCCGGTGATTAGATTTGACCGATTTCAGTTTCAAATATTATTTTCCATTATTATAAATTTTCTATGATTTTCTGGATTTTTCTTGAATTAAAAGGAATTTCTTCAAAACCGGTGTCGGCCAGTGCCGCTGACCGATTCCTGGATTTTTATTTCACAAACGGTTTGGAATTTCTAAATGATTCTTTAGACTTTATTTCTTAGAATAATATTTTCTACCTACATGCTTTTTCTGAGGATTTTATAATTTTATGAAAATTCCAACGGAGTCGGTAGATAACTGGTTCCGGGATTTTTAGTTTTAGAACTATAAAGTATTTCTTAAAACGGATTTCACCATTATTCTTAATATAATATTATGGATTTTTGATAATTATTTCGGGTCGTTCCGAGATACTTGAATTTCGGACGATTCCGGTATTTTCCGAAATGTTTTCCGTATCCTCGATTTAAACCCGGGTATCTGTCCTTTCAATATTTTCCAATTCTGATTCCAAGAAAATATCTTCTCATTTCAATTTCTTTTCCATTTTTCCTTTTCCTTTATTTCTTTCTTTCCTCCACAAGCTAAAGCATTTCCATTTTCCAAAATTCCAATAATTCCACACTCTTCCACACACTTCCCACAAAAATATCTCTCTTTCTCTCCCTCTTCCATGGCCGGCCAAGTGGCCAAGAGAAGGACACTCACCCCCTCCTCCACTTTGCAAATAACCCCCTCTCATCTACTCTAATTTCACTTCCTTCACAAATTCCAAATCATATAAAAACATTCCTTTACAATTCCATCTCTTTTTCTTCACTTCACCAAAAGAAATCCCCTTCACCAAAATCCTCCTCCATCTCAACTCAACCTCCAACTTCAAGAGCTTCATCTAGGGCATCATCAAGGTCTTCATCTTCAACCACCAACTCCCAAAGCAACACCAAGATCATCTTCTCCACCTCAAGCAACTTCAACTTCAACAACTACTTTTGGATTGAGGCCATCATCTCCACCTTGGGATCCTTTCAAGACTACAAAGCTTCACCTAACCAATCCTAGTGAGTATTTTTACTCACCAAGACTTGTTTCATTCCTAAGCATACTTGTATCTCCATATCTTGTGTTCATATGTCATAAAAATCCTATTTTTAGACCATCCAACACAACCAGCAGATTCTGCCCTGTATTCTGTTTTTGACCACGATTAGTCGACTTGACCTAGGACCTAGTCGACTAGAAACCCTTAGATTGGAACGTAATCTTTTCTGATTCACAGTTTTAGTCGACTCATTTTATTTGTTAGTCGACTACATATCTCTATTAGTCGACTACACCTTGACCCTAGTCGACTAACCTTTTCTTGAAATCAGAAAACCCAACTCTCGGCTCCAGTCGACTTATCATAAATATTAGTCGACTTGAGACCCCTAGTCGACTACCCTTTTTACCTTAGTCGACTTACCTTTTCCTGAACCAAAACCTTAACTCTCTGTATCACAGATTTAGTCGACCTAACATAACTGTCAGTCGACTTGACGTGTCTGTTAGTCGACTACCCATTTTCTTAGTCGACTAACCCTTCTAGTAGTCGACTACTTTTCCAACCTAGTCGACTAACTTATGGCTGTCTGTTATAGTTGATTTCCTTTTTGACTTTGTATTTTATCCTCGATACATGTACTATATATTGTTCTTACTTGTACTTCATGACTTGTACTTTATAACCTATTACTTGATGTATGTCATCTCTAGTCACTTCATATTTCCATTTCCATGTGACTGCTTGTTTCATTCTTGTTCATGTACACTATCTGTGATATGCCTACTTCTTTATCGTACACTATGCGTGGCTGACCCTTCGTGGTCATTGAACTCTGGATTTCTATTATATTATCATTGCCATGTCATTACTTCAGACCGTCAATTTCACGTTTCCTTTTAACACATGTATATCACCTGACTTCTACTGTGTTATCACCTGACCACTTGGCATGCTACCACTTAGTAAGATCCTCTTGTTATGACATGACTTACCTGACTATTATCAATCTCTTATCATGTTTGATTGCTTGCTAAATATCACCATCCTGTCATGCTATCACTTTACACCCAGCATGATATATTTGACTTGTGATTATTACCTTTACGGGAACTTGCCTTATTATCCTGTATCATGATCAGTGACCTGTTTTCCTGCTTTACATGCAATGACTTGACTATATAGTACTTATGTACTCCAGATTTCCTGATCATGTCCTGATTCTATTATTCCCGTAAAGTGATAATTAAACTATTGAATCCTAAAGTGGACCAACTTGTATTGGGTCGGGGGAAACATGCGGATATCGATATGTGTTCGTGTTTACAGTGGTATTAGGCATGTTGTGCAACTGAATAACCGGTCTGACCTGAGGGCCACCAGGGGACCGAGGGGAGAGCTGGCTCCCTATACGACTGTTATATAGGGCATACATAAGTCCCTCCTCCTGGATAAGCCTTGCGGCTGGCTTCCGTTTCCATGCAACGGAACAAACTGTGACCGTGGTCCCGGGCAAGTACGGGACCCACTGTAAACATAGTTCGTTGATACCCCCGCTGTTTCCAATAACAACCTCGACTTTCTTATATATGGATGTATGTGAGTTGGGATATATACCGGGTATATACCGAGACACATACCTAGATATATGGGTTAGACGAGTAATAATAATAAGACACCTGTTATGTTATGACTCTTACTATACCTGTTATGTCATAATCCTTGTTATGATTCCTGTATTCTTGTTAGACCTGATACATTATGATTCTAGTTCCTGTTATACCTCTTACATGTTTCTGTCATAACTACTTTATTATTCCTTCGACTTACTAGTCTTGTAAAGCCGTGACTCAAGCTTACACACAGTCTTTCCATCTTTATTTCGTTATACTTCCATTACTTGCTGGTTCATGTTTCTTATACTGATTCTAACCCTCTTATTCATGTCTCTTAGCCATTTGGCTGTAGTCTGTTTATTATTGGGAGGTCCTGACTCCCTTGGATTTGTATGTTCAGGTTTAGAAGCTGGATCGAAGTGGAGCCATCCACAGTAGATTGAGCTTTCCTTAGAGAGCAGTCAGATTAGCTCCAGTTCCTTCGTGCCAGCCATCTCTTTTTGACTCACGAGATCTACATCCTTCTCGTGAGCATTTTGTGTTTATATTGTATATTTTACTTTTGGACTTGTTTATGATAAAAGATACATGTAATGTGTAATATTTTATCATAACCTGTGATGACTTTGTGTTTGTACCTTTATGTTGGCATATTGTGTATACCACGCTTTGTGTTGTACTCTGATCCTTGCTTGTACTTTTATGCTTAGTGTATATACGTGGGGGCATTTTCTGACCTACGTATATACGTCGCAGTGACGTCCCCGTATCCGTGGAATCGGGGCGTTACAGGATGGTATCAGAGCCTAGGCTCTCACCACCTCTAGTACAAACAAGCAGCAAATTCTATTAATTTGCTATTGCCAACTGCAATGTACAAAGTTATCTAGTCCTGCTTGATTTATCTAGTTCATCTTGATTCCTTCCCTTATGTCCTAAACTCCTTCCATTATTCCAATTCCAGTTATCTTTCATCATCTAGACATGGATAGGAGGTCGGATCGTGGCAACGCTGGGCAAGTATCAAAGGTTTCCCGTGGAGTGGAACGAAGATTGGAGAAGAAGGGTGAAAACCAAGTGCAGAACAAGTCAGTTAAGAAGGCTTTGCAGTTGATGAAGAGGGCTTTGCAGTTGCTGAATGAAGGAGATACGACCAGGACAATCAATGGCCCGAAGATCAAACGACTGTTCCAACGTCCTCTTCCTAGGGTCACATGCAATTTCTGCCACAAACCCGGACATTTTAAGAGGGATTGCCGAATGGCCAACGGGTTATGTTTGGCATGTGGGAAAGAGGGTCATGTGATAAGGAATTGCCAGTTCAGGAGAGTAGGGAATATGGCACCAGTCAGACCAGCCCATCTAGCCCCAGCATTTCCAGCGCCGCCGCCAAGGAGGAATCCGGGACCCGTTGACCGTAGAGCTCCAATTCCACCCCAACGGAATGATCAGCAGCAGAGGGGAGTGAAAACTGGAGCAGATCAGAGTAGAGCAGAGGCATCAGACAGTGCAGCGGAGCGTGAGGACCAGTGTCCAGATCCGGAACCTTAGGGATATCAGGGTAACCACTACCCCAGATCTTGTATTTGAGTTGGTTATCATTCTAAATATTTTTCCTTATCATTCTATCATTGTTCATTCTAGTCCCTCATGTGTTCATCTTATCCCCTGTTTTGGTTTTATGAGACCTTTATTCCAACCATGTCCCCTTTGTATTCAATTTACCCCCTTAGGGAAATTGCGAGGACGCAATTTTTGTAAGGTGGGTGGATTGTAATACCCCGTTCCCGGAATACGTACTTAGTTGCGTATTCAGATTTTCGATCGTATTTTGTCGATTTGTTTCCTGTATTTATTCTGTATTATGAATTCCTTATATGATTGTTTTGTCTTGGATTTGGATTCGTGGTCTCGGGGTCAGCCCCAGTCTGAACCAGGGACCCGATCATAGTATATTATTCGATATGGTCTTTCCGGTGATTAGATTTGACCGATTTCAGTTTCAAATATTATTTTCCATTATTATAAATTTTCTATGATTTTCTGGATTTTTCTTGAATTAAAAGGAATTTCTTCAAAACCGGTGTCGGCCAGTGCCGCTGACCGATTCCTGGATTTTTATTTCACAAACGGTTTGGAATTTCTAAATGATTCTTTAGACTTTATTTCTTAGAATAATATTTTCTACCTACATGCTTTTTCTGAGGATTTTATAATTTTATGAAAATTCCAACGGAGTCGGTAGATAACTGGTTCCGGGATTTTTAGTTTTAGAACTATAAATATTTCTTAAAACGGATTTCACCATTATTCTTAATATAATATTATGGATTTTTGATAATTATTTCGGGTCGTTCCGAGATACTTGAGTTTCGGACGATTCCGGTATTTTCCGAAATGTTTTCCGTATCCTCGATTTAAACCCGGGTATCTGTCCTTTCAATATTTTCCAATTCTGATTCCAAGAAAATATCTTCTCATTTCAATTTCTTTTCCATTTTTCTTTTTCCTTTATTTCTTTCTTTCCTCCACAAGCTAAAGCATTTCCATTTTCCAAAATTCCAATAATTCCACACTCTTCCACACACTTCCCACAAAAATATCTCTCTTTCTCTCCCTCTTCCATGGCCGGCCAAGTGGCCAAGAGAAGGACACTCACCCCCTCCTCCACTTTGCAAATAACCCCCTCTCATCTACTCTAATTTCACTTCCTTCACAAATTCCAAATCATATAAAAACATTCCTTTACAATTCCATCTCTTTTTCTTCACTTCACCAAAAGAAATCCCCTTCACCAAAATCCTCCTCCATCTCAACTCAACCTCCAACTTCAAGAGCTTCATCTAGGGCATCATCAGGTCTTCATCTTCAACCACCAACTCCCAAAGCAACACCAAGATCATCTTCTCCACCTCAAGCAACTTCAACTTCAACAACTACTTTTGGATTGAGGCCATCATCTCCACCTTGGGATCCTTTCAAGACTACAAAGCTTCACCTAACCAATCCTAGTGAGTATTTTTACTCACCAAGACTTGTTTCATTCCTAAGCATACTTGTATCTCCATATCTTGTGTTCATATGTCATAAAAATCCTATTTTTAGACCATCCAACACAACCAGCAGATTCTGCCCTGTATTCTGTTTTTGACCACGATTAGTCGACTTGACCTAGGACCTAGTCGACTAGAAACCCTTAGATTGGAACGTAATCTTTTCTGATTCACAGTTTTAGTCGACTCATTTTATTTGTTAGTCGACTACATATCTCTATTAGTCGACTACACCTTGACCCTAGTCGACTAACCTTTTCTTGAAATCAGAAAACCCAACTCTCGGCTCCAGTCGACTTATCATAAATATTAGTCGACTTGAGACCCCTAGTCGACTACCCTTTTTACCTTAGTCGACTTACCTTTTCCTGAACCAAAACCTTAACTCTCTGTATCACAGATTTAGTCGACCTAACATAACTGTCAGTCGACTTGACGTGTCTGTTAGTCGACTACCCCATTTTCTTAGTCGACTAACCCTTCTAGTAGTCGACTACTTTTCCAACCTAGTCGACTAACTTATGGCTGTCTGTATAGTTGATTTCCTTTTTGACTTTGTATTTGATCCTCGATACATGTACTATATATTGTTCTTACTTGTACTTCATGACTTGTACTTTATAACCTATTACTTGATGTATGTCATCTCTAGTCACTTCATATTTCCATTTCCATGTGACTGCTTGTTTCATTCTTGTTCATGTACACTATCTGTGATATACCTACTTCTTTATCGTACACTATGCGTGGCTGACCCTTCGTGGTCATTGAACTCTGGATTTCTATTATATTATCATTGCCATGTCATTACTTCAGACCGTCAATTTCACGTTTCCTTTTAACACATGTATATCACCTGACTTCTACTGTGTTATCACCTGACCACTTGGCATGCTACCACTTAGTAAGATCCTCTTGTTATGACATGACTTACCTGACTATTATCAATCTCTTATCATGTTTGATTGCTTGCTAAATATCACCATCCTGTCATGCTATCACTTTACACCCAGCATGATATATTTGACTTGTGATTATTACCTTTACGGGAACTTGCCTTATTATCCTGTATCATGATCAGTGACCTGTTTTCCTGCTTTACATGCAATGACTTGACTATATAGTACTTATGTACTCTAGATTTCCTGATCATGTCCTGATTCTATTATTCCCGTAAAGTGATAATTAAACTATTGAATCCTAAAGTGGACCAACTTGTATTGGGTCGGGGGAAACATGCGGATATCGATATGTGTTCGTGTTTACAGTGGTATTAGGCATGTTGTGCAACTGAATAACCGGTCTGACCTGAGGGCCACCAGGGACCGAGGGGAGAGCTGGCTCCCTATACGACTGTTATATAGGGCATACATAAGTCCCTCCTTCTGGATAAGCCTTGCGGCTGGCTTCCGTTTCCATGCAACGGAACAAACTGTGACCGTGGTCCCGGGAAGTACGGGACCCACTGTAAACATAGTTCGTTGATACCCCCGCTGTTTCCAATAACAACCTCGACTTTCTTATATATGGATGTATGTGAGTTGGGATATATACCGGGTATATACCGAGACACATACCTAGATATATGGGTTAGACGAGTAATAATAATAAGACACCTGTTATGTTATGACTCTTACTATACCTGTTATGTCATAATCCTTGTTATGATTCCTGTATTCTTGTTAGACCTGATACATTATGATTCTAGTTCCTGTTATACCTCTTACATGTTTCTGTCATAACTACTTTATTATTCCTTCGACTTACTAGTCTTGTAAAGCCGTGACTCAAGCTTACACACAGTCTTTCCATCTTTATTTCGTTATACTTCCATTACTTGCTGGTTCATGTTTCTTATACTGATTCTAACCCTCTTATTCATGTCTCTTAGCCATTTGGCTGTAGTCTGTTTATTATTGGGAGGTCCTGACTCCCTTGGATTTGTATGTTCAGGTTTAGAAGCTGGATCGAAGTGGAGCCATCCACAGTAGATTGAGCTTTCCTTAGAGAGCAGTCAGATTAGCTCCAGTTCCTTCGTGCCAGCCATCTCTTTTTGACTCACGAGATCTACATCCTTCTCGTGAGCATTTTGTGTTTATATTGTATATTTTACTTTTGGACTTGTTTATGATAAAGATACATGTAATGTGTAATATTTTATCATAACCTGTGATGACTTTGTGTTTGTACCTTTATGTTGGCATATTGTGTATACCACGCTTTGTGTTGTACTCTGATCCTTGCTTGTACTTTTTATGCTTAGCGTATATACGTGGGGGCATTTTCTGACCTACGTATATACGT
>JAVJIF010030365.1:0-244972 GCA_038442645.1 Agave tequilana | reverse complement strand
TGTACTTCATGGCTTGTACTTTATAACCTATTACTTGATGTATTCATCTCTAGTCCACTTCATATTTCCATTTCCATGTGACTGCTTGTTTCATTCTTGTTCATGTACACTATCTGTGATATGCCTACTTCTTTATCGTACACTATGCGGGCTGACCCTTCGTGGTCATTGAACTCTGGATTTCTATTATATTATCATTGCCATGTCATTACTTCAGACCGTCAATTTCACGTTTCCTTTTAACACATGTATATCACCTGACTTCTACTGTGTTATCACCTGACCACTTGGCATGCTACACTTAGTAAGATCCTCTTGTTATGACATGACTTACCTGACTATTATCAATCTCTTATCATGTTTGATTGCTTGCTAAATATCACCATCCTGTCATGCTATCACTTTACACCCCAGCATGATTAATTTGACTTGTGATTATTACCTTTACGGGAACTTGCCTTATTATCCTGTATCATGATCATGACCTGTTTTCCTGCTTTACATGCAATGACTTGACTATATAGTACTTATGTACTCCAGATTTCCTGATCATGTCCTGATTCTATTATTCCCGTAAGTGATAATTACTATTGATCCTAAAATGGACCAACTTGTATTGGGTCGGGGGAAACATGCGGATATCGTATGTGTTCGTGTTTACAGTGGTATTAGGCATGTTGTGCAACTGAATAACCGGTCTGACCTGAGGGCCACCAGGGTACCGAGGGGAGAGCTGGCTCCCTATACGACTGTTATATAGGGCATACATAAGTCCCTCCTCCTGGATAAGCCTTGCGGCTGGCTTCCGTTTCCATGCAACGGACAAACTGTGACCGTGGTCCGGGCAAGTACGGGACCCACTGTAAACATAGTTCGTTGATACCCCGCTGTTTCCAATAACAACCTCGACTTTCTTATATATGATGTATGTGAGTTGGGTATATACCGGGTATATACCGAGACACATACCTAGATATATGGGTTAGACGAGTAATAATAATAAGACACCCGTTATGTTATGACTCTTACTATACCTGTTATGTCATAATCCTTGTTATGATTCCTGTATTCTTGTTAGACCTGATACATTATGATTCTAGTTCCTGTTATACTCTTACATGTTTCTGTCATAACTACTTTATTATTCCTTCGACTTACTAGTCTTGTAAAGCCGTAACTCAAGCTTACACACAGTCTTTCCATCTTTATTTCGTTATACTTCCATACTTGTTGGTTCATGTTTTTCTTATACTGATTCTACCCCTTATTCAGTCTCTTAGCCATTTGCAGTAGTCTGTTTATTTTTGGAGGTCCTGACTCCCTTGGATTTGTATGTTCAGGTTTAGAAGCTGATCGAAGTGGAGCCATCCACAGTAGATTGAGCTTTCCTTAAGAGCAGTCAGATTAGCTCCAGTTCCTTCGTGCCAGCCATCTCTTTTTGACTCACGAGATCTACATCCTTCTCGTGATCATTTTGTGTTTATATTGTATATTTTACTTTTGGACTTGTTATGATAAAATACATGTAATGTGTAATATTTTATCATAACCTGTGATGACTTTGTGTTTGTACCTTTATGTTGGCATATTGTGTATACCACGCTTTGTGTGTACTCTGATCCTTGCTTGTACTTTTATGCTTAGCGTATATACGTGGGGGCATTTTCTGACCTACGTATATACGTCGCAGTGACGTCCCCGTATCCGTGGAATCGGGGCGTTACAGGATGGTATCAGAGCTTAGGCTCTCACCACCTCTAGTACAAACAAGCAGCAATTCTATTATTTGCTATTGCCAACTGCAATGTACAAAGTTATCTAGTCCTGCTTGATTTATCTAGTTCATCTTGATTCCTTCCCTTATGTCCTAAACTCCTTTCCATTATTCAATTCCAGTTATCTTTCATCATCTAGACATGGATAGGAGTCGGATCGTGGCAAACGCTGGGCAAGTATCAAAGGTTTCCCGTGGAGTGGACGAAGATTGGGAAGAAGGTGAAACCAGTGAAGAACAAGTCAGTTAAGAAGGCTTTGCAGTTGATGAAGGGCTTTGCAGTTGCTGAATGAAGGAGATACGACCGGACAATCAATGGCCCGAAGATCAAACGACCGTTCCAACGTCCTCTTCCTAGGGTCACATGCAATTTCTGCCACAAACCCGGACATTTTAAGAGGGATTGCCGAATGGCCACGGTTTATTTTGGCATGTGGGAAAGAGGGTCATGTGATAAGGAATTGCCAGTTCAGGAGAGTAGGAATATGGCACCAGTCAGACCAGCCCATCTAGCCCAGCATTTCCAGCGCCGCCGCCAAGAGGAATCCGGGACCCGTTGACCGTAAGCTCCAATTCCACCCAACGGAATGATCAGCAGCAGAGGGGAGTGAAAACTGGAGCAGATCAGAGTAGAGCATAGGGCATCAGACAGTGCAGCGGAGCGTGAGGACCAGTGTCCAGATCCGGAACCTTAGGGATATCAGGGTAACCACTACCCCAGATCTTGTATTTGAGTTGGTTATCATTCTAATATTTTTCCTTATCATTCTATCATTGTTCATTCTAGTCCCTCATTTGTTCATCTTATCCCCTGTTTTGGTTTTATGAGACCTTTATTCCAACCATGTGCCCCTTTGTATTCAATTTACCCCTTAGGGAATTGCGAGGACGCAATTTTTTGTAAGGTGGGTGGATTGTAATACCCCGTTCCCGGAATACGTACTTAGTTGCGTATTCAGATTTTTGATCTTCGTATTTGTCGTTTGTTTCCTGTATTTATTCTGTATTATGAATTCCTTATATGATTGTTTTGTCTTGGATTTGATTCGTGGTCTCGGGGGTCTGCCCCAGTCTGAACCAGGGACCCGATCATAGTATATTATTCGATATGGTCTTTCCGGTGATTAGATTTGACCGATTTCAGTTTCAAATATTATTTTCCATTATTATAAATTTTCTATGATTTTCTGGATTTTTCTTGAATTAAAAGGAATTTCTTCAAACCGGTGTCGGCCAGTGCCGCTGACCGATTCCTGGATTTTTATTTCACAAGCGGTTTGGAATTTCTAAATGATTCTTTAGACTTTATTTCTTAGAATAATATTTTCTACCTACATGCTTTTTCTGATTTTATAATTTTATGAAAATTCCAACGGAGTCGGTAGATAACTGGTTCCGGGATTTTTAGTTTTAGAACTATAAAGTATTTCTTAAAACGGATTTCACCACCATATTCTTAATATAATATTATGGATTTTTGATAATTATTTCGGGTCGTTCCGAGATACTTGAATTTCGGACGATTCTATTTTCCGAAATGTTTTTCCGTATCCTCGATTTAAACCCGGGTATCTGTCCTTTCAATATTTTCCATTCTGATTCCAAGAAAAATCTCTCATTTCAATTTCTTTTTCCATTTTTCCTTTTTCCTTTATTTCTTTCTTTCCTCCACAAGCTAAAGCATTTCCATTTTCCAAAATTCCAATAATTCCACACTCTTCCACACACTTCCCACAAAAATATCTCTCTTTCTCTCCCTCTTCCATGGCCGGCCAAGTGGCCAAGAGAAGGACACTCACCCCCTCCTCCACTTTGCAAATAACCCCCTCTCATCTACTCTAATTTCACTTCCTTCACAAATTCCAAATCATATAAAAACATTCCTTTACAATTCCATCTCTTTTTCTTCACTTCACCAAAAGAAATCCCCTTCACCAAAATCCTCCTCCATCTCAACTCAACCTCCAACTTCAAGAGCTTCATCTAGGGCATCATCAAGGTCTTCATCTTCAACCACCAACTCCCAAAGCAACACCAGATCATCTTCTCCACCTCAAGCAACTTCAACTTCAACAACTACTTTTGGATTGAGGCCATCATCTCCATCTTGGGATCCTTTCAAGACTACAAAGCTTCACCTAACCAATCCTAGTGAGTATTTTTACTCACCAAGACTTGTTTCATTCCTAAGCATACTTGTATCTCCATATCTTGTGTTCATATGTCCAAAAATCCTATTTTTAGACCATCCAACACAACCAGCAGATTCTGCCCTGTATTCTGTTTTTGACCACGATTAGTCGACTTGACCTAGGACCTAGTCGACTAGAAACCCTTAGATTGGAACGTAATCTTTTCTGATTCACATTTTAGTCGACTCATTTTATTTGTTAGTCGACTACATATCTCTATTAGTCGACTACACCTTGACCCTAGTCGACTAACCTTTTCTTGAAATCAGAAAACCCAACTCTCGGCTCCAGTCGACTTATCATAAATTTTAGTCGACTTGAGACCCCTAGTCGACTACCCTTTTTACCTTAGTCGACTTACCTTTTCCTGAACCAAAACCTTAACTCTCTGTATCACAGATTTAGTCGACCTAACATAACTGTCAGTCGACTTGACGTGTCTGTTAGTCGACTACCCCATTTTCTTAGTCGACTAACCCTTCTAGTAGTCGACTACTTTTCCACCTAGTCGACTAACTTATGGCTGTCTGTTATAGTTGATTTCCTTTTGACTTTGTATTTTATCCTCGATACATGTACTATATATTGTTCTTACTTGTACTTCATGGCTTGTACTTTATAACCTATTACTTGATGTATGTCATCTCTAGTCACTTCATATTTCCATTTCCATGTTGACTGCTTGTTTCATTCTTGTTCATGTACACTATCTGTGATATGCCTACTTCTTTATCGTACACTATGCGTGGCTGACCCTTCGTGGTCATTGAACTCTGGATTTCTATTATATTATCATTGCCATGTCATTACTTCAGACCGTCAATTTCACGTTTCCTTTTAACACATGTATATCACCTGACTTCTACTGTGTTATCACCTGACCACTTGGCATGCTACCACTTAGTAAGATCCTCTTGTTATGACATGACTTACCTGACTATTATCAATCTCTTATCATGTTTGATTGCTTGCTAAATATCACCATCCTGTCATGCTATCACTTTACACCCAGCATGATATATTTGACTTGTGATTATTACCTTACGGGAACTTGCCTTATTATCCTGTATCATGATCAGTGACCTGTTTTCCTGCTTTACATGCAATGACTTGACTATATAGTACTTATGTACTCCAGATTTCCTGATCATGTCCTGATTCTATTATTCCCGTAAAGTGATAATTAAACTATTGAATCTTAAAATGGACCAACTTGTATTGGGTCGGGGGAAACATGCGGATATCGATATGTGTTCGTGTTTACAGTGGTATTAGGCATGTTGTGCAACTGAATAACCGGTCTGACCTGAGGGCCACCAGGGGCCGAGGGGAGAGCTGGCTCCCTATACGACTGTTATAATAGGGCATACATAAGTCCCTCCTCCTGGATAAGCCTTGCGGCTGGCTTCCGTTTCCATGCAACGGAACAACTGTGACCGTGGTCCCGGGCAAGTACGGGACCCACTGTAAACATAATTCGTTGATACCCCCGCTGTTTCCAATAACAACCTCGACTTTCTTATATATGGATGTATGTGAGTTGGGATATATACCGGGTATATACCGAGACACATACCTAGATATATGGGTTAGACGAGTAATAATAATAAGACACCCGTTATGTTATGACTCTTACTATACCTGTTATGTCATAATCCTTGTTATGATTCCTGTATTCTTGTTAGACCTGATACATTATGATTCTAGTTCCTGTTATACCTCTTACATGTTTCTGTCATAACTACTTTATTATTCCTTCGACTTACTAGTCTTGTAAAGCCGTAACTCAAGCTTACACACGGTCTTTCCATCTTTATTTCGTTATACTTCCATTACTTGCTGGTTCATGTTTCTTATACTGATTCTAACCCTCTTATTCATGTCTCTTAGCCATTTGGCTGTAGTCTGTTTATTATTGGGAGGTCCTGACTCCCTTGGATTTGTATGTTCAGGTTTAGAAGCTGGATCGAAGTGGAGCCATCCACAGTAGATTGAGCTTTCCTTAGAGAGCAGTCAGATTAGCTCCAGTTCCTTCGTGCCAGCCATCTCTTTTTGACTCACGAGATCTACATCCTTCTCGTGAGCATTTTGTGTTTATATTGTATATTTTACTTTTGGACTTGTTTATGATAAAAGATACATGTAATGTGTAATATTTTATCATAACCTGTGATGACTTTGTGTTTGTACCTTTATGTTGGCATATTGTGTATACCACGCTTTGTGTTGTACTCTGATCCTTGCTTGTACTTTTATGCTTAGCGTATATACGTGGGGGCATTTTCTGACCTACGTATATACGTCGCAGTGACGTCCCCGTATCCGTGGAATCGGGGCGTTACAGAGCATGTGCAACAAGCCGTTAAACCTCTAGGTTACCCTAGAGGAGGAGTGTTGTCTCCTGAGGGTTTTTAGCGGATTACACCCACAAAATCCATAAAGAAAGAAAACAAATGTTAGTGTTTTGAAAACGCATTTTGAACAAGAGACATGTTTTCGAACTATTTTTGCAAAAATATAAGTGATCTTAGGTCATAAGTCCACCTATAATCATTCTTTCTTAAACTTAGTCTCTATGCAGATCTTGTCTTCAATTAAGGTAAGAATTCAAAATTGGATTGAATACTTTATCTTTCATAAAACCTAGATAATATACACACCGTGCTCAGTGAAAATTTCTGGGATTTCAACTCCAACCATCAAGCCATTTATTTATATATATATATATATATATATATATATATATATATATATATTTTTCTGCTTTTTTTTTCTTCCCTTAGTTTAGGCTTTCTAGTTTACCCTTGTAGCGAGCCTTTAACCGATGACTCCCAACCAGATGGTCTTAGGGCACCATGTGAAAAACATCCCTCGGGTTTAAGGTCTCGAGTAAAAAAGGCCACAAAACTAAAGGGGATTATTTATTTCCTTTACCACCGTTAGGCGTGAATAATCACGCTTCTTGAGGCACAATTCTCCAGCTTAATAGGTGATGTTTTATTTATATATATATATATATATATTTTATTTATATGACATTTTTGGTCTTTGTCTCCATCCCAAGAAATGTGTAAGTGTAAAGTGCATATTATCTAAGGCAAAAAATTCAAGATAAAAATATCTCACCAATTTTTCTTACTTAGCCTATAATTTCAAACAAGATCTATTATTTCAACTAGTTTAAGATGTCATAATTAAGGCTTTCTTAATTCCTAAGATACATCTTAATTTTCTTAAAATTAGATCTAAACTTTGTCTCTTATTTCAAAAAGTTTTTTTTATTTTTATTTTTATTTTTTTATTTTTTTTATTTCTAAGAAAAGGTAAAATCTAAAAGAAAATGAAAATTCTATAACAAAAATAAAATCTAAAAGAAAATGGAAGACCTAAAAAAAAATAAAAAAATAAAAAAATAAAAATCCTAAAAAAAAACCTATAAAGAAAATAAAAAATCCTATATTAGTACATACCCCCCATACCTATCTCATGCATTGTCCTCAATGTATGCAAGATAGAAAAAAATAATGCATGAATAGGTAAAGGTAAGAACTACCCCCTCTGTCGCTTTGGACCGCGGTGGTGCTAGGTCCAGCCGACTGTGATCTCCTCAGTGTCGCCTCAATGTTATCTAACCTAGAGGATTGCTCCTCTACCTTTTTCCTCAGTCTCACTTGCCCCCTAAAAATCTTCTTCATACCTTTCCAGATGGAGGACATGAAGGCATGTGTATCATGTGGGGGGTCCTGCCTCCAAAACTCAGGTTCATCTTCTTCCTCAAAACTCTCCTCAGAGGAGGACTCTACCGGTACATCCTCGGGCTGGACAGTAGGTGTCCAGACCGCATGCAAACAACTATTATACGAACTGGTAGGTCTCTCGGGTGCAACAAACACTCGGTCGAATGAATCAAAAACATCTGCTGGTAGGAAAGTCCTACACAAACGTGTAATCAAGATAGGATGGGAGTATTTGGCACCGCGTGTGCGTGAGGAATTGGCTATGAGTGCGTGGAAGATGACTTTATTCAAACAAACTATGTGTTGACGAGTCATTAAATCATGTATAATTTGTAACACAGGTCTGTTGAATGTGGAGGTGTGGTCTAGCCCTAAAATATTGCGTTGGATCCAACGTCCAACGCAATGAACATTTCTAAACATGGTGCTAGCTTTCAGCCCACGATCCTGCTCAGTACAACGAGCCCCCATAACAGTCATGTAATCTATAAGCGGGAGAGGCTCGCTGTGTTGTGTGATGGATGGGACAGTAGTGACTTCCTCAAGAAGAGGAAGCGTGACAAGTAGGTCTCCTGTGGGCATGTGTACAGTGAATTGGTACATGTGTGAATCAATCGATGCTTGGTCAAGATGAGTGTAAAACATTGTCACCAGTTCGGGACAATAAAATGCATCGGTCTCAGTGTTGTCGTACACTAGCGAATACCAATTCCTTGCCCTAATTCTCTCTAAAAATACATGCCCATATCCATTCACATCATATAAAATCCGCCCAAAGTCTTTCTCAATAAAAATAGATGGTGCCATGATATGAATTAAGAACAAGCAAGAAAAAGAAGAGATTTGAATTCGAACCACCCCCGGAATTCGTGAGGGGAAAAATTCGATCTCTGCAGTGGGTTCAGGAAGGTCTGAATGAGGAGGTAGCACCAGATCGACCGGAAGCTTGTGAAATCGATCGGAGCAGACTCTGGCGGCGCTCAGGATGCTGCAGGAAAGCCGCAGAGGCGCGGCTGGAGTCGCGGGAACGCGGCAAACAGGGAGGTTCTGATGAAGTGAAAAGTTGCCGAGGCGGCGCTTTGAGAGAATTTTACAGATCTGAGGAGATTTTTCTCGTGTGAGGGAGGAAATGTGTGAAAGAGGGGCTATTTATAGAAGGGAGAGAACTTTAGAATCCCACTTCTATCCCTAGGTTAAAAACAAATTTACCCTAGGGATTTGGAAGTTTTGAAAATAACTTTGACCCTAGGGACTTGGAATATGAGGAAACCTAGGAATTTAGAAAGATTTTGAAATTGGAAAGTGTAGAAACTCCTTTAAGCATAAAAATCCCTCCTCATTTTTTGTTTTTTTATTTTAATTATTAATTTCTAAAAGAAGTGTAAAAGAAAGAAAATCTAAAAACTCTAAGTTAGTAAACCCTCCCCCACACTTATTTCATACATTGTCCTAAATGCATCATGATACATGTATGCATGAAACAAAATAGAGAGGGAAGGAGAAAAATTACCTTAAGGTGGTGGTTCCGGTGGTGGTCTGATTGGTCCACGAAACATGGCCCAATCATTATTACGTTGGGTTTTGAGGAACCCACCAGAAATATCATGAATATGACCCACTAAAAAGATAAATCCATGGAAGATTTTTATTAAGTACATGTCCCCATCTAATTTCCATTTCCATAATAAATTTTAGAGTCAAATTTGTCAACCACCTTGTCCCAGAAGGATGTATGAAATGACAGAACGGTTGACTTGGACTCAGGAAGGATAGGAACGAATACTGACTCAAGAAGGTGACCGAAGTCAAGTGAAGGTGTAGGAGTCGAAGTGAGTTCAGGAATTTGGTCCAAGTCAAGAAAATGAAGCTCAAGTCCACAATCATTTTCCAACAATGGATGTGACCTACTATGGGTGTTATCTCTTTACTTCCAATATTAAGAAATTCTAGCTCATCACCATACAATTCTTCGAAACTTAAGTCAACATCTTCCGATAGAATTGTACAATTAGTTTCAGAAGTAAAGAGATAGTGAGAATCTAGGTCACATTCCATATGTAGTTCAATACATGAAAAACTTGCCAATTTGTCAATAGTATCTTCAGAAGTGGAGAATTGGTCAAGTTCAATATGATCCTCAAAGATGGGTGATTCAACTTCATTATGAATTGGGACAGGATCCAAAGTAGACTCCGGGAAAAAATTAAAGTTAGGTAAAGATACCGGAGTCATTATTGAATCAGGAAAAAGAAGTGAATCACAAAGTTGGGGTTCAAGATCATATTCCTCATGTAGTTCAATTCCACAAAAATGTGAACTTGCCAATTTATCAATGGGACTTTCAAAAGTATGGAATTGGTCAAGTTCACTATGATCATCAAAGATTGGTGATTCAATTTCAAAATGGACTGGCACTGGATCCAATACTGACTCGGGAAATGAAGTGAAATCATGTGAAGACACCGGAGTCATAATTGAATCAGGAAGTAAAATTGAATCATCAAGTGGAATTTCAGGATCATATTCACACTCAAGTTCAATTTCAGGAAAAGGAAAACTTACCAAAATGTCAATGGGATCTGAATTTTGGACAAGTTCAGGTGATTGTGCTGAAATTGAATCTGGATTTCCAAGACTACATGACTCATCTTCTTTAATAGAGTGGCTAGTGACATTAGAAATAGGATGAGAATGAAGAGTTTGGATCATCAACTCTATGTCACGATTTCTAGCATTTTGAGCATGAGTCATGTCTTCAAGCATCTTTCCATAATTGATGATTTCATTATTTTGATGGAAAGATGAAGTATTGTCTTGGAAGTGATATTGAAATTGTGAGTCCATCAGATTTTGGGATTTGTGTTTGGACTCACGCATACTCATTTCCAAAATTTATGGTCTTTTATTTTGGACTGGTGGAACTGAGTATGTATCTTGAAAATGTGGTGGAATTGGAGAGGCTAATTTGGTCTTAAGTTGTTGCTCTGCCTCTAGTAGATTGGCTTCTATCCTCTTTTGGAACTCAGATTTTTCTTCAATGGGAGGTCCAGAAAAAGGAATATATGAAGCAGAATCGGAGAATGAATATTGTGGATATTGTGGACTAGGTGGATATTGTGGACAAGGAGGTTGATAATTAAACTCGGGGGACTGGAATCCCAATTACTCGGTGAAGAGTTGAAATCATTATGGAAATTATAATTATTAGATGGGGGGTATGGGTCATATTGATTCGGATAAGGCCAACCCGGTGTATTTGGTTGGTGCATATTATAAAACACCGGGTTGGAATTATCCGAATAGAATGGAGACTGTGTGAAATATGGATTATTATTAGGATGGAAAGAATTGTTGAATGCCATATCACACAAAAATCACAAACAAAAGAAAAGAAAAATCAAAACCAAGCCAAAAGAATGGTTGACCTAGACCTAGACGACTGCTAACTGATTAGACCGTCCACGGGAGGTTTAGTGTAGACATTGACCACAGGCTAATCAGCCAGTAAGGGCAAGGTTGTTGGGAGGTTTTCCGTCAAAGACGTTCCTTAATTAAGTAACCAACAACCTTCGGGCTTTCGGCCCTCAATCCCTTGCCTAGACAATGATTTTACAAGAGTCAATTTCCAACACTATTCCCCCTTAGGATAATCTCCTAGATGAGTCCGAGATGTCCCTAGGGCCAACGTCTATTTTTTTATTAAATTAGGCTTGGGTTAGTGAGTGCTGGGATGGTGGTTTTTGGGCTAAGGAAAGGGTAATGAAATCCCCACCTTATCTTATTTATGGGTTATGTCCTTAAAAATGAATTGTGCAAGTGTACAAAAATATAACTAGGATACACTCAAAACATGAAAATCAAGCAAGAGATGATTCCTAGTCTACATGCAATGCAAAACGTACCTTGCCTCCAGCACTCTTCAACAGTAAAAGTAAATGAATTGAAAAGACACGTGCCTAGAATGCAAATGTCTAAACAATTTTTAACAATTTCAACCATTTTTTACTGTTGATTAAATTAGCAGGAGTATGGTGAAGAATACAAGAAATTAAGTACTGCAGCAGAAGTATTTTGCAGAGCTGAATATCCTGCAGAAAAATGATCAGTAGTGAGCTCCTCCTTGCCGCAGAACCGCGGCTTTTGCCGTGGGAACGCGGCAAGTCAGAGGGATCCTGGTCTCTGCTTTCGAGAGCAGAGGCCCAGGTCCGCTTATATGTCACTGCAATGCAAATTTTCCTGTTTTCTTCTCCTGTAACCTGTAACAGAGAAGAAGATTTGTTTAGTTCTTCACTTTAAACAAAATCCGTTGCTCTCCCCGGCAACGACGCCATTTTTTGTTTAGACGGGAAAGGTGTTGTATTATGGAGTATAAAAATGTATTCGATGTACCCTTTCCTATCTCCGTTATAGCATAGAGCTATACCGAGTCGATTCTCAGGGAGAGCTAGCGATAGAAGCGTTACGGTCCGTAGTGAAGAAAGTAAACGAGAATTCTTCTATGCTTATAAGAATAAAAACAAATGGGAAAATGAAATGAAAGAATGGATGGATATGTTCATGATGGAAAAGTGGAAAGAAATCAAAGAAGATTGGATTTGGACTAACAACTAAAAAGAAAGTGAACTTGAAGAAGCAAACCATGACTAGCTTACCTTACTACCTTGCCAAAGCTTACCAAACTCCGTGATAATGAATGCGTGCCTCATGTTGATTCATCGGCATGGATTTGTCTTGCGTGTTGATCTAATTACTTTCTCACTTGGATGACGGGTGGTTTAACCCATCGGAGAAGAGAAGACCATCCAACTTGCAAGATGAACTAAAGCAATCACCCATGAGTTAGTGAAGATGGCAAGGCTAGTGGTTAGCTAGTACATGGTAGAAATTTAGCTACAAGCCATTAATGAAGAAAAGCAAAGCATGAAGTAAATTGCAAGAAAGTAAAGAAAGCAATTAAACTAGAACCAAGCTCAAGTAGAGATGAAGAGAATGGATGAATCCTTGCATTGCTTCAAGTTGTCACTCCTTGATGTACAAGCTCTCTCTCTCTTACAACTCTCTCTTGCAATGATTTCTAGGGAAGAAGAAGATCATAGAGAGCTACAAAAATCCTAGAGAAAAATAAAATTACAAAGCTTTACACTAATCTCTCTCTCTTCTCTGTTCTTCCTTTCTCGCAGGTCAGGTGTAGATATTTATAGGCTGAGAGAGAAGCTTCAAGACCCCTTTCTGTTGGCGTAAAATCCGGATCTCAACAAACCCAGATCTGCCGCGGGCGCGCGGCAAGGGCGCGGCAAAACGGATTCTGTTGGGAAACATATTTCTATTGCAGGTTGGTTGAGAGGTTGTTATCCACGTGGCCTTCTAGAGTCTTCAGTTGGCGCGCGGATCTCTCTGGATCTTGGATTCAAATTTGGGCTTTATCTTAATCTTGGATTTAATCCCTTTAATTATTGCTAATTAAAGTGATTATTGGGCTATCTCTCATTTGAGTGTGAACCTGCAAATATATAGAGAAGATGAGTGAAAATCATATATTTATTTGCAATATGCATGGGGATTATGTGGTAAAATATGCAATATTGTGTATCAATCAATTTTCTTGGTATCAAGATGCTTCATTGACATATTTTCAATTGATATCCAAATTGATAGTCACCCCTTATTGACTTTGTTTTTTTGTTTTAGACAAAAAGGGGGAGAACATTTTTTTATTGTTTTGATTGACAAAAAGGGGAAGAAAGATTTTTACCCCTCATTTTATTTATGGTTTTGATTGTTTACCCCTTTGTTGATGATTGACAAAAAGGGGGAGAAAGATTTTGGTTTTGTTTTATATATGCATACTTATGTTTTTGCATATATTAAGTTTAATATAGTTTAATGTATGTTAATTGGTATCTAGAGCATGTTTTGTTTGGTATCTAGAACCTTTATTGTTTATGCATATTTATGCATTCATGTTTAATATTCATTGCATATTATTATGTTTATTTGGTATGCATGAGTTAAGGGGGAGAACCTTTATTGTTTATGCATATTTATGCATTCATGTTTAATATTCATTGCATATTATTATGTTTATTTGGTATGCATGAGTTAAGGGGGAGCTTCTTTGAAGCTTAACTTTAATCCATGCATATATAACTCCATGAGTTTTGTCATCATCAAAAAGGGGGAGATTGTTGGCCCAAAGGCCTTCCACTCTAGTTTTGATGATGATCAACTCATGTAGTTATGTTTACTAATAATCTTGTGTTGTTTAAGTTTCAGATTCATTAACCAAGATATTAGTTGGTGATTAGCTTCAACAAGGAGTTTAGAAGCTATTCATAATGATTCCAGGGCCAAAGCTTCAAGATCACACTTTACCTAGCCCATGGATGGAGTTTTGGAGCAAGTCAACTTGAAGATGAAGATCATCAAGAAGACTTAGGTATCCATAGTTTAGATAGTGTGTTTAGATCCATTTGTAAAGTTTAGTATAGTTGATATGCTCAAGTGCACATACACACACACGTTTTATGTTTTGGATTTGGTTTTCATGAATAGTAGATCAAAACAAGTTTACTTTATTCCTATGTATATTAAATATGTTCTAGATATACATACATGCTTTAAACTTGCTAGACAAACTTATTTTGACTATCCTATTCATGTTTTGGAAAAATCAAGTTTGATAAAAATACAAGTGTTGGTTTTGATAAAATTTACAAGACTCAAAAATGAATTGAATATGTTGATATATGTCTTGAAATTTTTATCACTTGTTTGTGTTTGAATATAAAATGTTAAAACAAGTTTTATGGAATTTTCAGAAAAGAAAAAAGATTTTTAATAAAATATTTTTTTCCAGTTTTTCTTACCTTTGTGTTGTGCTGACAGGCTGGTCGGTCGACCCGGACGGTCGACCGTACCATAGGGCCGGTCGACCCGTCGGGTCGACCGACGTGCACAGATGTGCACGTCTGGGCAGACACAAACACGGTCGACCGTACGGGTCGACCGGGTCGAGAGCTCTGCTCTCTGTTTGTTTGGGTCGACCGGCCGGTCGACCGTGGGGTTGCCCAACGGTCATATTTTAGACCGTTGGCGGTCGACCGGGCCGGTCGACCGTTGCCTGTCAGAGCTGCCAGCTCAGCTCTAACGGCTAGTTTTCTGATGGCCTATAAAAACCCCATCTCTTTGGGTTTTTGGCCAAGTTTTTAGAGACAAAATTTCCAGACTTTCTCTATTGTTTTAAAAGAGTTTTAAAAAGAGTTTTGTGCTTTAAACTTCCAATCTTTATTGTTTTGGGTTTTTGGAAAATCAAAGAGAACTAGGGTTTTGGGATATTGATTTGATCTTCTATTTCTATCATCTACAAGAGATTTCCCAAGTAGTTTTTCTTTGTTGCTTGTTTCCAAAAACACCTAGTTTCCACACTTGAGCTATCATACTATCCTAATCTATTTAGGATCTTGTTTTGTGGAAAAGAGAGAAAAAGAGAAGTGTTTGAGGTTAAGCCTCCAAGTTGTAAACCCTCCTTGCTTTTGTTGTATCCCTCTTTGGTAGAGGTTGATCGGAGTGGTATTGGTGTTTGGCTGTAAACCCTCTTCGGTAGAGGTGTTGGTTGTTGGCTTACCCCTCGGTTGTGAGGTGGTTGTTTGAGAGAGGAGTTAGGTACTCCTAGTGTTGTAACAAATCCTTCTCGGTGAAGGTTCCCTCGGTGGGAGTCCTCGGTGGACGTTGATAGTGGGTTGAAAATCCTACACGGTGGTGTAGGCGGGGATGTAGAGCTAGGGCTCGAACCTCGAAACATATCTTGTCTTAGCGTTTGATCCAATATCTCTCAACTCTCTCTCTCATTTAATTGTGCAAAACATCATTCATAACATCATATCATATTTGCTTGTGTTGAGCATAATTCATATCATATCATTATACTTGCTTGTGTTGCCTTGCATTATTTCATATTACTATTCATCCTTATATGCTTGGCTTGATTGTGTGTGTGCCTCACTTGTACCTAATCAACAAGAGCTTCACATAGCACCTCAACCCATTCAAGGGGAATCAAGAGGAGTTAGTCCAGAGCCCTTCACGGGGAATTCGGCTACACTTGTTGATTGTACTAAGTGTGTTGCAAGATTTGCATTAGCTTCCGCATTTAGCACACATAGTTTTGCATTTAGTTCTAGATTAGCACTTACACCTATTCACCCCCCTCTAGGTGTTTTTCAATGGGGTCAGTTACAATATAAATGCGGGACTCGCGTTAGGCACGACCTCACGTTGCTTGTTGTAGACGCGGGCCTCTCAGTTAGAACGCGGAGTTGCTCAGACCCGTGTTTGAAGTGAGACAAAGGGTTTTTCAGACCCACCTGAAGTCAGACGTAGGTTTCTCAGACCCGTGTCTGAAGTAGAGCGCCGAGTTACTCAGACCTGTGTTTGAAATGGGACGCGGGGTTGCTCAGACCCTGTGTGAGAAGTGAGACACAGGGTTTCTTAGACCCGTAATTAAAGTAAGACGCAGGGTTTCTCAAACCCGCGTCTGAAGTACAGCGCTGAGTAGCTCAAACCTTCGCTTGAAATGGGATGCGGGGTTGCTCAGATCTTGCGTGAGACACGGTGTTCCTCAGACTCGCATTGGATAAGACACAGAGTTACTCAGACTCACATTGAATGCGGGTTTACTCAGACCTATGTCTGAAGTCTCCATGCTTTTGTAGACGCGAGGTCAACATTTTAGTTGAAACACGAACTTTGCGTTGAAGTGAGATTCGTATTTGATGACTTGTCCTCAGTGATTTTTGGACAGCCTATAGAACCCCCTCCAAAGTTTTCAAAACTCCGCAATTGACTAGGACGGATTTTAAAAGACTTTGGTCTTTAGTTTATTTCAGGCTTCTCATGATCGGACTGACAACCTTTTGAGATACTTCGAGCTTGATCCTGTCTGGATTATGGTCTTCATGAGTGTACTGTTGAACTGCTTGAAGTCTCCAGGAACGATCATCACAAGTGTCTTAAAAACTTAGTCTAGCACTTTTTATGAGGTCTGGTTTGTTTGTTGGTGTACTATTAAACCAGTACAGTTGTTGATTACTTTTACTAGTGTACTATTAAACTGATTGCAGAAGCATGTATGTGAGAGAACGCAGCCCTCATAGACGCGGTTGTCAGGCTGATCAAGTGGAGACGCGAATCTCAACAAAGAAGCGATGTGACTCTCAATTAGTTTAGAAACGCAGCCCTCAATTGCTGTAGGGACACGACCCTCAATTGTTGTAGAGACGCGACTCTTAAAACGCGAAGATCGCGTTAGGCGCTTCCAGATGCCTATGCCAGCACCGCGTTGGATGCATGTTTGCCTCAGATTGAGCTCGAGATATGCGCCATGTATCTCAGCCATTGAAAGGCCTATAAAAGATCCAGGTCTTTCAATAGTCAATTCAATTTATGTCAGCCACTGAAAGACCTATAAAAGATTTGGGTCTTTCGATAGTGAATTCAATTTGAATGTTCATCATCTTCGACCAGACCCGCATCTGAAGCTCTCAAGCTTTCTCAAACCCATAAAGCTCTAAGCTTTTTTTGATTTTTTTGAAGATTTCACCATTGTGATGGCTCCAAAACCAAAGGAAACAGCTGCTTCTTCGAGTGTCACCGCGACGCTGATCATCGTGGGTGATTTTTCCTCTCAAGAAGCCCCCATTTCTAATAAGTGGAATGGCTTTCGCCATTGAGAATACGAAGAGGCTCTATCCTCTTAACTTCTTTTTGAAGATTCAAACACATCTGTTGAAGTTGATCAGTCGACGTGGATCTTACTGGTTCGCATTTTATTTGCAAACATGGTCCTCGAGTTGATGAACAAAATGCGGATTTGGTGATCTTGGTTTTTCTTTGCTTTGTCAACGCAACCCTTGTGTCTGTGAATTAAATGTGAATCTAGGGGACTCCGCGTCTTAAGACTACTGAACGCGGGTCTCATTTATGAGACTCGCGTTTGAGTCTCTAGACTTAGAGAAATTTCTAAGTAAGGAGTCTAGACGCAAGCTTCATGTAAGCCTCAGGTTTTGTCATAAAATGCGAATCTCATGTGTTGATCCCCGCGTTTGAACTCCAACACTTGGTGTAATTTCACTATTTTTCGAGCACTAATTTTGTGTTCTTCTATTTGCGGTGAGGTATGCCTCAAATTCTCTGACCAAGAGGAATCATTTCGGACATGTTAGTGGCATTGACCTCAACCTTCTCTTCAGTCTACGGAAGACCGTCCCTGCTTTTATCGGTACAAACGAGGAACGCCAAGCCCATTTAACCAAGGGTGCTACCTCTACTTTGCGAGAACTCATCTCAGATGAGAGATTTGAGTCCAACAACCGTCACTGTTAAGGAACCAGTGTTCCTTTTTGGAGGTGCCATTGAAGAGAATGAAGAGATTCTGTTTGACGGGAATTATAAGTGGCTTCGTCAATTGGAAAACTCCGCTTCTTCCTCCCTAACATGGAACGGATGTTTCCATTGTCATACTTACAGTCCATGTCTCTTTCTCGGTACATGGACTAGGATTTGGTCAGGGCGCAGTCAGGCGTCACAATCGGGAGGATCTTTAACCGTGCTGCTTTTCCCGCCAGTCATAGTAGAGAAGTTCTTGCACTATTTCCCAGCTGGATGAAACAAGAGTTTCCGACGGGCGAGACTCCTAAGCAAGTAACAACTTTCATTAGTCAATTTATAAAAGTGAAGGGTGAATTCCTTCAGTCTGACTTTGGAACGCCCCGGTGGGTGTACTCGACGATGACCACCCTGAAAATGATTTCTTTTGTCCTTAGAGAATTAGAGAAACCACTGCTCCAGTGTGGGCTCTTGATCGGTCACATATATTATATATATATTATCACATTATCATGTTTATTATCTAATAAGTCCTATTAATAAGTCCTATTTTTCTTTATAAAATGCAGGCCCATTGCTTAAGGAAAGGGAATAGAAACGAGCCCAAAAGCCTATCAAATTTTGATTTAATTCAGAATTAATTCAAAATCAGAAAATCAGGGCAAATCTTGGCAAATAAGAGAAGTTGAAAACCGGTTAAAATAAATCTTCCCAAATCAATTGGTTAAAGCCAATGATCAAAGGCAGTTTCGTCAAATTTAGGAGTTGAAATGGGAAAACCAGCAGGAATAAAGGCATATCAGTAAACCAGGGAATACCACCAACCAGGAGTGGCCGCCTGGCCACACCATGGCCACGGAAACACGGCTAAAGCCGCGTTTTCGCGGGTTGGTTGAGTCGGTTAGGGGAGCATTTGCTCCCCCTATCTTCGTACGCCCTCCCCTGTTTGGTTTTTCCCTATAAATACTACATTTTTTAGAGAAAAAGGACTGAAAATTAGTTTAAGTTTATCTCTTTATTTTTAGGGTTTAGACTCTCTGTTAGAAAGATTGAGAAGCTGTATCTCTGTTTCTTTATTTGTAGTTCAGTCCAGATACAAGTGAGGGAGAGGAAAAGAGTGATTGTAATATGAAGTTGAAGTGACATTAATAAAGGTTCAAAGCTTCTCTTCTTCTTAAATTCACGGGTATGTCTTATTTAATTTACATATCTTGTTTTACATTATTCATGAGTAGGTAAACTTATTTTTCTAGGCTCACTATCATTTCTTTTCGATCCCTCACTTGTTTTAAATGATTTTGATGTAAAGAACCCAACGAAATCATAGGTATGCCTTAAATTAAGCCTTTCTTCTTTAAAAGTGTTCTTGAAGGCACATGAGGATGGGTTTAGATTTCTAAACTTCTATTTCTTAAAAAATATCACTTGAACTTGTTTTTATTTCATACTTGAAAGACAACTTGATGATCTAATATTTAGTTCAAGAAGAATTTTTAAGAAAAAGAGTTAAATTTTTCTAAACAATCTTATTTGCTTTGCTTAAGACTTTCGAAAATCAAGCTTAAGTTTTTGCCTATCATCAAGTTGAGGCACTAAAAATTTCAAGAGAAGAACATATCGTTGAGTAGTAAGATAATGAGCCCAGATCTTTTTTCTATATTAAAACAAACAACCAAACAATCTTCAACACTTTTTAAAGATCACCTTTTCCAAAGCCTTCTCTAAGTTTTCAAATTTTCTTTTAATCACTTCCTTACTCTCCATTCTCTTTTTCAATATAAAAAAAGAAAAACACCAATACAATGCTTTATTATTTAACAATTTATCAAAAAGCTTCCATCGCATTCCTCCTCATGGATACGACCTGTTAGCCTAAAGCTAGATGGTAACTCTCACTGCTTTCATTTGTAATCAATTTTTGGCGCTGTTGTTGAGGAAGGAACGATGTAATTATTTTCTAACAAGTTGGTGTCTTGTTTCAGAAACATTAAGGAATCAGATTTAGCACTCAAACTTTACAGAAGAAGACTAGCTATTCTGTGTTCCTACTCTCAAAAGTAAAAACAGAATTCCAAGAAAATGCAGCGCAAAAACATGAAATTTTTGGACTACTAAAAACTCTTTTTTGCAGGACATATTGCTTTGCAAAAATATAGTTTTTGTGTGTTATTTGTACTATATCTGATATTCACACTCTCTTTTTCTTTAATCCAACAGTAATCTGATTGATTGTCAATTGTTTAAAAAATGTTTAGACTTGCATTCTAGGTATTTATCTAATTACGTTTCTTTTACAATTACTGTTGAAGATAGCTGGAGACAAAGTACATATGCATAGCATATAGTTAGGAAGTATTCTTGGGTGATATTTGCTTGTGAATGTAGAAAAGGTACGTTTACACTTTGCACAATCAATTTTAAGGTCAAAACCCAAATCAAGATAAAGTGGGGAAGTCATTACCCTTCCTTATCCTACAAATCATTTCCAAGCACGCACAACCTAAGCCTAATTTAAAATCTAATAGACGCTGGCCTTAGGGACATCTCAAACTCATTAGGAGATTATCCTAAGAGGGAAGGTATTAGAATTTGACTCCTGCAAATCAGTGTCTAAGGACGGGATTGAGGGGCAAAACTCCGAAGGCTAGTGGTTTGGCTTAATTAGGCCCGTCGCTTTTGCACAGATACCTCCCACCAATCTTTCTCTGACCTAGCTGATTAGCTTATGATCGAAGTCTACATTATACCTCCTATGGACAATCAACCAGTTAGGAGTTGCTGGGTCAAGGTTACCGTAGACTAGGCCTGATTTGTTATTCTTGTTGACTATTGGTGAACTTGTTTGTGATAGTGTTTGTGTATGCAAGTGTGGTCAAGAGACCCTAATTCATCTAGGTTAACTAGAAACACATCACCTTCCAAGTTTGAATCAAGACCAGATCCGATTATGACTCAACCGACATCTTTGCAGGATAGGTTCTATTCCATTAGAACTACACTTCCATCTTGCATCCAACTGCCATCGGTTGTGAACACAATTTTAAGCTCAAGCCTCAGTTTATCAACACACTCCCCAAGTTTCATGGTTTAGAGTCTGAAGATGCTTATTTCTTCATAAGAGAGTTTGAGGAAGTATGCTTAATGATGAAAATCTCACACCTTGTAGATGATGCTATTAGGTTAAGATTTGCTCCATTCGCTCTTAAGGACTTAGCCAGGAAATGGCTTTACAGCTTAGCGGCTGGCTTTATCACATCTTGGGATGATTTTATTAAGGTCTTCTTGAAGAAATTCTATCAAATTCATAAGACCGCTCTTGTTAGGAAAAATACCATGCAGTTCAAGTAAGAACCTAGTGAAACATTTTGGAGGTACTTTGAATGCTTCAAAGACCTCCTTGTCAATGTCCTCATCATAGATAGAGAAATGGCGATAATGCCAAATTCTTTATGACGGTTTAGACTACTCAACCCAGACCCTCTTAGAAATAATGTGCCAAGGGGGATTCTTGAAGAAGGATGAGAATGAAGGATGGGATTTATATGAGGATCTAGCTGAAAAGATCATCCAATGGTAACAAACTAGTGAAAACTCTAGGAATTCAAACTCCATCTCTTCAAAAGGAGGTCTCCATTCAATTGAATCATCCATAACTGACGAGGCTAAAATAGCTAACCTAGCGAGAAGACTGGAAGCTTTAGAAGCCAAGGAACCAAGTCCAGTCAATCAAATCAGCCCAAACCAAATTTTTAACTCCGAGCTGTACTTACTCTCAAGTCATGATCATGTGTTTGATGAGTGTCCTGTGTTTTAAGCTCAACAACACTTTCCAGAACTAATGAATGTGGCCTTTTCAAGGCCTAATAATAATCCTTATGCACCAACATACAATCCTGGCTAGAGAAATCACTAGAATTTCTCATGGAGCCAAAATAATAATGACCACTCACGGTCAAACCATGCTAGCCACCTCCATCATTCTAATAATTCTTCCAATCATTAACCCAACTTTTCTAATTATCATCATACTTCTCCCAACTATCCGCCCAGTTTTTCAAACTATCAACAAAATTTTCCAACCAAGTTCCACAATCTTTCTTTCAGAATCCTCAACTAGAAAGGAGAATGACTGACTTTGAGATAAACATGAAAAGGTACATGAAGAACAAGGATTCCCACATGCAAACTATATAGAGGGCTAGAGGTTTAAATGAGCCAATTTGTCAATCCACAGAATGAGAGACAAAAGAGTACATTTCCTTAGTCAGCTAATAATGAATCCTAGGAATTTTCAACAAGCTCATTTGGCTGAGGATCAATCATTGAATCAATGTAATGTTGTTCATGCATTGAGATCGGGAAAGAAAGCTGATAATCATGTGTCAACACCATTCAATCCCATTCAGCACAACCACACTCAAGCATCCACCTTATGCATTCCCAATCCTTCCAAATCTGACGAATCTGAAACGGATAATCGGTCAAGTGCACCAGCCTATAGTACCATTCCTAATAGGCTGAAAAACAACAAGCAAAATCCACACATGGATAAGCTAATTGAGATCTTCAATCAAGTGAAGATAAATGTGCCACTTCTTGATGCTATCCAGCAAGTCCCATCTTATGCAAAATTACTTAAGGACATGTGCACCAAGAGGAGAAAGACTAATGTACCCAAGAAACTCTTTTTAGCCACTAACATTAGTGAGCTACTGTCGGTCTGATCCCTGTCAAATACAAGGATTCGGGTTGTCCCACCATTGCCTGCACTATAGGACAAGCCGAGATTAGTCGTGCACTTCTTGACTTGGGGGCAAGTATCAACTTGCTCCCATTCTTAGTTTATCAACAACTCGGGTTGGGCAATCTTAGTCCAACTCGAGTCACAATCAAACTGGCTGATGAGTCACAATCCAACTGGCTGATCGTTCAGTGAAAGTTCCCAAGGGAAAAATTAATGATGCCCTTATCCGGGTCAGGGAGTTTATCTGCCCCGTTGATTTCATAGTTCTAGAGGCACAACTTGTGTCCAATCCTAGGGCTCAAACTCCTGTTATCCTAGGGCGACCATTCCTTACTACTGTAAATGCCATTATCAATTGTAGGAATGGGTCTATGAGGTTAACCTTTGGGGACATGACTAGATAAGTCAATGTCTTCAACTAAGGAAAGCAACCCCGCGATGGTGAGGATCAAACATTTGAAGTTAACCTCATTAAGAACTTGACAAGTGAACACAGGCAAGAATTTGAACTAGAAACTGATTGTGACTTCGAGTTAGAGTCTGATGACTTTAACCTTAATCAAGTTGTCGAGTCTGCTGTGAATTGGGCCTCAAACCTTATTTCACCAAGTGGAGCCAACAAATTTGACTCATCCTTCCAGTGAGCTTTCCCCTTCCTTAGAATTGAAAGTCTTACCTACGCATCTCAAGTACGTCTATCTAGGCAAATAAGAGACATTTCCTATCATTATTGCCTCCCATTTAAATGACAGGTAAGAAGAAGATCTTAAAGCAATTCTAAGAAAACATAGGGAAGCCATTGGTTGGACTATGATTGATATAAAGGGATTGAGTCCAACTATAGTTCAACATTGCATTCTCCTCAATGAAGATGCAACACCAAAAGAGACCCGCAGCGTAGGTTAAACCCAATAATGCAAGAGGCAGTTCATGCTGAAATTATTAAACTCTTAGACAATGGGAGAATCTATCCTATTTCTGACAACCAAGGGGTCAGTCCTGTTCACGCGGTTAAATCCGGTTTCACCGTAGTGGAAAATGAGAACAAAGAGTTGGTCCAAACTCGACTTCCCACGAAAATTTGAGTTTGCATTGAATATAGGAAGCTTAATGCAGAAACTCTAAGGACCATTTCTCACTTCCCTTCATTGATCAAATGCTTGAACATTTGGCGGGCCACGAGTATTACTATTTCTTAGATGGTTACTCGGGGTATAATGAGATTCCTATTGCTCCTGAGGACCAGGAAAAGACAATGTTCACATGTCCATTTGGGACATCTGCTTATCGTCAAATGCCTTTCGGCTTGTGCAATGCCCCAGCAACGTTTCAACATTGCATGTTGAGTCTTTTTTCTGATATGGTAGATCGATTCTTAGAAATCTTCATGGATGATTTCTCCATCTATAGAGATTCATTCACTCAATGTCTACACCATTTAGAACTTGTCTTCCAATGTGTGCTGAGAAAAATCTGACACTGAACTGGGAGAAATGCTATTTCATGATAAGATATGGAATTGTCTTGGGTCATGAAATCTCCAAGAAAGGGATTGAAGTGGATAGAGCTAAGCTTGAGGTTTTTGCTAAGCTCCCCATGCCCAAATTGGTGAAGGATATTCAATCCTTCTTAGGACACGCCAGTTTCTATCGAAAATTTATCAAGGATTTTAGCAAGATTGCTAGACCCTTGACTAATCTGTTAGCTAAGGATCTGTCCTTCACTTTCGATGCTGAATGTATGAATTTTTGGGTGAAGCTTAAGAAAGAGCTTATTTCTGCACCAATCATATCTGCACCGGATTGGTCTAAGCTGTTTGAAATCATGTGTGACGCTTCTGTTTTGCCATAGGCGCTGTCCTAGGACATCACATTGATAACAAGCAGCACGTGATTTATTACTCTAGTAGGACTCTCAACGATGCTCAATTAAACTACACTACTACTGAGAAGGAATTCTTGGCAGCAGTGTTTGCCTTAGAGAAATTTTGTCCCTACCTACTAGGGTCTAAAATCACAATTTTTACCAATCATTCTGCGCTTAGGTACCTCATGATGAAGAAGTATGCCAAGGCCCGACTCATTCGTTGGATCCTCCTTCTTCAGGAATTTGATCTTGAGATTTGAGATAAGAAAGGCATAGAAAATATCATTGCTGACCATCTCTCATGAATCCTAAACTCTCCATGCAACGAATTGCCCATAAATGAGGACTTTTCTGATGAAAATCTCTTAGCTGTCTTTAGGAAATCTTGGTTTGCTGATATAGTGAATTACTTAGTCGCAAACCAAACTCTATCTTATTGGTCTAAAAACGATATATATCGTTTCTTATCTCAAGTCCGGTATTTCTTTTGGGAGGAACCGTATTTTTTAAATACTGTTATGACCAAATTATTAGGAGATGATTCCCGATGAAGAGATTAAGAGTGTTTTATCCTTCTGTCATGAACTTGAATGCGGTGGACACTTTGGTCCTCGTAAGACTCCTGAAAAGGTGCTACAAAGTAGGTTCTATTGGCCCATTTTTTTTAAAGATGCTTATGAATTTTGCAAGATGTGCCCTAGATGCCAGATGGTGGGAAGGATCTCAAAATGAGATATGATGCCCCTCAGCCTAATTCTAGAAATAGAACTCTTTAATATTTGGGGCATCGACTTTATAGGTCCATTTCCTATTTCATTTGGAAACCAATATATATTGGTTGATGTGGACTATGTGTCCAAGTGGGTAGAAGCCATTCCAAGTAAAACTAATTATAACAAAGTTGTCATAAAGTTTTTAAAGGAGAACATTTTCTCACGCTTCGGAACCCCTCATGCTATCATCAGTGATAATGGTACTCACTTTTGTAATAGATCCTTTGAATCTCTTATGCGAAAGTATGCTATAACTCACAAGTTGTCCACACCTTATCATCCTCAGACCAGTTGGTAGGTTGAGGTTTTTATTAGACAAATCAAGCTTATTTTGGAGAAGATTATGAACCAAAATCAGAAAGAATGGTCCACCAAACTTGTAGATGCCTTATGGGCCTACAGGACCGCTTTCAAGATGATTCTAGGGATGTCTCCTTATAGGTTAGTCTTTGGGAAGGCTTGCCACCTACCTGTTGAGTTAGAGCACCGGGCCTTATGGGCAATCAAGCAGCTAAATTTTGACTTGACTAAGGCCAGTGACCTTCGAAAATTACAAATTTCGAATTAGAGGAGTAGAGAAATGAGGCCTATGAAAATACTAAGATAAATAAAGATAGAGTTAAGATTTTTCATGATAAACACATCATAAGGAAAATATTTATCCCTGGACAAAATGTATTACTCTATAATTCAAGGCTTCATCCTTTTCAGGAAAACTAAAATCAAGATGGATTGGGCCATTCATTTGTAAAAATCGTGTTTCTACACGGTGCTGTAGAGATCAGTGACACCAAGAATGAAAATGACTTTAAGGTAAATGGTCAACACCTTAAATCTTTCTTAGAATCGGTGCCGGTAAATGAAACGGCTATGGCTCTTTTCGACCTAGTGTATCGGTAACTTTCCTCTTTTACATTCCATTTCAAGCATCTATACATTTCTTTTATACATTGGGGATAATTCATGAGATAAGTGTGAGGGAGGGCTCTAACATGACTAATATAACTAAAAAGAAATATATATATATATATATATATATATATACATATATATACACACACATATATATATATACACACATATATACACACACACACACACACACATATATATATACACACATATATATAAAAGACTTTTTGAAAGAAAAGAACAATATTTTAATATTTTTTATAAGAAATTAAGTTAATTTTAAGAAATAGGAAAATCATAATTAGGATTTCTTATACTTGGTCAAAATAAGATGACTTGTTTGATTTTTAGGGTTAGGAAGAATATTGGTAAAAGTAATTTAGTCTTGATCTTTACCCTGAAGAAATATGCACACTTTATACACTTACACACTTAGAGTTCAAAAACAAAGATTTGTATGCCTTATATAAAAAAAAGAATATATATATGTATATATATTTAAACAAATCTAATTATTGATTAGCTAGGTGCTTTGGCCTAAGCAAGCCTTAGTATTTATGCAAAAGATGATTAGATAAGTTTGAAATATATATATATATATATATATATATATATATATATATATATATATATATATATATATATATATATATATATATATATATATATACATGTGTAGATTAGAAAGCCTAATGGAATTAAGGAATAATATCACCAGAAATAAAAATATATAAGGCATAAGAGTGTTGACACTCTAAAAAAGACAAGATTCCTAACTGGCCTGAATAATGTCTAACTTGTTGACATCTACAAAAGACAAGTTGCAGACAAGCTGACGACCAGTTCTTCACTGATCTCAAAGGGGCGAATCAGCAACTTGGACTCTACTGATTCAGTGAAGTAGATAGTAAGCCAAGATCGTCCTTAAAAGCCCGTGAGAAGGCCCAAGCAGGTCTAGAGACACTAAGTTAGCTCAACACTTAGTCTCGTACGAGCCCACGAGATAAGTCTCGCATGAGAAACTAAAGTTGCTTAGCATCGCAGAAGCTCTTTCATAGCCTCGCTGCGAGCTAACTTACAGCTTCGCCTGGAAATGCTCAGTTAACTCTGCAGAAAGTTAGCTTCACTCGAAGCTCCACGCAGCCGCACAAAAGGTTGACTGGTAGCTTCGCCACAAGTCTTATCTAGCTCCGCTAGAGCTTTCTTCAAGCTTCGCCAGAAGCTTCTCCCAGCTCCGCTATGAGCTCAATGCAACGACTCCACTGTGGGTCCTTTATAGTCATTTTGACTAATCAAATCTCTAGATGAGATCATATTGATTGAAATCAAATTTGGCAGTTGCTACCATAATCTTTTGACTCTCCCAATCAGGTAAGAAGATCAGGGGAGATCTCTCAATTAACTAGAGAGGATCAAGGGAGTATCCCTCATTTAGCGGAGCGAATCAAGGAATTGGCGCTACATGCTATTCCTAGCTTCGCAGAAGCTGTTTCAAGCCTCGCAACAAGGTTACTTTCTGGATGTGAAACATATTGATTCAGTCTATTTCCAGATTTAGGGGGGATTATACCCCTGTTCCCCCTATAAATAGTCGACCAGAGGCACACGGAGAGGGGGGACGGGTAAGGAAGGAGAGGTGATTGGCTCGAGAAGCAACAAGAGGGCTCTACTGATCCTCTATTCTCTGATTCCCTAAACCAAGCGAGAAGGGAGTCCTATTAGGAGACAGTTCAATCGTCTGATCAATCGCATCATCAAAGGGATAAAGTGGTCGCACGCTGATCAGATTCCTACCGGCACATTTCCTTAGAAATCTTAGAGGAGATCTACCTGTAATTTTCTTTTCAATTACTTGTAATTTAGCTCCTCGGCCCTTTTTGTAAATTTTCCCCTTTGCAAAATCAATGGAAAACAAGATGGCGACTCGCTAGGGAATTCAGTCCTCTGGCGCAACAAGGAGACGGTGTCACAATGCGATGGTCAGAATCCTGAGCCCGTTACCTTTGAAAACTTGATCGTTCATTTCGTTCAAGGAAAATTTGAAGAATTGCTCTTTGAGGAATTCCGATGCTCCACACACGGAAGCATAGGAAGGTCTCGGTGACGAAGGTTTCAGTGAAGAAACCAGCCCTAGCTGGGCAAGTAACCGAACGGACCTCCTCCCAACTCCTCTCAGCCTCGCACAAGGCTAACCAGGTTCCCTGTGAACCTAAATCTCCCCTACCATAATAGATGTGGAGGGTATAACAGAAATCCCCGTGTGAAGATTCAGGCATAGCTACGCCACAGGCTCGCCTGTCACGCAAAGACAAAGGCAAAATGCATGTCTGCTTCACCAAGGCTACTAGCCGCGAGGCTAAAACGGAAACTATGCCTTCACCTAAATCAGGAGCAATAACTCCTCGCGCTAACCTCGTTCTTACGAGCGAAGTTACTGATGGCGTGGCAAACACAGCGCCTGTACCTCAGAGTACGCGTGGAGTTCCCAGCCACCAGGCTAAAACTAAACCACCTAGTGGTGCTAATCACCTTCGCGACAAGGTGACGAGCAGAGCATCATAGCGTGCTTTAAGTGCTAAGATCGCTCTTCGCAGCGGAGCTAAGGGATCATCCTTGGGTGCTGATAGCGGTGCTTATGCAGCTTCAGTGCCTAAGGGTACTCCCAAAGTTCTTAGCCGCGAAGCTAGAGCTAAAGCACTATCTAGTGCTAATCACCTCTATGGTGATGAGAAAAATGAGGCATCATCCTGTGTTTCATTTCCAAAGCTTGCGAAAAAGAAGGTGGTATTACCTGAACATATCAACGCGCGACTCACCCGAGCCTCTGCGCTGAATCGCTTAAGCTCGGCTAGATCTGACTTGCGAGAGTTCTTAATGAACAAACGGAAGTCAGAATTACTCCATACTTCTCCCTCTTGTTGTCAACAAGTGGGATGTCAGTTGGTGACGGTCCCTTACCGGTTAGGACTAATCCCCGCCACTCCTCAAACCGACAGTTGGTCTATGAGTGACTATCGGCACAGGCGCTTGTGAAGCATCGTGAAAGAAGCATATCGCGAAATCTACCAGATCTGCCCTCTGCATCCGTCAATATGATCGGAAGGGGACGGGAACCACATAAAGGCAGACGATCGCCGCGTAGTGCTAACTCTCCTCCCTTCAGTTCTCTAGATTCGAATTATAGTTCGGGCTTTGGCCAAGTCTTGGTACACGAAGGTGTCTTCTGAAACACCAGATTTAGGGTCGCAATACCCTACAGTTACGAACAGCTATCCTTCTCAACTGCAGTAACCTCACCAGAACCAATAAGAAGATTATTCCAATGGTCTGATAAGGAGGACGAAGACAGTGGGTATGTATCTTCGGCAACAGTCAACTCAATACGAACAGATAGAGGGTCGGGTGCATATGGCTGCTAACGGTAATGATGACTTCCGTTGACGGTTGGAAGCTTAAGAGAAAACCTCCAAGGCTTAGTAAGAAGCCTTAGATAACATTCAATAGATGCTCGCTCAACTCCTCACTAACCAGAATAATAATGATACCGGGAGTAATCATAATGAGGAAGAACATCATAACGATGAACAACCCAAAACTGAGAAGTTAAAGGAAAGTTCTTCCATTGATGCTGAAGTTCTTAAAGGCATCCAAGCTCAGATCGTATCCCTAGCCTAGAAGGATGAATTAAAGAAGGTAGGGGCAGTCTGTCCTTACCCCTTGTAATAGGATTCAGTACCATACCCACCAAAGTTCAAACCACCAACGTTACATACGTATGATGGTAAAAGCTTACCGAACCAACACATCTATTACTTCCGGTCTCAGATCGGTAACGTTATAGATAACGATGCTATTATGGCTAGACTGTTCATTGGCACTTTGAAGTGGGTAGCATTTACTGGTTTCGGAACCTTCCTCCGGGCTCTATCAATTCCTGGATCGACTTAGAAACTCGATTCCTTTCTCATTTCTATGAGGACGATACCGAGGTAACCATGGACAAACTCCTTTCTACCATACAAAGGAAGGGCGAATCTATCCGTGACTACATTGAGTGGTTCAGAAACTTGTCCCTAATGTGCCCAGCAGGGATGCCATTGCCATGCTCTTGCACCCAAGTGGAGATTCGTATGGGGGCTGTCAAAGCCCCTACCTAGAAGGAACTAGTCGAGTAAGTTGAGAAAGCCGAAAAGTCAGCTAAAAAATTCAAGCCATCTACCCCTAAAGGTAAATGGGCTATGAATAATAAGGGGCGCGGCGATTTGGCGCAGTCTTCCCAAGCCAAAGGGAAAGAGAATATATCCGTTGGATTGTCAGGGGACATTCATTCTAAGGCTAAGAAGAGCGACTTCAATAATCGCGAGTCTAAGTTTTCTCCGAAATAGTACTCCTTCAAAGACAAGAAGGTGTGTACGGTATGGAGGGTGGTTCGTGTAAAAATTTCCTTGAATCAATTGAAAGATTACAACGGACTAATGCTTCGACTACAAGGGAGGGAGGATGTTGAGTCTTGAATCCTCCCTTTATTTAATGCTGGGTTCTTCAGATGGCGATGAAAAGTGAATCTTGTTTTCCGTTGACCGGGTGAACGTCAAGAACTTTGGGGATCTTCTCTTTGGGTGGCAGACGGAGTAACGCAGCTCTGTCGGTCAGAAATCTCAAAGAGATTGTAGGCAAAGACTAACTTGTACGCAGCAAGTTAATTGAAGAGTTGGACTCTCTTTCCTTCTCTATGGAAGCTCACAAGTCAAGCTCTTCTCCTCCGCTTTCTCTCTGATCTCCTTCTCTCCTCTCGTCCCTCTGTTGTTTCTGTCTCATAGCAACGGGGCAATTTATAGAGGTTTCAGGGGGGAACATGCCCCCTAAAAACACTCCACATGAGAGGTTAACTTCCCCGTTATGTGGGCAGTGACTTGCCCCATAACAAGGGCAGTTATAACTGAGACGCGGGTTTCGGCCCTCGCGCCTTGGTGCTACGGTGCTGGCTGGGACGCGGGTTTCGACCAACGCGCCTTGGTGTCGCAGTGCTGCTGAGACGCGGGTTTTGGCTCTCGTGCCTTGGTGTCGCAGTGCTGCTGAGACGCGGGTGTCGAGCCTCGCGTCTTGATGCTGAGACGCTGGTTTAGACCCTCGTGTCTTGATGCTGAGGCGGGGGTTTAGACCCTCGTGCCTTGATGTTGAGACGCGGGTGTCGAGCCTCGCGCCTTGATGCTGAGACGCGGGTGTCGATCCTCATGCCTTGATGCTGAGGCGCGAGTTTAGACCCTCACACCTTGATGCTGAGGCGCGAGTTTAGACCCTCACGCCTTGATGCTGAGGCGCAGGTTTAGACCCTCACGCCTTGATGCTGAGGCGCGGGTTTCGATCCACGCGCCTTGATGCTTGTGATGATTAGCCCTGCGTCTGGAGTTTGAAACTCTGCTTTTTGGTAACTTGTCTTCTAGTGAACTTTAGACAGCCTACAGAACCCCTCCAAAGTTTTCGACATTCCGCAGTTAGCTGGGACGGATTTCAAAATACTTTAGACTCAAGCTGAATTCACCCTTCTCATGATTGGACTGACAATGCTCTGGGCTTGATCTTGTTTGGAGTATGGCCTTCGTGAGTGTACTGTAGAACTCTTTGAAGCTGCCAAAACTGATTATGTTGAGTGTTTAGATACACAGTCTAAACCTCCCGGATGCTTTTGAGTTTTATCGTTGGTGTACTTTAAACCAGGGGCAGGCAGTCGTCTGCTTGTGCCAGTGTACTGTTGAACTGAATTGCAGAAGTAAGGACTGAACGCCAGTTTTGTGGATGCAGGGGTAGTACTGCTTTAAAGACGCACCTTCTATAGGGGTGCATCTTTTGGGATGAAAACGCGACTGTTACTCCATGAGGTAGATGCGACTTTGGCCGGGTTGAAAAGATGCGATCCTCGGAGGGACGCGTCTTTTAGAATGAAGACGCGGCTTTTCGGACGCGATTCTGGCCGTGTTGAAAAGATGCGTCCATTGGAGGGACGTGTCTTTAGAGATGAAGACGCGACTGTTGGATGCGAATCCGTGCCATGAGTATGTTGCCACGTGTCCTGTTGGATTGAGGGGACATCTTCTTTTTGGCGTGTGAACTTCACGCTACATTTAATACACTGTCCACGCGTCAGGCGGTGATTAGGCGTCGAGCCAAGCGCCGCGTATCTTTGCGAATCACTGTGCCTATAAAAGGCAACAGTCCTTCAAGAGTCATCATTAGACTCTCCTACGTCTTCGTGTGCATCTATTAGGGTTTGAGAAAGGAGCTTTCTTTGTTCTCGTTTCCTTCATCTAACATCGGATCCTTGATCACAATGACACCAAAGGCTAAGCATACTGCTTCGTCTTCAAAGGCGGTCATCCCTGAGACTCAGATGGGCGGTTCCTCCATGCAGGAAACCTCTCTTTCAGGTATAAAAAGCCATCGGACTTGATTTCCACCATTAAAGGGGTTTACAGAGTTCTTTTAACTCTTAAATCCCTTTTGAATGTGAACCGCCAACGCGGGCTCAAGCCCTTGTTTAATAGTCAAGCCCAGTTTTTTGAGTCGATCAGTAGGGCGCAGGTCCGATGACCTCTGCTTCTTTTATCTGCTCGAATCTGCGTCTGCTATGTTGAACACAGGGGCCCAATGATTCTTGCGTTTTGGATTCAACACTTAGAATATTTCTAAGTGTGAAAGATTCAGACGCAAATTTCTTATGACTCTTGCGTCTTGTGAAATCAGATGCTGGTCCTCATGAATCTTGCGTCTAAGTTCAATACTTAGAATTTTTTCATAAGTCTTGGACTTTCAAAACGCGGGCTCCATGCTAGCCTCGCGATCTTTGGATCTGGACGCAAACTTTGATGATCTCCGCGTCTGGGTTCATTTCTGCGTTCGAGTTGAAAACGCTTAATCATTTTCTCCTGATTTTTGATCAAGTATTATTTTCTTTTGCAGTGCGATATTCCTCCAACCCTCTCTCCAAAAAGTGTCACTTCGGGCACGTAGGTGGTGCTGACCATAATCTAACCTTCGTGTTGTAGAGGACTGCTCCTGTGACTACCAACAAGTCGAAGGAGCGAAAGGAAAGGATCTCCAAGGTCGACACGAGGACCTTTCGGGAAATTATGACCGACGTAGATTTTGAGACGGATTCACGTATTCCGTTAAAGAAACCCGTCTTCTTCTTCGGGGACAACATTGGCGAGGACGATAGCATCTTGCATGACGGCGATTACAAGTGGCTTCGTCAGATAGGGGTAGGAAATTCTTTCTTCCCAATATGGAGAGAATGTATCCCTTATCCTATCTCCAGCACATGTCTGTCCATCGGGCAATGGCATGGGAGCTTACCCGATCTGTCCCCAGTGTCTCTCTCGGCATACTAGGTACCCGGATGGTACACTCTGGCAGACACGGGAAAGGAAGTTTTTGGCTTGTTTCCTGGGTTACTCAGGTCTGAGTACCCAGTAGGGGAAACTCTTTAGCTCGGCACTACCTTCATTAATCAATTCATGAAGGTAAGGGGTGACTTTCCCGTTGACTTCCGCCCGCTCGGGTGGGTCCATGCTACCGATAAGGCCTGGTGGGGCAAGATGGTGGGCTTTATCCTTGTTGAACTTGGAGGTCTGTTGGAACAAGTGGGATTGCGTCATGCGGTCAGGGCTGTGTAGTATGGCACCCGCAGAGCTCCCACAATTTTTATGGGATCCTGGAGCACTACAACCCTTTGACGGGGACATTCTTCACCCCGGTCGGAGAAATGGGGCTTGCCCTGCATGAACTGTATGAAGTTTCAGGGCTGGTCATGGGAGACGCCCCCTATGAAGAATATGTTCCCACCTCTGAGGAGCTTCATCTCTTGAGGAAAGAGTGCCCTCAGATATATGAGACTTACTGGGAAGTGTTGTGTCACTTCCACATCTACGGTCAGATAACCTCCTGGAGGACTAGGAGAGTTAAGCAGATGTCTTGGGCGAGCTACTTGTTCAACGGTGTAGCTGAGAAAGATCACTCGGTGACTATTCTGGCCCCTAGCACCGAGGAAGAAATCGCTGAGAGGATCGACGCCTCTGTGAGCTCTTATACCACAGAGTCGAATGAAGACGCTTTCAAACCTGACACGGTTTTTGAAAGTTTTCATCATCAAGCCCGGGTCCCCATTTCTGACCGGGCATTGCTAGCGGGCTTCCTCATGCTGTGGCTAAAGCACTGTGTGGTGCCGACACTGCCGCATGAAGTGATTGTTGCTGACGTGGTATATTCGGCGGTCTTGTTGGCCTATGGTAGGTCCATCGCTCTCCTTCCAGCAATGGTGGCTGGAATTCATAGTGGATTACGAGCCCTGACTCAGAGCCTGTGCAAAGTGGAGGCCATCTCGACTCCCAAGGTAGACCGGAGGTTGACTCGGAGGGGAGGCCGAGAATAAAGACCCCTAACCCCCAGATCGAGCTTCCCTATACGTACCTAATGGCTTGGTATGTGATGCACTGCCCTTCACTAATGACGCCGGTGTCTCACTCCGAAGGGTTTGTCCCCTTTGTGAAGAGGCTGGAGAGCTCGAGCTGGTCCAACTTCTATACGTTCTACATTCGAAAATGTATTCTGAACGTTTCGAGTTATCATCTCAACCGCTGCTTCCCCGATATTACTGGTGCATCTTATGGGGATAAATTTGCCGACCTTGAAGGTCCGGATGACTTCACAAGGTTACCATCGGGAGTCTTCAGGTGGCTTATCAACATTCGGCCTGGGTATCTGCTCTTCCGGCAAGGAAACTCATGCACAATTGAGCCTTATATGCCGAATCGTTTCTCCTGACAGTTCGGTTACGATCAACTGTATGTCGGCAACCCTAACGCCCAACTTGCCTTCAGTGGGATTTGTTCGAAGGTGCTCGGGCCTGGTATCACAGCGTGGTTGGGGGGACAAAAGCTCTTTTTAGCTTGCCTCACAAGATGCCAAACTGCCATACAACCCTTGGTTTCGGCACTTGGTACTTCCAAGCTAGTAAGAAACCTGACTACTCAATGGATCGCTCTTGCATCAAGAGCATTAATGCGGCCTATGAAGAGAAATTGGCGTCCAACAAATGCATGCGAGGCATCGATGAATACCAGGCGGCTAAGAGAGAGGCCAGAGGGGAGACAGGAGTGGAGCCGAGAGCAGTAACACCTAGGGAGCAGCCTGCTAGAAGGCGTCGACAGGCGGTACCTAAACGTCCTCATGGCGCTACTCTCCAAGCTGAGCCTACCCCGAAGAAGGCCAGAAAAGACTCAGGGGCTGAAACTTCAATGCCTGAGGCCGTCCCTTCTGGTGTTGAGGAGCGGAGGGAGGACGAGGAGGAATAGGACAAAATCCCCCTTGTTTGCCTTCGGGGATTGTGCAACAAGGGCCCCGTGATTTTAGAAGAAGGAGAGCTTGCTGATGAACCCACCGCAACTGATGAGGCTGAGCAACTTAAGGCTGATCTGGTAGGAAAGGATGATGTTGAGATTCTAGGGGTCTCAACTCAGCCAGGGTTTTCTTCAGCTCAAGAGGGGAGAGACGAGGCACCACAGCCTGGGTCTCCTACTGTATTGATGCCCAGCTCGAGGGTAGTCGATCCCAGTCCCACTACCGGGGTATTTGGCGGTAAGGTCTCGATTGCTGAGGCCTCTTGTGTTGCGCTGTCGTCTTCATCGTCCGAGGAGGATGAATATTATTCAGGCGATGAAGTCGATTTTGGTGATGAACCCGCTCCTCCAGATCCGAGTAAATTCTCACATATCACGGAGGAGGAAATACATGGGTGTGATCCAGTGACGGCGTTGCCACTAGCGGCAATTGCTCCTACTAAAGGTACTCTCATTGTCTTTTTGACTCGGTTTCCCCTTTTAACTAGGGAAAAGGTTCTCTGAGGTTTTCCCTTTAACTTTATGCTGCAGGGCTGGCCGTGGACAGCGAGGCTGCGACTTCCTCCCATATCGAGGAAATGATACAAGAGCTTGCCCAGCAGGAGGACGTTGAGGCTCCTGCTACTGAAATGCCTCAAGAGGGGGCAATTATTGAAGTCGGGGAGACTTCAACCCTACAAGATTCACCCAGGAATTCGCCGTCTTTGAATCCTCAGCTTGGTAAGAAAATATTGAGGCTTTGAATATTCTTCCTTTTACTATCATGGTTAACATTTTGACGATTTGCAGAGGGCACTGAGGGAGCTCAGGCAGAGGATCTTGCGGCCAGCGTTGACCCAGAAGGCAGTACAATTCAAGTCCCGACTTAGGGTTCCGAAGAGGTCAGGTTTGCTGCTACTTCAGTCGCCATGGAGGCTGCTACGACAGTAACTGTGCCAGAAGTGTCGGCGACCATCTCAGCTTCTGTCGCACCTGTCGTTGACCCTACTCCTGCACGGGATGAATTGATTCCCATCCCTCGCCCTGTGATAGAAAGGGGATCTGGGAGCACATCAGCAGAATTCTCCCCTTCCAGTGATATCATGGAAGAACTGACACGTCAAATGGTGCAGCAGTTCTTTGCTTCCATGCGATCATGCATTGACCTCATCCTTTATGGGGGCAGTTCTTTCGAATTTGCCCGAGTGCTTCTCGAAAATCTGATCGAGAACATTGGTCATACTGGAGGTCCTTCGCTGGCTAGGGCGGTATGATGCTGGTGGAGCAGTTGGGAAGCGACCTGAAAGTGCTTAAGTCTCTGGAAGACGCTGGCTCAGTACACGAGGCCCGGGCAACCATGAATAAGCTTCTGGCTGCTCAAGAACAAGAGCGAAAGGAGATGGAGGAACGAATAGCTGAAGAGACCCGCCATATCCAATATTTCCAGGCTGACCATCAAAGGCTGATTGGCAATTCAAAGGAATTTGAACTCGTCATGCAGAGCGCTGAGCAGGTTATTATCAGTGCTCGGGCCACCATAGCCAAGGCAGAGGCCTTGATTGCAATCAATGAGCAGAAGCTCGCCACTGCCGGGAAGAAGCTGGAAGGTTGGAGGCTGCCAGGACGCAGGTTGAAGAAAACCTCTCCACTCATTCCTTCAGATTAGAATCCCTGCGAACGCAGCTGGCTGCGAGAAAATTCTTATCTGAGGAGGAGTTGCGGGTCCAAGCTCTCATGGAGGCTGAGAAAGCACGTCAGCACGAGATACATCGCCTCCGAGAACAAATCCGTTCTTTGGCTAATCAAGAATATTAGCCTCCCTTTTTTTATAAAGGAAAGAACACTCAATTCATCAAGAGTGTTTGTATCACTTTTATCATTTTTGGGCTCAAATAATAAAAGTCTTTGAAATTCTGCTTCATCTTCATTGTTCCACTGTGGATGAATCCAGCTTCTTAGTCGTAGCCTTTGGTTGTGATCCTTGACTGACTATGAAGAATAAACTCAGGCTGAACCGAGTTTTTTTATATTTTTTTTCAAAACGCGGCTCTGATTTGTAGGGGAGAAATAGTTCTGAGAAACGCGACTCTGACCTGCAAATTGAGACGCGGTTCAAGTTTGCGCGAAGGACGCGGCTTTGGTTATGAAAGACGCGGCTCCCTGAACGCAGCCCTCAACTTCACTCAAATGCAGAATACAGGATGTAGTGAGGACGCAGTCTTATGCTCCTCAAAACTGATGCATAGATACGAGGGCGCGGCACTGGGTCCTTGACCTGGTGCAAACTCAAACTATATTGAGTTTATGATAGGAACACCATTGTCATCTCACCATGTAGATGCAGCTCCAAGATACCTGTGAATGACATAGGCCTTCTCCATTGTAGACACAAGTCTCAGGACGCAGCTTTTTAATTTTATGTGATTTCCAAGGGCGACCTCCAGAATGGGTCCCTTTTTGCTGAGGGGACGCAACTCTGAACCGCTTCGAGAGACGCAGTCGCCGTTTTCGAATTCGCAAAGGGATGCCAGTTCCTAAACGCGGCTCTCGAGCCTGCGTTTGGTGTAACTTCCCAGGCGATACATGCAGCTTATCATAAAGATTTCATTGGATCTTTAAATGTCAAGTCAACGTTGACGATTGGGGACTCGCATCATCCGATGTTTCCCGAAGCGACGATCCATGCGTTAGTCCTTCATTGGGTTTAGGCATTAATGCCTTTAAATGCCAAATCGGCGCTGGCGGTTGGAGACTCGCGTCTTGGATGCTTCCCGAAGCGATAGTCCACGCGTCAGCCCGTTATTGGGCTTTGACATTTGTGCGGGAATTAAGGCTGACGGTTCTGATTAGCGAGCCATTAATTACAGGCTTTGTGGTTTGCCTATAAATAGGCCTTACCCCCTTTCTTTTAACATTCCATTACTTAAACTAGTTTCTCTCGAGGACGAGCGCTCTGAGAGATTCCACCTTCTTCCTTCAAGGACTTTATCTGGGATTTGCCCCCATGGACGACGATGACCCAGAGCTTTCATGCTTCTTTTTAATCTCTCCAAAAGATTATCACTGTCAAGTGATTTCAAGATCAAAAAGCGTCTCTTTGAGCACCTTTTATGTCCGCGCCTTGATGCAGAAAGTTCAACCCTTAATGGGTGCTTCTGCAGGTATGACTTTCTGGTTTGCCATGAAATCTTAAGCCCTTACTGGGTTTCAGTTTCGCTACCTCTTAAAGAGATTCATCTTCTTGACCTTCTCCTGAAGTCTGCTTGGTGCGCCCATCTTTTGAGAGTTGCGCCATTTAGAAAACTCTGACTCAAAATTCTCTGGACGCGAGCACAATGGACTTTTGCACCTGGACCGCGACTTTACATACAGAGCTCGTATCTGAGGCCTGTTGACTTAGAAGAATTTCCACTCGGACCGAAGGCTTCAGACCTAAATTTAGCAACCCCTGTTCATCAAACAGGGAGATGGCAATTTTCGCGTCTGATTCTCTTCGCGACTCAGATTTTAGACGCTGGTGCAAAACTAGACTGCGTTCAAATTCTGTGTGTATCACAACTGTGATCGCGTCTGTTTCTGCTGCCGCAGAATTTTGATTCGCTGCGCGGGTCAATCCTGCGTCTGAAGCTTTCAGCAATAACTGCGTCTGTCACTTAGTTTTTCTGTTGAAGTATACTAAGCTTCAGATTTTCTAACTTTTTGCTTCTTGCAGGTAGGCTTAATCATCCTTTTTCATATTCGCTGGGCCCTGGGAGAATATTTCGGCCAGCGAACTTGTTCGATGGTCGACCACTGGAGAAGAAGTCATGGCTCCAGTTCTTGGGAGACGACGATCTGACACCCGCCAAGATCTCTTTGGATTCAATGCATCAGTCATGCTTCTTGGCATGGCATGGTCAGAGTGAGGATGGCGGTGGATATAGTGGTGGGTATGGTCTTGGATTCTCCCTTCACCTACCCCAGAAGTGGCATCGATGAAAGCTCCATGCTCATTGGATGACTTTCTAGTGGTGGAGATGTTCATCAACGAAGGATCATACCTCCCACTTCAGATGGTTAGGTGGAATCAGAAGATTCTGCTGCCTTTCGACCTCAAAAACTCCATTGTTCTTGGTCAACGGTGGGCTCTTTCAATGTTTACATCAAGCATGGTGGTGCAATCAGCTTCCGATCGTCGCCACAGTGTTCAATTCTACTTTGGCGCCCTTCCAAACATCTTTTACTTGGAGTTGTGAGCAGCTTCAAGGAGTGAGTGTAACCTTTGAGAGAGAGGGACTTCTTTGTACTCCTTTATTGTAACACTCAATCTTATTGTATAAGAGAGCGTTTTGTATCACTTTCATATGACTGGATATAAATAAAAGTGACACTTTTCTTTTTGTCTCCTTCTATTGTCTTGAACTCTTTTTTTTAGTCAGACGAATAGAAGCAAAGAATCTTTGACCTGTCAAAACTTCTAATGATAATCTTAACGAGTCAAATTTTGTAGAGAGAGATCCTATTTCAGGGACTCAACAATGCTGTCAGAGGTGTGATATTAACTTAACAAGGGATAAGGTAACTTTTGTGGACCTGCCACTCTATAAAAGAAAGTGACAAGTGGAACTCGTACCCCCAGGGAAGATGAGCCTTTATTAGAGGTTTAGGATTAACTTGATTAAGATCAGCTGGAGAGTTAATGAAAACACTGTTAACGGTGTAATGTTAACCTAACATTATTTTTAGGTAGACTTGTTGTTCTGTTGGGGAGAATAACAAGTGAGACTAGACTCGCGGGGAATCTAGGAAAGTCTTTACCGTTAGAGGTGTGATATTAACTTAACGGGTTGAGTGTAGTCTTGTCAGAAGTGTGATGTTAACTTGACAAGGATGTGAGTCAGAGGTGTGATATTAACTTAACTCAAAAGCATTTCAGTTTTATTTGGGAAAACTGAAAGTGTCACTGTCATAGGTGTGATGTTTAACTTGGCAGTGAGGGTAATGCTAGAGGTGTAATGTTGAACTTGGCATTGGTCATCTCGACTTTGATAAGGAAGTCCGAGAGAAAGTCATGGCCATAAGTGTATTGTTGAACTTAACAATGACCTAGATGCTAGAGGTGTAGTGTTAAACTTAGCATCGTTCATTTCAGCTTCGATATGAAAGTCTGAGGGAAGATGACTGTCAGAGGTTTAATATTGAACTTAGCAGCAACTTGATTACTGTTTAGTAATTTGTCAGAGATGTGGTATTAACTTGACAGAAATTGACTCATGATAAGAGCAATTTGAGGACCTGTCATTCTATTGATGAGAATTGACAAGTGAAGTTTGAAGAGCCAGAGGTATAGTGTTAACTTGGCAAATTTAAAGATTTGCTGCTCTATGTAGAGTTGACAAGCAAAATTTGTACTCGACAAGGAGTATTGAAAATTATCATTACTAGAGGTATAGTGTTAACGTAGCAATGATTGTATTTTATAGACCTACCATTCTGTGGATGAGAATTGGTAAGGGATCTTGGAGGAAGAGTGGAACTAAGTCCACCTAGGATTTTTAGCAAACCCTCAGCTATCAACGGATTTGAGGTGCCTTTACCAACTACCATTTGAGCTGGGCTAGCCATGCTATTCCCCTTAGCATGATGAGTTGTCGAAGACTTATGTTGGGCTTAAAAGCTAACATTTTCCTCTATCCTTAGCCGTCGGAGGCGTCGGATGTTAATGAAGATAAGGACATTAGAACCTAAGTCTCATCTTTTGTCTCTTTATCATAAATGAAGGAAAGAAACTTTTCTTGTTTTGATCAGAGGTGTACTTTTAACTTGATCGATGGAGGAGTACCATTAAGGATAGTACTTCTTCAGGAGCCTGCCATTGATTGGCATCATGAGTGTATCGCCATTTGAGGTTATGAGGCGATATGATCCATTTGAATAGACTGACCCTACTACAAATGGTCCTTCCCATTTGGGCTGAATTTTTCTTTCGTCTTATGTGTCATCACCATAGGTCTTCTGACGGCTAAGACAAGGTCACCTTTCTTGAAAGTTCGCACTTTAACTTTCTTATTGAAGGCTCTGGTAATTCGGGCTTGGTAGAGCTCGATTTATTGTTGGGCCTGCAGACGTTTATCGTCTAAGGCTTCCAATTCTTGGAGTCGCTGTCGATGCTTCTCCTCTTTTGTCATCTCTGCTGTCAAGGCGATGCGTAGAGATGGAATTTGGATTTCCAGTGGAAGCACGGCCTCACATCCATATACCAAAGAAAATGGCGTAGCTTTAGTTGGGGTTTGCACAGTTGTGCGATAGGCCCATAAGCATTCACCTAGCTTGTCGTCCCAGTCACGTTGACTTTTCGAGACGAATTTCTTGCGAAGCTTGCCAATGGTCTTATTGAAAGCTTCTGTGAGACCATTAGCGGCAGGATAGTATGCCGTTGAGGACACACTCTAGATTCTGAACTTAGCGCAGAATCTCTGGAAAGCCTGGCTGATGAACTGGGGTCCATTGTCGTGGACAATTCGCCGAAGTACCCCAAAACGATAAATGACATGATGTTTAACTAATTTGATCATATCAAATGACTTTACCTCCTTCAAAGGAATGGCCTCAACCCATTTGGAGAAGTAATCAGTTATGGCTAAGATAAACCGATGTCCTTTTGATGATGGTGGGCTGATAGGGCCAACTACATCCATCCCCCACATTTCAAATGGCCAGGTAGAGGTCGTAGAGTGAAGGTACCCTGGTGCTTGATGGATGAAATCACCATGCACTTGACAGGCGTGACATCTTTTGGCATAAGTGATGGCGTCAACGATCATCTTAGGCTAATAATATCCCAACCTTTGGAGTCGATATGCAAGTTTTGGGCCAGGTTGATGGGCTCCACACATACCGTCATGGGCTTTTTTCAATGTTTCCTGTGCCTCTTTTAGTGAAAGGCAGCGGAGCAAGATCCCGTCATGCGATCGACGATACAATGTTCGCGTAATCGCATTATAATAGAATTTCGGGGCTTTCCTTCGAATGGCAGCCGCTTCTTTGGTGTCCTCAGGCAGGATGCCGTACAAGACATAATCAATGTAGGGAAATCGCCAGTCTCTAGGCTCTGGACGGTTGACGACTCCAGTGCTTCTTTGCCTTGACAATCTCCGTTGGCTCCTGGTAGTCTCAGGAGCAATCCTCGGGCAATACAGGTCGTGGCTGTGGACGAATATTTTCTCTACTGTTCTGGCTGGAAGAGCTTGTTGGCCCAAAGGCCTTCCACTCTAGTTTTGATGATGATTAACTCATGTAGTTAAGTGTACTAATTATCTTGTGATGTTTAAGTTTCAGATCATTAATCAAGATATTAGTTGGTGAAAGCTTCCACACATCTTTCTCATATTGATTCAAGAGCCCGAGCATCAAAGATCATATATAGCACTTGCTCGGTGGATCAAAGAGTTTTGGATCGAGTCAGCTTGGAGATTGCGCTCTACAAGAAGACATCGGTACCATAGTTTAGTTTTGTGTTTAGATCCAAATTGTAAAGATTAGAATAGTATGATATGCTCAAGTTCACAACACACACGTTTCATGTTTTGGTTTTCGGTGGTTTAACCGATCTTGGTTTTCATGAATAAATATTATATCAAAACAAGTTTACATGGTTTAATGTATATTAGATTTGTTCTATATACATGCATGCTTCAACTATTTAAACAAACTTATTTTGATAGTCTATTTCATGTGTTTTATGTTTTGGTAATTCTAACAAAACATATTTTTAGGAAGTAAAGGACAAAAACTATGATATGTATATGTTTCTTGTATATTGGATTTCTATCCATATGCATCATGCTTCAAATTGCTTAAAATATCATGTTTTTGTATTTGGATGAGTTTTGGACAAAATGTATTTTCTAATCCAAGTTTTAGAAAATACGGTTTTTGGAAAATATTGTAAGATACAAAAATAGTTTTAATTGCTTGATATTTGAGTCAAAACTTTTATCATATGTTTATATATCAATGCAAATTGTCAAAACTATTTTTGGGGATTTTAAAGTAGTTTACAAGTATTTATTGGATATTTAATCCCTTAGTTTTTCTGACCAGAACAGACTCTGCCAGGCTAGGTCGGTCGACCCTAACGGTCGGCCGCACCAAGTAGCCGGTCGACCGTCAGGGTCGACCAACGTGCACGGATACGTGCACGCTGGCTGCCTATTGGGCCGGCCGACCGCACGATCGACCGACTGCATGCAGGCTGGTCTCTGTTTGTTTCGGTCGACCGGGCGGTCGACCGGTTGCTGGCAACGGGCAAAATTTGACCGTTGGACGGTCGACCGGTAGTGTATTTTTGGCAGATTCTGCTGCCAACGACTATATTTTTCTGGGGTCTATAAATACCCCATTGGAAAGAGTTTTTTTCTCCAAGATTTTTGGTGCGAATTTTTTCATACTCTCTGGTGTTTTTACTGAAATCAAAAGAAGTTTTTGAGCTCTATTTGAATAACATATTTGGTGTTTTTGCTAGGGTTTGGAAATTCAAAGAAAAGTGTTTTTGGGAAAAGATTTAGCTTGAACTTCCTCATCTTGTTTTCTACTATTTCCCAAGGATTTTCTTTGTGTTTTTGATTTCCATTCCATTGAGATTTCTCCACATTTGAGCAACATCTACTATCTCATTCTATAGGATATTTGTGTGGGAGAAGAAATTGTTTGTGGTTGTTGTTTAGACCACCAAGTTGTAAAACCCAATCTTTGCTTGGCTTTGTGCCTTGGGTTGTATCCCTCAAGTTGTGAGGTGATCCTTGTGTTTGCTTTGTGCTAATCCCTCAAGTTGTGAGGTGATTGTTTTGTTGGATTGGAGCTTGCCTCAAGGAGGAGGTTGTGGTTGTAAAGAGAGGAGTTGGGTACTCCTTGTGAGAGTTCTTTGTGGACTAGCTAGTGGATTAGAAATCCTTCGTGTGTCGAAGGCGGGGATGTAGAGCTGGGTGCTCGAACTTCGAAACATATCTTGTTGTTTGCGCTTGATCCATTGACTCTCTCTATCTCTCTCTTTACTTTGTCCCTTGCAACTATTCATATTGTGCATTCATAATTTCTTGGCTTGGTTGTGTGTGCATCACTTGTTGATTGCACTTGAGTGTATTGCATTAAGTTTTTAAATTCCGCATTGAGTTCATAGATTAGCTATATCACCTATTCACCCCCCCTCTAGGTGATTTACTATTGGTATCAGAGCCTACGCTCCTGATATTTAGGTTTAACCACCTAGGAGTGAGATCTTGGTTTGCTAATCTTCATTTGCATTTTCATTTGCACTCATCTAGTTTGCACTCATGGATAGCCCTCCTATGTTTGACCATTTAGACTTGATACTTGGAAGGTAAATATGAGTAGGCATTTAAAATCACTAGGTCATCTTGTTTATCAAGCCTCCACTTTAGAATCCCTCCCTAATAGTAGTAAACACAAAAAGGCTAATGCATTAGCACTTAGAGCACTTAGAGCATCTCTTAATGAACATCTTTTACCGGTGTTTGATCGTTATGACTCGGCTTTTGCAGTTTGGAGCATATTGACTTCTCCCGAGCTTCCAAGGATTATTAACAAGATGAGGAGATCTATGAGAGAAAAGTCCGAAGAGCATTGCTTCATGGTCCAAGGGAATGACTCCCTTGAGGTACAATCGGATTCTCAATTAGATGATTGCTCTAGTTCCTATTGTGATGGTTGCTTAGAAGCTCAAACCTTAAATATGGAACTTGCCACAAAGCTTGAAAATTTCTTGGAAAAACACAAACTTTTGAAAGAGGATAATCTTGTTTTGAAAAATGAATTAAAGGATTTGTGTTCTAATTTTGAATTGGTTTTGCAAGAGAAGGAAGAGATTACTAGTGAACGTGACTCACTAAGATCTCAACTAGACCTTGCCCTTAATGAGATTGAAGTTTTGAAAAGCAAAAATGATTGTGATGATGTTGTGAAGCACAATGAGATTTTATCTTCAAAATTGGATTTTACTTTTAAAGATAACCTTTCTTTGAAAAATAAAATTGATTCTATCACTAAGGAACTTGATCTTATTTAAAGAAAAATGAATCTTTGCAAAATGAGATTGATATTCATGTTTGTCATGCTAGTGTAGCTTCTTGTTCTAGCACACCTCTTGCATGCTCCACTTTATCTTCAGGTATTGAAAAAGATATAAATATTTTGAAGAAAAGTGTTGATAGTTTGGGCTCCACTTTGAGCCACTGTGCTTTGAACCATTCACGCTTGGAAACCTTGGTTCGAAAGAAACAAGTTCCAACCTTGCATGCATACCATACATGGCATACACGTGCTTCCCACGGTCACCACCATCACACGTATGCTCATGTGTACACATGTACACATTATGGCCGAAAAGGCCATCTTGCTAGATTTTGCTATGATCGTTTACATTTTGAACATTTAGCAAATAATCTTGTTTGGGTTAGAAAAGATACTAACCCCTATGGACCCAAAAGAAAATGGGTACCAAAAACCACCTCCTTGACTTTTGATGTAGGTGGGAGCTCTCGCATCACGTGAGAGTATTGGTGCCTTGAGGTGGATGCGTTCTAAGCTTAAAAGAGAACCATTTGGATGCTTCACTCTCAAGGGGATTTGGTGGGAGGACCACCGTGGTTTGGAGAACTAGAGATGCACCTTCATCGGTTTTGGTATCATTCTCTAACTCCTATTTTTTATTTGCATGCTTTTCATGTTCATCTATCTATAGCATGTCTTGTTTTATTGTTCATTATGCTTATGTCATGTTGATTAGATTAGTGTTATACATGTTTAGTTACTTGAGACACCCATGTTTTATATGGATCTATACCTATGTGTTCTCACCTTGTTTATAACTAATATGTATGCTCTAAATCTAATCCACATGCATATTCATAATGATCATTTGGATGTTCATGATTCTTGTTTCGATATTTCATGTTTTGATTATTATGTTTATCATGTTGGTTATGATTCCTGTTTCATGCTTCATGTGTTGACTACATGCTTGAATGATAGTTTTCATTAAGACTAGGATTTATATTTGTACAACTAGTGAGTTACAAATAGACCTTTATATATGTTTGTGCTTGAACGCTCATTTGTATTCATTTGATGTATTAGTATAGTCTAGTTTTGATGATTCTTACATTTGACTTGTATTCTTTATTTTACATGTATTGTTTAACTTCTTGTATATGTCCATCTTGTCCAAACTATCATTTATACATTACATCCTTGAGCCACGTGCCTTCATGCATATTACTTTGTGGACTCATTATGTTTAGGATATGTATGTATACGCTAGTTTGTACATGACATACATATGCCTTGAAGTTTAAAATCATTTTGAAGAATTTGATGATTTCAATTGGTGACTTTCATGATTCTCATATTTTTAGGTAATTTCAATTGGAAATAAAAATTTAGTTTTTCATGTGTTAATGTTTTTAAGGAATTTCATATGGACTTAATTGAACATTTTCATGATTGATATGTGTCACACAACACTTGTTCACTCACCTTAGTTTACTCATGATTTGTTTTCATGAGACTATGATATGGGCTTTATGGATTTTGAGTGTTTAGTGATCATGTGAATTATATGTGTTTCATGAAAAACAATTTGATTTTATTCCTTGCTTGAAGGATTTCGTACTAGTTGATTCATATAACTAGCTACGGTCTTCTTCATTTGGTAGTAGTTTTCAAACGTACTATATTTGCAAATCTATTTTTGAAAACCCCTACCATCCAAGGGCGGTTGGATGGGAGATCATGCTCATGTATGCTTTATAGTGAAAATCATAGTAAACTTGAACATGAAATGGGTGGTAGGAATATGATGTATACACTTGATCATTATTGTTGTTTCAATTGGTATCATTGAAATTCTTTCAATTGGTATCAATATTGACATCTTTTTGTATACTCATATATGTTTTGTTTTATATATGTATGCTTCACTTCATATAGTATCAATTTCTATTGGTATCTATTTCTTACATACATATATAGATGATTTATTTGTGCTTACTATATCCCTATATCTTGAAGCACAAATTTTGATTATGCTAAAGCTTGAGTTTAAACTTTGTTTCAATTGATTTAGTTTTCAATTGGTATCTTTAAACAAGCTTATGCATGTGTTTAGTTTGTATTCCATAAAGGGGGAGAAAACTAGTATTTCATATTTCAATTGGTATTTGTTTACCATTGTTTTTGTTTCCCACTCCCTAACTTTATGATGAAAAGTGATTGGAAAATTTAATAGTAATGTGTATTTGGTATCATATGCTTATAAATAAAAATATCTTCTTTTGGTATCAAGATGCTATTTGTTTATTCAAAATTGATATCAATTTGTGTTTATTATCTATTGGTATCTAGTTTTCCGTACATGTTTCGTTTTTGATATAAAATGTGTAAATTTCTATTGATAATTTAGTTTCTATGCCTTGTTTAGATTTCATTTGTTTAATTTCAATTGAGTTTGGCATTTCTTAAATTTTGTAAATTTCAATTGGTATCATAATGCACTTCATTGACACATGTTTTAATTGGTATCATATTGATTTTGACTTCACCCCTTAAGAGTAGTTTATTGTCCCTTAAATGGAGACTATTGTGTTTAACAAAAAGGGGAATTTGAAGGAATTTGAAGTTTGATTCTTAATTTTTTTTTACCCCTTTGTTAATGATTGACAAAAAGGGGGAGAAGAATTTGAGTTTATATGCATGTTTGTATGCATTATGCATGAGTTTTAGTTTTATTATGAGTTTAGTTTTATTGGTATCAAGAGATTGGTATCAAGAGCTTGATAATTTATTTGTTTTTATGTAATTGGTATCTAGAGCATGTTTTAATTACTATTTATTTGTTTCATTTAATTGGTATCAAAGAACAAGTTTAATATGCATAGTTTCATTGGTTTCAATAGCATGTTTATTTGTTTAGTTTAATTGGTATTTAGAACATGTTTAATTGTTCCAAAAAAAAATCAAAATTTTTTTCATTGGTATCTTCCATTGGTATCTAGAGCCTTTCATTGTTTTATGCATATCTATGCATGTTTCATGTTTTATTATTTCATTGGTATCTAGAGCCTTTTATTGTTTATGCATATCTATGCATGTTTCGTGTTTAGTATTCATTGCATATATTTGTTGTTTATCCCTATGCATGAGTTAAGGGGAGCTTCTTTGAAGTTTAACTTTAATCCATGCATATATAACTCCATGAGTTTTGTCATCATCAAAAGGGGGAGATTGTTGGCCCAAAGGCCTTCCACTCTAGTCTTGATGATGATTAACTCATGTAGTTAAGTATACTAATTATCTTGTGATGTTTAAGTTTCAGATCATTAATCAAGATATTAGTTGGTGAAAGCTTCCACACATCTTTCTCATATTGATTCAAGAGCCCGAGCGTCAAAGATCATATATAGCACTTGCTCGGTAGATCAAAGAGTTTTAGATCGAGTCGGCTTGGAGATTGCGCTCTACAAGAAGACATCGGTACCATAATTTAGTTTTGTGTTTAGATCCAAATTGTAAAGATTAGAATAGTATGATATGCTCAAGTTCACAACACACACGTTTCATGTTTTGGTTTTCGGTTTTTGGTTTAACTGATCTTGGTTTGCATGAATAGATATTATATCAAAACAAGTTTACATGGTTTAATGTTAGTGGATCATATCCATACACACTATGCTTTAATAAGTTCAAAATATCTAGTTTTTGTATTTAAAGGAGTTTTGGAGAAACAAGTTTTAGAAAAATACAAGTTTTCTATTGAGCCAATATTTCCATATTACAAATATAGTCCAATCTTTTATAACATGCCTTGATTTTGTGCAAGCATGTTTGTATATCAAAGTATATTGGTAAAACTATTTTTGTAGATTTTCTAAGTATTTATGGGATTTTATTTGAGCCAAAAAGACTAACTTTTAAATCCCAGAAAAACTGTTTTCAGGCTTCAGATAGTCGACTTACTACCTTTATAGTCGACTAACCCTGAAGTCGGTCGACCGGTTGGGTCGACCGACGTGCACAGACGTGCACGCCTTTGTGCACTGGAGGACGGCTAACCGGACGGTCGACCGCTCCAGAGAGCTCTGCTCTCTGGAAATTTCGGCCGACCGTACGGGTCGACCGACAGAGAGTTCTACTCTCTGCTCCAGTGGCTCGGTCGACCCGGGCGGTCGACCGGTGGCTCCAACAGTCAGATTTTTGACCGTTGGCGGTCGACCGACAGGTCTGACAGACCCCAACGGCTAGTTTTTGACAGCCTATAAATTTGGGGGTTTGGTCATTATTTTGTAACAAGATTTTAGGAGAGCTTTGAGCCAGTTTTTCCCACTCTTTTAAAAGAGTTTTCTCCACATATTTGAGTGCAAATACTTCCAATCAAAAGGGAAGATTTTATTTAGAGTGTGTTAAAAGAGATTCTTTGAGTTTTCCTCCACCATTCTCATCCTAGTTTTTCTCACACAAACACTTGAGCTATCCATTGCTATTCATCTTATAGGGAGTGTTATTGTGAGAGGATTTTAGGTGATCAAGAGTTGTGATTACCAAAGTTCTACTTTGTTCCTTTGAGGAGGCGGACGGTTGTGTTCGCATTGTTTCGGGTCCTAGTGGGGACTCGGTGGTTTAGAGTTCTTGTGTGAACTCGGTGGTTTGAGGTGCGGCCTCGGCGAGCTAGTGAGCTTGCGTGTGTACGGGACTAGGGAGTCCGAGGGCTTGTAGGTGTTGCGGCACCGGGGAGAGATCCATTGGGATCTTGCATAGTGGAAATCCTTCGTGTGTCGAAGGCGGGGATGTAGAGCAAGTGTGCTCGAACCTCAAAACAAACCCTTTGTGTTTGTGATTGCCTTTTCTCTCTCTCCCCCTTACTTATATCTTGCATGCTTAAATTGTGCTCATCTTTATATGCATGATATATTCCTTGTGCTCATATTGATATATTGCTTGGGATTGTTGACTAACACTTGTATTCAACCAAGAGAGCCAACGTGACACCTCAACCCATTCAAGGGGAATCTAGAGGAGTTTGTCCAGAGCCCTTCACGGGGAATTCGGAAACACTCTTTGGTTATACGTGGTGTTTAGTGTAAAAAATTTTATTTGGTCATAATTGTCTTTAGCTTCCGCATTATTTGGCATTAAGTGACCATTAGATTAGCCTTCACCTATTCACCCCCCCTCTAGGTGAACTTACAAACCCTTGTCCCAGAATGGAATGATTGATTTGGACTCAGGAAGTACATGAACTAATATCGACTTAGAAAAATGACTGAAGTCAAGTAAAGGTTCGGGAGTCGAGATCGGTTCAGGAAGTGGGTCCAAATCAAGAAGATGAAGCTCAAGTCTACATTCATTTCCCCATGATGGAATGTGACTTTCTAAGAGTGGTGATTCAAGTTCAGGAATGACAGGTATGGGAATCAAAACTGACTCTAAAATGTTACTCAAATTGGGTAATATAACAGGAGTCAATAATGATTCAGGAATTTGAACTGGATCACAAATTTGAGAATCAAAGTCACATTCCTCATTGAGTTCAATTCCACAAAAATGAGAACTTGCCAATTCATCAATGGGACTTTCAAAAGTATGAAATTGGTCAAGTTCAATATGATCATCATAAGAGATTGGTGATTCAATTTCACAATGGATTGGTACAGGATTCAATACTGACTCGGGAAAAGGATTGAAATTAGGTGAAGATATCGGAGTCATAATTGAATCAGGAAGTAGAATTGAATCACTAAATTGAAGTTCATGATCATATTCATGCTCAAGTTCAATTTCAGGAAATGGATAACTTGCCAAAATGTCAATGGGATTTAAAGTTTGGACAAGTTCAGATGGGTGTGCTGAAATTGAATCTTGATTTCCAAAACAACAAGAGTCTTGGGTTATATCAATAGAGTTTGGCATAACTGAATTGGTCAAAGGTTGATAAGATAGAGTTTCCTCATTCCTATAAATGTTAACCAATTGACTTAATTGTGTTTCCACCCTATTGACAGACTCGGCAGATGATTTTTGGAATTGTAATATAGACTCCTGCAAGGTTTCCATACTCTTTTCTAGATATGATGTATCTCCAAGTGGTTGCTCTAGAATGGGAGTATAAGAATCTTGGTTTTGGAAATTTTGTGAATAATGTGAGTCAAAAATGTGTTGAGATTGAAACTGGGACTCACACAAGAGTTCTTTACTCGTTTCCGGGGCATACAATTGTTCATTATGAGGAGGTGAAACAGAGTAAGACTCTTGAAGATGTTTTAGAGAGGCCAATGTTTTGTGAAATTGTTACTCGGCCTCTTGTAGATTGGCTTCTACTCTCTTTACGAACTCAGATTTTTCTTCAATGGGAGGTTCAGAAAAAGGAGTATAGGAAGTGAAATTGGGGAATGAACATTGTGTAAATTGTGGACAAGGTGGATATTGTGGACAAGGAGGTTGAAAATTAAACTCGGGGGAATTGAATCCCCATTGACTCTGTGACGAGTTGAAATTATTTTGAAAATTATAGTCATAAGAATGTGGGTATGGGTTGTATTGATTCGGATAAGGCCAACCCGGTGTATTTGGTTGGTGCATATTGTAAAACGTCGGGTTGGAATTATCCGAATCAAATGGGGTTGGTGTGAAATATGGATTCATATTTGGATTGAAAGAATTGTTATTATTGAAATCCATTTCACAAACAATCACAAACAAAAAGAAAAAATCAAACAACAATCAAAAAGAAAAGAAAAATCAAAACCAAGCCTATAGGAGGGTTGACCTAGACCTAGATGTCCCTAGGGGCCAACGTCTATTCAAATTTTATTAGGGTTTGGGTTCTGTGAGTGGGGAGATGATTTTTGGGCTAAGGAAGGGAGATGAAATCCCCACCTTATCTTGTATGGGTTTTGCCCTTAATTTTAATTTGTGCAAGTGTGCAATATAGACAAAAATATAACACAAAGCGATAAATCACCCACGTGTTTGTCCTATGCTATATGCAATGCCATATGTACATCTCCATCCAGATCACAACAACAGAACAAAATACAGTATATTGGAATTGAATTGACACGTGCCTAAATGCAAATGTCTAAACCGTTTTAAAAGCGTCCAAATACCGTATTTTAGTTCTTTTATTTATTATGGTGTGTAGGCAATCAAAGCAGAAAAAATAGCAGCACAAATATACTAGCTATTACAATCAACACATCCCAGCACAACAAGAATTACAATCATCACAAAATGGCCGCGTTTTCGCGGCAAATGTCGCGTTTGCGCGGCCGTTCTTAAAAACTGGGGCCCTGCTTTCAAGAGCAGGGAGATACAAAGCTAGTTTATGTTCTGCAATATGAAGCACCTGTAAAGATTGTCCTGCACACCAAAACAGAGAAGACAACGTTAACAAAAACGTGAAATCAAAACCATTCCCTTTCCCGGCAACGGCGCCATTTTTTTTTGATCGGGGCGGAACTAGCACTCAAAAGTGTGTTGTATGTAAAATCAATGAAAAGCTCGAATGTGCTAATGTACCATCGATACTTCCGTTATAGCATTGGCTCAACAGGTCGTATCCACAGGGAAGGGAGGCGATAGAAGCATTGACAGTCTCTATTAACGTTATTTGTTAACAGTTCTTCTTTGTTAAAGGAATGAAAAAGAAAGTGAAAAAGAAAATGAAATCCAGAATGTGGTAGGTGAGGAGAGCGATGAAAACGTCGTTGTAAAAACAAAAGTGAAGTGGTTTGGAAAACAAATAGAAAAGAAGATGGAACAAAGTTGAACTAAGAAGACGGTGAAAACATTGATAGAAAAAATGATAAAAGAAGCTTGGAAATGATTTCTAAAATAAGAGAAAAGAAAACTCATGGCTACTAACTACTAAATGCTCCACTAACCATGCTAACCTCTTCAAGATAGTTGCCTCACATTTTGATCCTCGGCCATCACAATCCTTGGCTTCAAGAGACGGTACAAAGCATGGCTCATGGATGGTTCATTACAATCAAAACATTGCATCAAGAACAAGCTAATACAAACATCAACTCATTAGACTACTAAAAGAAAGCATGAAATAAAAGAGAGTTAGCTTGGTTAGCAAGTTAGCAAGTTAGATGTTAGAACCCATCATCTTTGGCCATCAATGGCTCTTGCAAGAAGAAGGCCTTGTAGAGGCTACCCGATTCATGTGGACTATCAAGTAAGTGGTTAGATGGTTAGTGGTTAGTAGTTAGATTGCCATGAGAAGAAAAGTTAGCAAGAAATCATGTAGAAGATGAAGGAGATTACAATGGAAGAGAAAGGAGGCACCTTTACATAGACTGTCACTATCTATTACATCAATCCCTCACTATCTCTCTCTATGAATCACTCAGCCCTACTACAATGATCTAAAAACAAATAAAAATACAAATGAAAAGCACCTACACTATACTAAATCTCTCCTAAAATCTGCACCTACTCCTAAAAACGAAATCTGCTTGCGTTTTGGCCAGAGGCAGGGCTATTTATAGGCATAAGAAGCATCCAGAAGACGAGACGGGACCACGCGTCAAAAATCGACGCGTGGCTCCACTCCTTTGCCGCGGAAACACGGCTATTGCCGCGTTTCCGCGGCAATACCAGGGAGGTAGATCCCTGGTTTTCGTCAGTGGATCCCTCTGGCTTCGAGAATGATTAGAGTATATCCCGTTTCTGGTACTTTCTCCCAAATATTCGTCTGACATGCGCAGGAGTTTAGGTTCAACGTATCTTCTAGATAATCCTTTGCTTGGCCTCCAAGTAATGCGGGATTAATTACCATAAATTGGGTTTAGTTCAGCTCTTATTACACCTCTGCCCTTGAACTTTGGATCTACCTGCAATAAAGACCAAAACACGATTTAGACCGACAATTTATTCATAAATCGGTAAGAAATGCAATAATAATGCATAATCGTAGACTAATCACCACCACTTTCACTTCCCGTGATAGTGAGCTCCTTCGTACTTCTCCTAAACACAAGAACAAAGAAAAATCTTTAATATTGAACAATAATGTCGTTCCCTCCCTGGCAATGGCGCCAAAATTTGATCGGCAAAAAGAAAGCACAAAAATAGGTAAAGGAATGTGGGTCGATGTTTCTATTTTTGTGATTCTTTCGTAGTAACAAAGTGGCTCACGGGTGTATTCACAAGGAGGGAGAGCGATGAAAGCTTGATGCGGCTTCTTTGTTCAAGAAAAGAGAAAGTTCTTTATTTCAAATAAAGAATTTGAAAATGAAAACAAGTTGGTTTCAAAAAAATTATTTTAGAATGATTTGGTGGTTTGTAAAAGTGATTTTTCTAGATGGTAAAAATGCATGGCTAACTTTCTACTCGACTAATCTCTAACTTCTTGAAGATGTAGCCTCACAATGGATCATAGGCAAGCATACCCCTTATACATATGAACTATTCACGTTGGAAATCGAATGAAAGTTCTTCCTTTAACTTAGCTTAACACGGTAAAAACTTAGACATTCCCTTATCAAGATCCAATAGAAGGTGAGAATAAGGAAAGACACAAGTACACTAATGGTATCGGCAAAGTTAAAAGAAAAATCTGTACTTACAAAGACAAGCAAAGTTTATAGATCATCAAAAACCTGTTAAGCAAGAAATATAAGAGAGCTAATACTTGTAGTTAAGTTAGAGTTAGAACCCTCGTCTTAAGATGTTATAGCTCTCGATTGTACAAGGCTTGTTTGACGCTATTGACTCATTGGATTATCAATCAAGTTGTTAAAGATTAGTGGGTTAGTAGTTAGTTAGCCATGCAATGAAAGAGTTAGTTAGACATGCTTAAGAAAAGAAACAATAAAAGAGAAGAGGTAAAGAGAGGGAGTATTACATTAAAACAAGAAAGTAAAAGCAAATGGAAAACACAAGTAAATGGAAAGAAGGAAGAGAAGTATTACTTGTATTAGATTACCACCTTCATAACTTTTACACACTCTCTCTCATTCACTCTAATGGTTAAACTAAAACTAGAAGAAGAAGGATACAACAACAACTACAACTCCTAGAACAAGATAATAACAACTCCTAAACTCTGAATTTTTCCTTCTGAAGAACCCCTGGGGGTATTTATAGGCACCTGGGGAAAAGGGACCAGGGGGGACAACCCTTGGCCCAAAGCACAAGCGCGGCCGCGCCCTTACGGCCACGGAAACACGACCAGGGCCGCATTTTCACGGCCATACTAGGGCGGCACGCGCCTGGCCTCCTGCTGCATGTCGTCCCTTCTGTCCCCTGTCAGCTAGATCTTCTGGATCTGGATTTGATGCTCTGGGCTGACAAAATCTCCTCCTTAAGGTAAATGGCTACTTGGTAGGCCTTTAATCACCGCTTAAATGGTGATTTAGGGTCTTCTACTTCATTAGTACACCATGGACCTAGGATTAAGCAAGCAATACTTTATTAGCATAATTTAATACAAAATAAATATGCAGCTGTAATAAAAATTATGCAATATTAGAGACTAATCAGCCTTCAGTGGCTGATTGGTAGTGAAAATTGCATTTTTATCATAACATTTACCATCACATTTTCATATTTATTCATTTAATTCTGCACATTTATTAATATTTTGTTATTTATTGTGTGCAGGCCTCGAGTTCTTATTTTTATAAGAAATAAAGCTTAATGAAGCCCAAAAGCCCATATCCAATCCCAAGTCCAAGCCCAGGTGTAAAAGTGCAAATACCAAATGTCAAAAGTGCAAATACATAAGGGCCAAAGTTGCAAATACAAAGAAGAGGGAAGGATAGACTTCTATTCAACCCTAAAAGCTTGCAGGAAAGAGTTTAAAGATAAATTCGGATTCAGACTGTACATGTTTAGTATTCAGATCATAACTTTTGCTACAGATATGCAAATCTGATGATTCAAAATGCTCCAGAAAGAAGACTTGAAGCCCTACAACTCTTATGTTGATCAAACTTTCCAATTCAGTCCGTAGATAAGCCAATTTCGGCGATCAACAGGATAATAAATTGCAGGACAGATTTGATTTGAACTTCTATAGATAAGTGACACAAGTCTGGAGATAAGATTTTTGGGAGAGTTGTACTAGGACTCTACATCTTCCAACTCCTATAAATACCCCTGCAGATGCAACACAGAAAGCGTCCAGCGAAGAGCCAAGGGCCAAAAGCTAGGGTTTAGGTTTTTCTTGTAGGTTAGATTTTATGTTCGTTTTTCTTTTGTAAAATCTGTAACTGAGAGTGGAGGAAGCTTTCATGGAGGAAGGAGTCCATGCTTGTACTGAGGTGACAGCGGTGTAAGCCAACTCTTCTTCTATTGTTAATGAAATCTGCTTGAGGTTTGTCTTTTTTATTATTCTTGTTTTATTTCTTCGTGTTTTATTCTTGTATTTCTCTGTTCCTGTTTTCTTCTATTGTTTTTCTCTAATGCCTCGTGAACAATGAGACCCAATTGCATTGAGACTGCCTAGCCAAAGAAGAACCCTTGATGGCTTATGGCGATGAACATCCTATACGCCATACTTGCAAGTCTTCCAAGAAAAGGTAAATCATTGCAAACGGTTCAAAAGGTAAGCAGGCTGAAGAGGTTTGTACGTGTTATAAGTTTTTCTTTCTTTCCTTCTCTAGTTTAGATCACCATCCACATCTTTCCATATTCTTTCCACAACTCATTGTAAATACCACTTTTCATTGTAAATATCGTTGTGACTAACAAAATAATTAAAAAAGATAAATTTTTAGGGATAACTTACAAACGCTTCCATCGCTAGTCCCTCCCTGAGGATCACGACCCGCATAGCCACTGCTACCGCGGATTAGTATTGAGAACCTCGCACACCTTTCATTCTTAAATCTAATATTTTATTTTTGCGTGCAGGTAAAACTCGATCAACAAATTTTGGCGCCGTTGCTGGGGAGGGACGGTAAGTTTATCTCTAAATAAAAAAAATTAACTAATTCTTTTATTCTTTTCTGTCTGCAGGTTTGGAGAACAGAAATACAACAGCATAAGTGGACATATTGCAACTCTGTGCCTCTGCCCTCGAAGGCAGAGCAACAGAGACTACTAGTTTGCCGCGAAAACACGGCAATAGCCGCGGATCCGCGGCAACAGTAGAGAACTACTGATCCATTTTTTTGCAGGTTGCTGAAATTTGCAAATACTGTTTACTGCTTTGTTGATTTTGTTCTGTGATAAATCTGTATACTGCTAATTAAATCAACAGTAAAAATTTTGTTGTTAATGATAAAAATTGATTAGACGTTTGCATATTAGGCACGTGTCTTTTCAATTACTTTATTTTACTGTTGAAGAGTGCTGGAGCAAGGTACGTACGCATTGCATGTAGAATAGGACTCATCTCTTGGTTGATGCTTTGAGTGAATCTTATTTACATATTTTGTACACTTGCACAAATTTATTTTAAGGGCATAACCCATTAACAAGATAAGGTGGGGATTTCATCACCCTTCCTTAACCCAAAAATCATATACCAAACACTCACTAACCCAAGCCTAACTAAAAAGAGTAGACGTTGGCCCTAGGGACATCTCGGACTCAATAGGAGATTATCCTAAGGGGGAACAGTGTTGGAAGTTGACTCTTGCCAAATCAGTGTCTAGGAAGGGATTGAGGGCCGAAAGCCCGAAGATTGGTGGTTATTTAATTAAGGAACGTCTTTGACGGAAAACCTCCCACCACTCTTGCCCTGACCTGGCTGATTAACTCGTGGTCAAAATCTGCACCCGACCTCCCGTGGACAGTCTAACCAGTTAGGAGTCGTCTAGGTCATAGGTCTACCCTAACTTAGGATAGAATTTTTTCTTTTTGTTTGTTTATTTGTTTGTTTGTTTGTGTTGGTGTGATATGGCATATAATAATAATTTTTCCAACTTTAATCCATATTACACACCTAACTATTTTTCGGATATTACCAACCCGGCATATCATAACTTTGAGCAATCTAGTGTGCCGGAATGGTCTTATCCGAATAATTATAACCCATACCCCCCATCTTATGACCATGATTTTCATACTTTCAACTCGTCACAGAGTTCATGGGGTTTCGAGTCCCCTGAGTCCAATTTTCAACCGACTTGTCCTCAGTCTCCACCCAGTCCACATTCTTTCAATGAGTCATACTTAGATCCACCCAGTCAGAATAGACTACCATCTATCGGGGAAATGATAAGTATGCATAAGTCCAAGCAACAATTACCATCAATCGGAGAAATGATTATGCGTGAGTCCACCGACTCACAATGTCATCACGATTACACTTCATCCTTTCAAGTCCAATCACAACACGATGCACCTATCAACTATGAAGGGATGCTTGCAGCCATGACTCAGGCTAGATTAGCCCGTGATGGTGATATAGATATGATGGTTCAATCTTTACGTTCTCACCGTTCGGCCATTTCTGATATCATTGACCACTCTCGTAGAGCCGACGAACCAAGTTGCTTTGGACAACAAGATTCTACTTCAGTGCCATCATTTGAACTTGCTGAAACTCCAATTGTTGATAATTTGGCAAGTTTTTCCTTTCCTGAAATAGAACTTGAACATGAATATGATCATGATCTCCCACTTGATGATTCAATTTTACTTCCTGATTCAGTAATGAATCCAGTGTCTCCACCTGATTTCACTTTTCCCGAGTCAACATTGGATCATGTTCCAATTCATCATGATATTGAGTCACCTATAATTGATGATCATATTGAACTTGACCAATTGTGCAATTTTGAAAGTCCCATGGATAAATTGGCAAGTTCTGATTTTTATAACATTGAACTCAATGAGATATGTGACCTAGATTCTCAAATCTGTGATCAAGTTCAAATTCCCGAATCATTATTGACTCCTGTTTTGTTACCCGACTTAGGTAATCTTTTAGAATCAGTTTTGATTCCCACACCTATCATTCCTGAACTTGAATCACCAACATTGAGTCACATGCCATTGTGGGAAGATGATTGTGGATTTGAGCTTAAACTTATTGATTTGGACCCACTTCCTGAACTTAGCCCGACTCCTGAGCCCTTACTTGATTTGAGCTTCTTCCCTGAGTCGGTATTCGTTCCCGCACCTATAATATCCAAGTCAATAATTCCATCTTTTCATATTCCATTTTGGGACAAGGAGGTTGACACAATTGACTCTGAAACTAATTATGAATTATGAAAATTTGATGGGGTGAAAATTTTAAAAAATGATTATACATATATTTTAGTGGGTTATAGACGAAAAATTTCTGGTGGGTTTCACCAACTACTACATTATCTTGATTGGGTAGCAACGCTTGGCCCAATTAGACCACCACCGGAACCACCCCCTAAGGTAATTTTCTGCCTTCCCTTATTCTGTTTCATGCATATATGCATTCATTCATATATTAAGGACAATGCATGAGATAAGTGTGGGGGTGGGCTTTACTAACATACAAACATAAGTAGATACTAACAAAATTTGCTAATAAAAAAATTAAAAAATAAAAAAAATGTTATAAAAAGGAAGTATTTTGACTTATTTTTTTGAAAGAAATCTAAGTTAGTTTTAAGGATTAGGAAAATCATGATTAGGATTTCTAAAAACTTGGTCAAAATAAATAAATTGTTTAAATTTTAGGTATAGGAGAGAAATTGAATAAATAGTTAGTCTTAATTTTTACCTTAATGAAATGTGCATACCAAATGCATATCTAAGACTCTAAGACAAAGACCTTGTGCCTCATAAAAAAAAAGAAAAAAAAGAAAAAAAATCACCAATTAAGCTGATACATGTGCCTCAAGAAGCATAAGTATTCATGCCTAAAGGTGAGTAAATAAAATAAAGTCCTTAGTTTTGGGCCTAGTTCACTCGAATTTGAGTCCGCGGGGTGTTTTCTCACCTGGTGCCCTAAAGCCAACCGGTTTGGGAGTCATCGACTTTAAGTTCGTTACATGGGTGGATTAGAAAGCCTAAGGAAATTAAGGAAAAATTACTTATATATGTATTAACACATCTAATAGTCAATTAGTTAGGTATGAGGGCCTCAAGAAGCCTTAATGCTTATACGAAAGAAAATTAGATGCGTTATACATATTAAAACAAAAAAATAAAAAAAAACAGAAAAAAATATATATATAGAGGCATGAGAGTCCAAGTTAAGGAATTCCTAGTATAAATTCATAAGGATGCATATGATTTTTGGTAACGAAAAAGACTATATTAGAAGTTCAATTTTGACCCTTACCTAAAATGAAAACAATTTACTTTATAAAGACTAAGTCTAAGAATGAATAAAAATGAGGATCCTAAAACTTATAGACTACTTAGTCTCTTCAAATATAATTCAAATATTTACCTTTTTATGGATTTTGTGGGTGTAATCCGCTGAAAACCCTCACGAGACAACACTCGTCCTCTAGGGTAACCTAGAGGTTTAACGGCTTGTTGCACGTGCTAAGTGCAATCGTGATTCCTACGAAAGTGAGTTAGGTTAGATTAATTTTTCTTTTTTTTTGTTTTTACTCGAGGACGAGCAAAATGATAAGTGTGGGGATGTGATTGGTAGTGAAAATTGCATTTTTATCATAACATTTACCATCACATTTTCATATTTATTCATTTAATTCTGTACATTTATTAATATTTTGTGATTTATTGTGTGCAGGCCTCGAGTTCTTATTTTTATAAGAAATAAAGCTTAATGAAGCCCAAAAGCCCATATCCAATCCCAAGTCCAAGCCCAGGTGTAAAAGTGCAAATACCAAATGTCAAAAGTGCAAATACATAAGGGCCAAAGTTGCAAATACAAAGAAGAGGGAAGGATAGACTTCTATTCAACCCTAAAAGCTTGCAGGAAAGAGTTTAAAGATAAATTCGGATTTAGACTGTACATGTTTGGTATTCAGATCATAACTTTTGCTACAGATATGCAAATCTGATGATTCAAAATGCTCCAGAAAGAAGACTTGAAGCCCTACAACTCTTATGTTGATCAAACTTTCCAATTTAGTCCGTAGATAAGCCAATTTCGGCGATCAACAGGATAATAAATTGCAGGACAGATTTGATTTGAACTTCTATAGATAAGTGACACAAGTCTGGAGATAAGATTTTTTGGGAGAGTTGTACTAGGACTCTACATCTTCCAACTCCTATAAATACCCCTGCAGATGCAACACAGAAAGCGTCCAGCGAAGAGCCAAGGGCCAAAAGCTAGGGTTTAGGTTTTTCTTCTAGGTTAGATTTTATGTTCGTTTTTCTTTTGTAAAATCTGTAACTGAGAGTGGAGGAAGCTTTCATGGAGGAAGGAGTCCATGCTTGTACTGAGGTGACAGCGGTGTAAGCCAACTCTTCTTCTATTGTTAATGAAATCTGCTTGAGGTTTGTCTTTTTTATTATTCTTGTTTTATTTCTTCGTGTTTTATTCTTGTATTTCTCTGTTCCTGTTTTCTTCTATTGTTTTTCTCTAATGCCTCGTGAACAATGAGACCCAATTGCATTGATACTGCCTAGCCAAAGAAGAACCCTTGATGGCTTATGGCGATGAACATCCTATACGCCATACTTGCAAGTCTTCCAAGAAAAGGTAAATCATTGCAAACGGTTCAAAAGGTAAGCAGGCTGAAGAGGTTTGTACGTGTTATAAGTTTTTCTTTCTTTCCTTCTCTAGTTTAGATCACCATCCACATCTTTCCATATTCTTTCCCACAACTCATTGTAAATACCACTTTTCATTGTAAATATCGTTGTGACTAACAAAATAATTAAAAAAGATAAATTTTTAGGGATAACTTACAAACGCTTCCATCGCTAGTCCTCCCTGAGGATCACGACCCGCATAGCCACTGCTACCGCGGATTAGTATTGAGAACCTCGCACACCTTTCATTCTTGAATCTAATATTTTATTTTTGCGTGCAGGTAAAACTCGATCAGTGGCTCTGCAGGCCAGGTATCCGAACTCCCCCGCTCTCTCCTCTGGTTCTGATTTCTCTCCTCCTCTCTTGCTGGTACTGGGCCTAGTTCCCAGCCTCTCTCTAGCTCTTCCTCTTTCTTATAGTCTCTCCCTCCTCCTTGTGGTGGCCGGCGTGGCCACCCCTGACCGGAGGCCGGCCGGCGCTGGCAAAGGGCCGGCCCGGCCACCTGGCCTACGGGGAGCCATGGGCCCCCTTTGTGCGGGGGCTGCAAGAGCAGCAGCCCCTTCACCTCTAACTTTTCTCTCTTTCTCTTTCTCTTTCTCTTTCTCTTTCTCTTTCTCTTTCTCTCTCTTCACTATCTCTCTCTTCTTTCTCTCTAGCTCTCTCTAAATATATATATATAATTGTATTTTAATGTATATTGGTGGTGTGTACGTGTTTCTGGTGTTTCAGGATTTGGATGGTGTTTTTCGAAGATTTATAGGCAAGTGTTCTTGCTCGCCTCTTTACTAAGTTTTCCCGCTTTGACGGGTGATTGTATTTAATTGTTTAAGTATGTAGTTCTAGAACTGCGTATTTGTATCGTTGGATTTTTATCTGTATAGTGGACATGTAGGATTGTGTTGATATGTTGTATTTATATCAGTATGGGTGTGTAATGTGTACTCTACCAGTGTGATTTATAGGTACTGATGCCACGAATGTTTGTACTAGTGTAGTTTAGTTCCTACACTTATACCATACCTGTGATATTCCCTTATTACTATTTTATATCATGTATGGCTGACCCTTCGTGGTCGTTTAGCCTCCAGGCTCTCTACTCGACCTCCAGGCCTTATCAGCCTCCGGGCTATACACTCAGCCTTCAGGCTTCACCATTCTATGGTAGTCTAGTCATTATCATGTTGACAAGTGTGCTCGTGTGGTACTAACATCTCGTGCAGGTACTATTGCATTCAGCCTCTGGGCTTTCTATACCCAACATTTGGGTTGCGTTCAGCCTCCAGACTCTCATGCTTTGCCTAGTAGGCGAGACTAGCGCACAGCGCTTCCCTGCTAACTCCGCTCGAGTGTAGTTGAGTCATGAGCGATAGTTGTACATTATCATGGCATCATCACGAGTGGTAACTACACCGAATGTGATAGTCTCTAGCATTATACGCTATCTTCGCTCCAGCTTGTCTAGATTTGCTTAATTGTTCGCTTGTCTGCTCGCTGACCTTATTCATATGTTACTCAGTCTCCGGCTTTCACTACTTTACTGATAGATTAGTTATCACTTGTTATATGCGTGTGTTTGTTACTAACACTTCTGCAGGTATCTACTTGGCCTTCCGGCCCTTCAGCTTCACGGGCTTCTCACCTACTTCCTCGAAAGAGGAGTGCGTTTAGACCATCAGGTATTTTAGCTATGCCTGGTAGGCGAACCTAGAGCTCAGCGCTTTGCCGCTAACTCTATTCGAGCATAGTTACACTGTGAGCGTGGCTTCGCCATACACGGTTGAATGGCATTCATACGCTCTCTTTATCGTATGCATTTAGCTATGCCGCGAGTGATAACCATGTCGAACGTGATGGCATCTAGTGTTGTACGTTAGTTTTGCTCCAGCTTGCTTAGCTTTGCTTGGATGCTCGCTTGTCTACTTAATAATTCAACTATTATTCTTTCCTAGATGATTGTGAAGAGTTTGAAACCTGTGCTTATACTATTTTCCAAAACTGTATCATTTTTCTGTATTCATACCGATCTTCTGTATCGGTACTATTTTTCTTTATTCATACCGATCCCCTATATTGGTACTGTTTTCCTATATCGCTATATACAATAGTGATATTTACTATGCTTATTACCTTACATGCTATTATTTGACACCTGACTTTTGCATGCTATAACCTGACACCTTTTGATATCACTTATCACCTGCCACCTGACACATATTGTTTGCCTTGTGAATATCATATTTCAAGAATCCTTATTGTTATTGATCGGTCACATATATTGCATACATATTGTCACATTTCCATGCTTGTTATCTAAATAAAACATATTAATAAATCCTATTGTTCTTTATAAAATGCAGGCCCATTGCTAAAGGATAGACCAGAGAAACGAGCCCAAAAGCCCATTTAATTCAGAATAAATTTGAATCAGGGAATCAGGGCAAATCTTGGCATATCAGAGAGGGTGAAAACTGGTTGAAATGAATCCTCCCAAATCAAGCAGTTGAAGCCAACAAATCAAAGATCGTTTCGTCAAATCTGGGAGCTGCAACAGTAAATCTAACAAGACAAAAGGAAGCCCAAAGCCACGCCAACGGATTCTCCACCTGGATGTGGCCAATTGGCCACATCCAGGCCGCGGATCCGCGGCCAAGCCGCAGATTCACAACTTGTTGGTGGAGATAAGGGGAGCGTTTTCTCCCTTATCTCCTCACTCCCTTCCCTCTGAGGTTTTGCCTATAAAAGCTAGGGTTTTGTACTGAAAATTTAGCGAGGACTAGGATTAAATTTATTGTTCATTTTTAGGATTTAGGACCATTGTTAGATAGATTGGAGAAGTTGCATCTCCTCTTTATTTTTTTAAGTTTAGACCAGAAAAGAGAGAAGAGTGAATTTGAGTGTGTAATTCGTCTTTAAAGTGACAATCAAAGGAGCTTCTACTTGCCATTCCAACTCAACTTGAATTCGGTATGTTTGTGTTTAATTGTCAATTTCTTATTTGTTTTCATTTCATAATGAGTAGCTAAAATGTTTTGTGGGCTCACTAAATGATGTTTTCTACCTCTTCTCTCTCGATTGAATTTGATGGAAGAACTCTCTTGAATCATAATGCCTAAAGTTAATTTTTATTCTTGAAAGCTCATGATGATGCTCTTCTTCTCAAACTTGGATTTTTAAGGCACAAATATTTGTAAATCGTTTTATTCCATACTTGCTTCCTCGCGCTTGATGGTTTAACATTCTATTTTTAATGTTGTGTTAAGAAAGATCTCAAGATTTGATCCAAAATTATCTCATTTGTTTTATTTGAACACTAAAAGAAATTAAGCTCTTTTGCCTATGATAAAAGTGATGGATTAAAATTATTCTTGAGATAAGTAGTGAAGTAAATAAAATTAGTGAGCCCAAATTTTCTTCTTTATTAAAATCAACCAAACAATTTTCAAGCTTTTTAAATCACCTTCTCCAAAGCCTTCTCTAAAGTTGCAATTTCTCTTTTAATCATCTCCTTCTTTCCATTCTCTTTTCGATTAAAAAATGAACACAATTTTTTGTTACTAAATGAATCACTGAAAAGCTTTCATCGCATTCCTCCTCGTGGACACGACCCGTTAGCCACAAGCTACACGGTAAATCTCTTAACTCTTTGATTGTTCATTCATTTTAGCAATCAATTTTTGGCGCCGTTGCCGGGGAGGGAACGGTGTATTTGTTTTTTAATAAGTTTGTTGTATTATTTCAGGGACTTGAAGATTCAGATCTAGCATTCAAGCTTTGCAAGAGAAGGCTTGCAAATTCTGTGCCTCTACTCTCGAAAGTAGGAAACAGAATTTCAAGAAATGCGTTGCAAAAGTTGAAAATTTCATTGGACAACTAAAACTCTTTTTTGCAGGACATATTGCTCGCAAAAAATTAAGTTTTTGTACGTTATATTCTTACTATATCTGCTATCCACCATCCCTGTTTTAATCCAACAGTAATTTGAGTGATTGTTAATTGCTTAAAAAAACGTTTAGACTTGCATTCTAGGAATTTGTCTAATTACGTTTATTTTACAATTACTGTTGAAGATAGTTGGAGACAAGGTATGTATGCATAGCATATAGTTTAGGAAACATTCTTGGGTGATATTTGCTTTTGAATGCTACTTTTCTATATCTTGCACACTTTGCACAAATTAATTCTAAGGGCAAAACCCAAGTCAAGATAAGGTAGGGAAGTCATTACTCTTCCTTAGCCCACAAACTATCTCCAAGCACACACAACCTAAGCCTAAGTAAAATCTAATAGACTTGGCCTTAGGGACATCTCGAACTCATTAGGAGATTATCCTAAGGGGGAAGGTGTTGGAATTTGACTCCTGCCAAATCAGTGTCTAGGAAAGGGATTAAGGGTCGAAAGCCTGAGGTTGGTGGTTATTTAATTAAGGAACGTTTTTGACGGATAACCTCCCACCAATCTTGCCCTGACTTGGCTGATTAGCTTGTGGTCAAAGTCTTCATTATACCTCTTGTGGACAATCAACCAGTTAGGAGTTGTCTAGGTCAATGTTACCTTAGATTAGGCTTGGTTGTTTTCTCTTCTTGACTATTGGTGAACTTGTTTGTGATTGTATTTTTGTATGCAATTGTGGTCAAGAGATCCTAATTCATCTAGGTTAACTAGAAACACATCACCACCCAAGTTCGAAACAAGACCAGATTCGGTTATGGATCGACTGACATCTTTGCAGGATAGGTTATATTCCATTAGAACATCACTTCCATCCTGCATCCAACTTCCATCGATTGGTAAACACAACTTTGAGCTTAAGCCACAGTTCATCAATACACTCCCTAAGTTTTATGGCTTAGAGTCCGAAGATGCTTATTTCTTCATAAGAGAATTTGAGGAAGTATGCTTAATGATGAAAATCTCACACCTTGCAGATGATGCTATTAGGTTGAGATTTGTCCCATTTGCTCTTAAGGACTTAGCCAAGAAATGGCTCTACAGCTTAGCGGCCAGCTCTATCACATCTTGGGATAGTTTCATCAAGGTCTTCTTGAAGAAATTCTATCCAATTCACAATACCGCTCTTGTTAGGAAAAACATCATGCAGTTCAAGCAAGAACCTAGTGACCGTTTTGGAGGTACTTTGAACGCTTCAAAGACCTCCTTGTCCAATGTCCTCATCATGGAATAGAGAAATGGCGACAATGTCAAATTCTTTATGACGGTTTAGACTACTCGACCAAGACCCTCTTAGAAAGCATGTGCCAAGGGGGATTCTTGCAGAAGGATGAGCATGAAGGATGGGATTTATATGAAAATCTAGCTGAAAAGACCATCCAATGGGAACCTTCTAGTGAAAGCTCTAGAAATCTAAACTCTATCTCTTCAAAAGGAGGTCTCCATTCGATTGAATCATCCATAGCTAACGAGACTAAGTTAGCTAACCTAGCAAGAAGACTGGAAGCTTTAGAAACTAAGGAACCAAGTCCAGTCAATGAAGTCGGCCCGAATCAATTTTCAACTCCGGGTTGTACTTACTGTCTGTTGACACTTAAAAAAGACAAGATTCTTATTGGTCCGAACAAATGTCTAAACTTGTTGACATTTACAAAAGACAAGTGACAGACGAGCTGAAGACCAGTCTCCACCCATCTCCGAGGGACAGGGAAGCAAATTGGACTCCACTGATCCAGCAAGCAGACAGTGAACCCGGGTTGTTTCTAAACAGACCTCAACAGGTCTAAGGTGCTAGCACTTAGCTGTTGGAACCAAACAAGTTCAAGATGTTGAAGCCTCTCAAATTGCAAGATTTTGATGATGGACAAACAATTCTACCTCATGATGATTGCTCTACCTCAGATGAAGATTATTGAAGATTTTGGGTGATTTTGGAAAGTTGTTGTGTAACTTAGAAAAATATGAAAAGCCTTGATAACTTACACAAAAATCCTTTCCTAGTCGACTTGCCCTATTGATATAGTCGACTAACCCAACTTAGTCGACTTGCCAAAAACCTCTAGTCGACTAGTCCATTCCAAAACCAAAATCCTAACTCTCTGTTTGGACTCTGAATGCAAATTAGTCGACTTGACTTTCCTACCTAGTCGACTAACAGATACTCTAGTCGACTAACCCAGTTTTCAAGTCGACTAATATTAGATACAAAAATTATCCAACTCTCTGTTTCTTTCTGAATCAAAACTTAGTCGACTACACCAAATTCCTAAGTCGACTAACAAAGTTTATAGTCGACCAACAGACATTTCTAGTCGACTATATTCAGTTATCCAGAAACTAATTTTTCCAACAGACATTTCCCTAGTCGACTAATCTCTAAACCTAGTCGACTAATAGTTGAAGTTTTGCCTAGGCTAGTCGACTAACTCAGTATCCTAGTCGACTATAGGCAGTTTCTGACTGTTGGACAGTTTCTCTTATCTGATCCATTTGACAACGTTTTCCAACGTTTAAAATGTCTGAATTGGTTCCATAACTACCATAACTGACCCTAGTCTACATCTATAAATAGGGAAGTTATTCCTAAGGCCATTTACCAATTCATTCCATCAGTTTTCCAAAGAAAATTTCCAGAAACCTGAAAACTGAATCTCCAACTTCAGTTCTTTACCAAAAGCCATTTTCCCTTAGTGAAGGATTCTGAAGTTCAACTTTCCTATACTGAACCTTGTCCACTACACATTTTGTATCAAGGCTATAGGAAATCATTGTATTCATTTCAAAGAAGATTTTGTACAAGGCGTCTTCTTGGGAGTAGAAGAAAGTTGTACAAGGCGTGTTCTCTTGGTGGAAGAGAAGTTGTGCACATTTGGCAAAGGGTGTTTGTCAAGTGGTGTACAAGGCATTTGTTGTGGGTGTACACAAGTAAAGAAAGGGAAAATCTCAAGCATTTTGCTTGGGGACTGGATGTAGGTCACAAGGACCGAACCAGGATAAATCTCTGGTGTTTGCGTTTGTATTTTCTGTGTTAATCTTGTGATTACTTTAATTTCCTGCAAGTAGTTTGTTTAATTTTTTTATAAACACTATTCACCCCCCCTCTAGTGTTGTGTTGCTTTGATTATAGATCCTACATTTGGTATCAGAGTAGGTTCAAGGCAACAACTATATAAGGATGGCAACGGAGTTCACATCATCCCAATTCAAAGAGGGGCATTCTACACAACGACCACCGCTATTTGACGGAACCAATTACAATTATTGGAAGTGTAGAATGAAGATCTACTTGCAGTCGCTCAACTACGATCTTTGGAACATTGTAGAAGCATCATACACCAAGCCTACAACCAACTACGACGCTTGGAATGAAGATCAAAAGAAGAATGCAAATCTTGATGCCAAGGCGATGAACGCTCTATTTTGTGCCTTAACCAAAGAAGAGTTCAATCGTGTGTCAACATCCACTTCTGCACATCAAATTTGGCATACACTTCAGGTAACACACGAAGGCACAAATAAAGTTAAAGAATCTAAAATTTCTGTTCTTGTACACAGATTTGAATTGTTCAAGATGAAGGAGAATGAAACCATATCTGAAATGGTTACAAGATTCACTGACATCACCAATACTCTTGCATCCCTTGGAAAGGACTACACTCAAGTTGAAAGAGTCCGTAAGATTCTTCGAGCACTCACACCGGAATGGGAGAAGAAGACAACCGCAATTGAAGAGGCGAAGATCTCTCCACTATGACATTAGAAAACCTAATCGGTAATCTAATGGCATATGAAGTGCAAATAGAAGAAAGAAAGAAGGACGAACAACAACATCAATCCAAGAAGAAAGTTCTTGCCTTCCATGCAACTTCAGATACGGATAATTCGGATGAAGATGAAGAAGAAATGGCCATGCTTTCAAGAAAGTTCAAAAGGTTCTTAAAACAAGGTAAGTTTAATAAGAATAAAGATACTAACGATACTCCTACTTGTTTTAAGTGTAACAAACCAGGCCACATGAAGAAGGATTGTCCATTGATGAAATCAAAAGAACACTTCAAGACTTTCAACAAGTCCAACAAGTTCAACAAGTTCAACAAGAAGAAGAAAGCCTTTCAAGCAACATGGGATGATAGCGACTCATCTTCCTCTGACGAAGAAGAAGCAACGGAAACCGCCAATATCTGCTTCATGGCCCAAGAAGATGAGGTACAAGATTATGATGATTTATTAGAAGCCTTTAATGAACTTTATAATAATTTCAAAAATGAAAAGATTAGAAATAAAGTTTTAATAAAGGAAAATGAAAGACTCATTCATGAAAATGCATGTTTTGTTTCTCAAACATCTTCTCTTAGTTCTCAAAATGAAGATTTTGAAAAAGTTATTGCATCTTTAAAAAAGGATAATGAAATTTTCTAAAAGAAAATTCTTTACTTAAAAAGGAAACTATTTCTTTAAATTCTAGAATTTCTATTTTAGATAAAGACATGATTGTTTTCAAAATTAAGTATGAAGATCTTTTGAAAAATGTAACAAAGTTTAATAAAGGAAAAGAGAATTTAAATGTTTTATTATCTTCTCAAAAGATGTCTAACAATCATTTTGGTCTTAGTTTTTCAAAAGATAAGATGTATAAACCTACTCATGTTGGTATTGGATTTTCAAAAACTAATTTTGTAAAATCTACACATCTTCATAATAATAATTCTTTTGTGAAAAGAAATACTATTTCAAAAAGAATTAGATGCAAATATATATGGGTTCCTAAGAATCTTAATAATGTTGATAAAAATGTTTATATTGCATCTTATATACATGATGTGTGTAATTCTAAGAATTATGTTTATACTAACAAGTGGAAACCAAATTCCAATTGGATTTGGGTTCCTAAAGGCTAATCTTTTTCGGACCCTATCATGATGGGTACCATATATATTGTTTTATCTTATAGGTACCTTATAAAGAAAAGTGGATACTTGATAGTGGGTGTTCCAAACACATGACCGGACATATGCAACTACTATCTTCCGTTCAAATCAAAAAGGGAGGTACAGTGATATTTGGAGACAATAACAAAGGAAAAGTTATTGGTACCGGCATAGTTGGTAACATTTCAAAACCCCTTATTGAAAATGTTCTTTTGGTAAGAGGTTTAAAACACAATCTATTAAGTATTAGTCAATTATGTGATAAGGGTTATAAAATTGTTTTTGAAAAAGATGCTTGTCTTATTTATGATACTAATATGAAAGATATTTTATTTAAAGGTTTTCGAAACAATAATATTTATGAGTTATCAATAACATGCATGTCATCTAATGATAATTTATGTCTACTTGCTTCAAATAATGATTATTTTTTATGGCATAAAAGATTTGGTCATTTGAATATGAAAACTATTTCTAAGATTTCTAAATTTGATTTAGTTAAAGGTCTTCCAAAAATTGCTTTTAAAAAGGATTATTTTTGTGATTCTTGTCAATTAGGAAAACAAGTTAAATCATCTTTTAAATCAAAAGATTTGGTTTCTACAAAAAGACCTTTAGAATTATTGCATTTGGATTTATTTGGTCCTACTCGTGTTTCTTCATTAAACAAGAGTAGATATGTTTTTGTCATTGTTGATGATTACTCACGTTTTTCATGGGTAATTTTTCTTAAAAATAAAAATGACACTTTTGATGAATTTGTAAGTTTTTGTAAAAGAATTCAAAATCAAAAGTCTCTAAACATAGTCACTATTCGAAGTGATCATGGAGGAGAATTTGAGAATGAATCTTTTTCAAATTTCTGTAATAAGTATGGTATTACACATAATTTTGCATTTCCTAGAGCATCTCCTCAAAATGGTGTTGTAGAGAGAAAGAATAGGACTTTGCAAGAATGTGCTAGAACTATGCTTATGGATAGTAACTTACCAAAATATTTTGGGCTGAAGCTATTGCTACTGCTTGTTATGTTTTAAATCGTGTGCTTATTCGACCTTTTTTAAATAAAACATCATATGAATTGTTTCATAATAGGATTCCAAAAGTTTCTTATTTTAAGATTTTTGGATGTAAATGCTTTATCTTAAATACAAAAGATGCTTTAGATAAATTTGATGCTAGATCCAATGAAGGTATTTTTGTTGGATACTCTACTCATAGTAAAGCATATAGAATTTTTAATAAGAAAACATTTACTATTGAAGAATCATTACATGTTAAATTTGATGAATCCTTGACTAAACCTGTTTCTAATACTTCTCCACATGATGATGATCATATCATAGATACTCCTAATGATAATATTGTTATATCTTCTGTTGATACTAACATGTCTAAGGATGAAGAGATTCCTACCGAGTTACCGAAAGCCTATGTTGAAGTAAGGAATCATCCACGAGATTTGGTGATTGGAGATATAAATCAAGGCGTTCAAACGAGATCCAAGTTGAACTACATGACACAAATTGCCTTCATTTCACTCATTGAACCGAAGAATATCAACGAAGCATGTGCGGATGATTTTTGGATAATTGCCATGTAAGAAGAGTTGAACCAATTTGTAAGAAATGATGTTTGGGATCTTGTACCACGTCCTAATGATCATCCTGTCATCGGTACCAGATGGGTCTTTAAGAACAAACTCGATGAATCCGGTGAAGTCATTAAGAACAAGGCAAGGTTAGTAGCACAAGGGTACAATCAAGAAGAAGGTATTGATTTTGATGAAACTTATGCACCAGTAGCAAGACTTGAATCTATTCGTATATTACTTGCTTTCTCATGTTTTTTAAATTTCAAACTTTATCAAATGGATGTTAAAAGTGCTTTTTTAAATGGAATTATTAAGGAAACTGTTTATGTTGAACAACCACCAGGTTTTGAACATGAAAAATTTCCAAACCATGTTTTTAAACTTAAAAAAGTTTTATATGGTTTAAAGCAAGCACCCCGTGCTTGGTATGATAGATTAAAAAGTTTTCTTTTAAATTCTGATTTTAAAATGGGAAGAGCAGATACTACTCTTTTTATTAAACATGTTAATAAAGATATCTTAATTATTCAGATTTATGTTGATGACATTTTATTTGGTTCTACTAACGATAATCTTTGTCAAGAATTTTCTAAGACCATGCAGAGTGAATTTGAGATGAGCCATATGGGCGAACTTACTTACTTCCTCGGTCTACAAATAAAGCAAATGAAGGATGGAATCTTCATTTCCCAATGCAAATATGCTAAGGAACTTCTAAAGCGATTTGGCATGGAAAATTCTGGTCATAAGAATACTCCAATGAGTACGACGACATTTTTAGACAAAGATGAAAATGGTAAGAATGTTGATCAGAAACTCTATAGAGGTATGATTGGTTCTTTACTATACATTACTTCAAGTAGACCTGATATTATGTTCAGCGTATGCTTATGTGCTAGATATCAGTCAAATCCTAAGGAATCACATATTAAAGCAGTGAAAAGGATCTTTAGATATTTAAATAACACAATCAACTATGGTTTATTTTATCCAAAGTCATGCACATTTGATTTATTATCGTATAGTGATGCTGATTTTGCTGGTTGTAAATCTGATCGGAAGAGTACTAGTGGTACTTGTCACTTTTTGGGACATTCACTAGTATCATGGTTCAGTAAAAAGCAAAATTCTGTGTCATTATCAACAACTGAGGCAGAATATATTGCTGCTAGTGTTGCATGTGCACAAATTATATGGATGAAACAGACCTTACTTGATTATGGCATGACTATCACAAACTCACCTATTATGTGTGATAATACCAGTGCTATTAATTTATCTAAAAATCCTGTTCATCATTCACGTACCAAACATATTGATATTAGACATCATTTTTTACGTGATCATGCTTTAAAAGGTGACATTTCATTAAATTTTATATCAACTGATAATCAAGTTACTGATATATTCACAAAACCTCTGAAAGAAGATACTTTTATTAAATTTAGAAGAGATTTGGGTATTTGTAATTTTTCAGATTTTTAAACATTTTTTTTAGATTTTTTCAAAGGCAGTTTTTACAAAAGTTAGTCGACTTACAACTTTTATTAGTCGACTTATAGAAGCCTTAGTCGACTTGAAATTTTACCTAGTCGACTCCTGTGAGAAACAGAAACTTCACTTTTTGATTTGTCAAAAGTTAGTCGACTATAGTAAATTACTAGTCGACTAGTCCTATTATTAATCGACTAATCTTGTCCTGTAAGTCGACTAAAACTGTGACTTTTTGTTTTCTGTTTTCGGATTTTCACTTCAAACCCGACCCGATTTCTTTAAGTTAAGGATCCGTTTACACTCTCTTTTAATCTTAACCACTCATCTCTTTCCAGAATTGATCCTCACCCTTGGTTCTTTTCTTTACCTCACCCAAACCCTAGGTTTCTTTCATTCTCTCCTTTCCAGCCGATTCTTCAGTCGACCAGAAGCTAGGGCACAGACAACCTGCAGCAGCCTTCCACAGTTCAAATTCCTTCAAATTTCTCCACAGCTCTTGGTATCTTGGTATAATCTTTCATCTCTCAGTCATTCCCATACGTATCTACTGTCTACTTAATTCAATTTAGTTTTTCACCATGTCCAAATCAAAGAAAACTAAATTTACCCCTTCATCATCATCTACAACTGTTGACTTTAAGAAATTCCTTAAGAATCCAGGCTAGAAGAGGATTACCATAGATTGTCATCTCTAGACATCATTCTAGGGAGATTTGTCAAGTATGATGATTTTTATCAATATGATATCATGTCATTTTTGAGAAATTGTGGATTGTATAATATGTTTTCCACTGAATTTAAACAAGCATATTATCCCTTCCTCATTTATCTGTTCTACACCAACTTAGCCTATGAAGATAATGAGGACGCTGTCCATCTTTACTCTTATATTAAGGGTGTCCACTTGAAACTTTCTCCAAAGTCTATTGGCCGTATCCTATCAATTCCATTTACTGGCCTCTTACTTGATGAAATTGTTATGGATGATGAGGATGTCTTAAGTCAAATCTTTCTACCTGGCCAAAGATTGCCAATGACCAATAATAAACTCAAACCTATTCCCCGTCTTATTGGTAGAATCCTCTCATATAATATCTGTCCCAAAACTGGTAGTTACAATTACTACTCCAGGGAATTATCCTCTTGTGTCTATGCTATTATGGCTGGACTCGAGGTTAATTGGGCTAAGATCATCTTTGATACTATGGTCAAGTATCATTCTTCATTCCTTCCTTTTGGCGCCTTTTTGACACCTATTTTTCGGAAATATCATGTTGATCTAGCTTCCGAAACTAGTGTTGTTAAAATTTTTGAATTGTTTGATAGTGCCGCCATACACCGCATGAAACTGTCTGATCCTCCTCCACAACATCCCTCTTCACCTCCACATAGTCCCACTCAAGGTCCATCTTCCTCTTCACAACCTCCTATCAATGATCCACCTCCAACTCAACCACCTCCATATGTTGATGCATTCTACAATTCCATGTCTGCTCAGATTGCATCTATTCAAACTCAACAACAAGCTTTGCACGATTCTCAGTCTCAAATTCTTGAGAATCAATCTTTGTTGATGACTCGAATGGATTCCTTTGAATCTACTCAAGCGGCGATTCTGAGTCTTCTCAAGATCCATTTCCCGCCACCTCCTCCTCCGGATCCGAGCATTGAAGACTTTGGCGTTGGCGTTTCTTTATGTTTTTGCTTTTGAAACTCTTATGTATTTTCTGTTATTTGTTTAAAGACTTATGTCAGTTTTCTTGTTTCAAGACTATGTATTTTCTCTTTTTGTTAATGACAAAGGGGGAGAATTAGTGTTATGTGATCTGTGTATCCATGATATCTGTGTATCCATGTTATATGTTTCTATGTGTTCTGTTAATGTTCTGTTAGCTTTGTTGGCTAACTGGTTATGTTCTGAAAATTCCAATCTGAAAATTCTGCATGTTATGTTTTGTGACAAAATCAAAGTTATTTGACATATATATGTTATGGATACTAACATATGACCATGCAGGTGCAACTTAACATTTTCTGCAATGGCAATATATTTTTTATAACCTAGTTACTGCAGGGGAGTTTTGTTGCAGGGGGAGCCATCATAAACATAAGTTGTCATCATCAAAAAGGGGGAGAATGTTGGAACCTAACAAGTTCAAGATGTTGAAGCCTCTCAAATTGCAAGATTTTGATGATGGACAAACACTTCTACCTCATGATGATTGCTCTACCTCAAATGAAGATTATTGAAGATTTTGGGTGATTTTGGAAAGTTGTTGTGTAACTTAGAAAAATATGAAAAGCCTTGATAACTTACACAAAAATCCTTTCCTAGTCGACTTGCCCTATTGATATAGTCGACTAACCCAACTTAGTCGACTTGCCAAAAACCTCTAGTCGACTAGTCCATTCCAAAATCAAAATCCTAACTCTCTGTTTGGACTCTGAATGCAAATTAGTCGACTTGACTTTCCTCCCTAGTCGACTAATAGATACTCTAGTCGACTAACCCAGTTTCCAAGTCGACTAATATTAGATACAAAAATTATCCAACTCTCTGTTTCTTTCTGAATCAAAACTTAGTCGACTACACCAAATTCCTAAGTCGACTAACAAAGTTTATAGTCGACCAACAGACATTTCTAGTCGACTATATTCAGTTATCCAGAAACCAATTTTTCCAACAGACATTTCCCTAGTCGACTAATCTCTAAACCTAGTCGACTAATAGTTGAAGTTTTGCCTAGGCTAGTCGACTAACTCAGTATCCTAGTCGACTATAGGCAGTTTCTGACTGTTGGACAGTTTCTCTTATCTGATCCATTTGACAACGTTTTCCAACGTTTAAAATGTCTGAATTGGTTCCATAACTACCCTAACTGACCCTAGTCTACATCTATAAATAGGGAAGTTATTCCTAAGGCCATTTACCAATTCATTCCATCAGTTTTCCAAAAGAAAATTTCCAGAAACCTGAAAACTGAATCTCCAACTTCAGTTCTTCACCAAAAGCCATTTTCCCTTAGTGAAGGATTCTGAAGTTCAACTTTCCTATACTGAACCTTGTCCACTACACATTTTGTATCAAGGCTATAGGAAATCATTGTATTCATTTCAAAGAAGATTTTGTACAAGGCGTCTTCTTGGGAGTAGAAGAAAGTTGTACAAGGCGTGTTCTCTTGGTGGAAGAGAAGTTGTGCACATTTGGCAAAGGGTGTTTGTCAAGTGGTGTACAAGGCATTTGTTGTGGGTGTACACAAGTAAAGAAAGGGAAAATCTCAAGCATTTTACTTGGGGACTGGATGTAGGTCACAAGGACCGAACCAGGATAAATCTCTGGTGTTTGCGTTTGTATTTTCTGTGTTAATCTTGTGATTACTTTAATTTCCTGCAAGTAGTTTGTTTAATTTTTTTATAAACACTATTCACCCCCCCCTCTAGTGTTGTGTTGCTTTGATTATAAATCCTACATTAGCATCGCATGAGCCCAAAGGGATAGCCTCGCTTGAGAGGCTAACATCATTCAACTTCGCCTTGAAGTCATCCAAGGCCTCGCAAAGAAGCTAACTCGCAACTTCGTCATAGGGGACTTCCAGCTCCGCCAAAGGGTTTCTTTCGGACTTCGCCAGAAGCTGCCCCTAGCTCCGCTACGAGCTCAATGCGGGCAGCTCCGATGTTGGTCTACTATGGTCAACCTTTGACCAATCAAATCTCCAGATGAGATCAGATCTAATCAGATCAAATCCAATTAAGATCAAATCTGAGATCAAATTTGGCAGTTGATTGCCACAATCTCTTGACTCTTCTAAAACGAGTAAGAAGATCAGGGGAAATCCTCCAACGATATGGAAAGGATTAAAACAGATCGAGAAGGTCCACCGACCTGCCAATTCTAGCTTCGCAGAAGCTGATCCTAGCCTCGCAGCAAGGCTACTTTCCAGATTCAAACAGATTCGAGTCAATCTGTTTCTATATTTTTAAGGGACGATTATACCCTTGCTCTCCTTATAAATAGCCCACCAGGGGCACAAGGAGGAGAGAGGACGAGAAAAAGAGAGAAGACTTGATTGGTAGTGAAAAGTGCATTTTTATCATTACATTTACCATCACATTTTCATATTTATTCATATAATCATGAACAATTAACTAATATTTTATTATTTATTGTGTGCAGGCCTTGAGAAATAAAAATAAAAGAATAAAGCCTTAAAAGAAGCCCAAAAGCCCATGTTTAAAGCCCAATGCAAAAGTTACAATTATCAAATATCAAAGTTGCAATTACTGAGGGCAATAGTTGCATATACCAAAAGAAGAGGGAAGGATAGACTTCTATTCAACCCTAAATACTTGCAGGATGAGGATAAAAGATAAAAGGAGGAGAGTGCAAAGATAAAATTGTTTCAAAAAAATTCGGATTCAGACTGTACACGTTTTAGTATTCAGATCATAACTTTTGCTAAAGATATTCAAATCCGATGATACAAGATGCTCCAGAAAGAAGACGGGAAGAACTACAACTCTTATGTTGATCAAACTTTCCAATTCAATCCGCAGATAAGACATATTCGGTGATCAACATGATAACAAGTTGCAGGACAGAGTTGTACTGGGACTCTACTTCTTCCAGCTCCTATAAATACCCCTGCAGAGCAACAGAGAAGGGCACACAGAAAATACAGAGCAAAAAGCTAGGGTTTTAGGCTTTCTTCTAGTTGTAGTTTAGGTTTTTCTTTTCCTTTTTTTTGTAATTTTTATTTTTTACTGAGAGGAGAGGATGCTTTCATGGAGGAAGGAGTTCATACTTGTACTGAGGTGACAGCGGTGTAAGTTTTACTTTTCCTCTATTGTTAATTGAGTCGACTCGAGATTTGTCTTTGTTCTTTTTATTTTATTCTTATTTTATTGTTTCTCTAGTTTTGTTTTATCTTGTTCTTCTATTTTTGTTTTATGTCATTGTTTTTCTCTGATGACTTGTAAACCGTGAGATCTGATTGCTTCGAGACTGCCTAGCCGAAGAAGTGCCCTTGATGGCCTATGGAGATGAACAAGCCTTCTCTTTAGTTTGTCTTTTCTTTTCATAGTGTAGATTACGAAGGTGAAAGATCCTATACGCCATACTTGAACGCCTTCCAAGAAAAGGTAAGTCGTTGCAACAGATCAAAGGTAAGCAGGTTGAAGAGGTATGTATGTGTTATAGTTTTCTTTCTAATTTTAGTATAGATCCACATCTTTCCAAATTCTTTTCTTCCACTTCATTGTAAATACCATTGTAAATAACAAAATAAATAAAAAAGAGATAACTTACTTAAACGCTTCCATCGCTAGTCCCTCCCTGAGGATCACGACCCGCATAGCCATTGCTACCGCGGATTAGAATTGAGCACCTTACACATCCTTTTCCTAAATCTAAAATTCTTTATTTTTGTGTGCAGGAAAATCTCAATCAAGACTCCACAAGCAGAGACTTCTTCACAAAGCACCGTGCGCTCTCGAATTCAGAGACCTTTTAGAGAATTGCTTTCTCTAACCAGGGTGTTGATACCCTAACATCGTCCTTCTTCTCAAGGAATCTCCGGAACCAGGCGAGAAGGATTCCTTATCGAAGGCGATTTTGAGAAGCAGCAAGAGGGTTCTACCAACCTTCTGTTCTCTGATTCCCCGAACCAGGCGAGAAGGGAATCTCATCGCTCGCATCGTCAAAGGGACAAAGTGGTCGCGCGCTGACCAGACTCCTATCGGCACACTTCTCTAGAATCTCTGAGGAGATCTACTTGTAATCTTTTTAAGAATACTTGTAATTTAGCTCCTCAAACTCTTTTTGTAAGTTTTCCCCCTTTGCAAACATAATGGAAAACAAGATGGCGACTCCACTGGGGAAGAAATTCTCCACTGCCAAGAATCAAGTGTCGCAATGCGACGAACAGACCCTCGGGTCTAATTCTGATTCAGAATTGTCGGTGCAGCCAGAGCTTCTCTGGTTAAATCTTCAAGGAAAGTCTCTGCGGAGACTGAAAAGGTTCTCTACGAACCTACTGTGGTTATTTGGCGCAACAAGGAAGCACGTCCGCAGTCTGATTCCTTTACTTGTGAGAACTTGGTGGTTCAGTTCGATCAAGCAAGATTTGAAGAAGTCCTCTCTGGGGGTGGCCCAATGCTTCGAGCACGGAAGCATAGGAAGGTTTCCACGACCAAGGTTTCAAATCAGAAACCGGAAGCAGAATTCTGCCAACACCCCTCAGCCTCGTGTGTGGCTAATCAGGTTCCCTGCGAACCTAAGTCTCCTCTGCCAAGGTGGATATGGAAGCCTGAACAGAAGTTTCCAACCGAAACTTCAGGCGTAGCTACGCTTAAACCGTGCCTCTCTCGCGAAAAAAAAAGGCAAGATGCCTGTCTGCTCCAATCATAAAGTCAAGACGGCAATCATACCGTCGCCCAATTCAAGAGCAGCAATGCCTTGTTCCAGCACCGTTCTTATGAGTGGAGCTACTGTACCACAGCATACTTACTGTGTCCATGGCCGCGAGGCTAGGACCAGAGTGTTATCTAAGGCTAATTGTCTTCGCAGCAGCATAGCGGGTAAAGCACCGCAGCGTGCTCCGCTCTCCAGTTCGTCAAGAGCTAAGCCTGCGCTTTGTGGCGAAGCTAGGACCGAAGCACTATTCAGTGCTAATCCCATCTGCAGGGATAAAAGAAGCAGGACATCGTCCTATGTGCGATCCAAAAGAGCCTTTGCGCTCGATTGCAGGGACCCAACCAGGTCTGATTTGAGGAAATTGTTGACGGATAGACAAACCTCTTCCCCCTGTTCTCGACAAGTGGGATGTCAGCTGGTGACACTCCACTCGGTCCATTGTCAGCTGGGACCAATCCCCCCACGCCTCCAAGACGACGGTCAGTTTTTGATCGGCTATCGGTACAAGCCCCGATGAAGCATCGCAGAAGGAGTATCTTGCGAGATCTACCCTCCGCATCCGTCAACATGACTGGGAGAGGGCGAGAGCTGCACAGGGGAAGACAAACAACTGACGACATCCCCTACAGCCCCCCAGATCCAGATTACAGCCCAGACTTAGGCGAAGTTTTGGTGCATGAAGAAGGTGTTTTCTGAAACACCAGATCTAGGGTGGCGATACCCTACACTTATGAACAGCCTTCCTCCTCGACGGCCCTAGCCTCGCCAGAGCCCAGGAGAACACTCCAATCATCAGACGAAGAAGATGAAGATAGTGGGTACGCCTCTTCGGCGACAGTTAGCTCGGTGCGAACAGACAGAGCATCAGTCAATATGGCTGATAACGTCAACGGCGATCTTCGTCGGCGCCTGGAAGCTCAGGAGCAAACTTCCAGAACTCAGCAAGAGGCTCTGGACAATATTCAACAAATGCTCGCTCAACTCCTCAATAACCGGAATAACAATGATGCCGGGAGCAATCACGATGAGGAGGAACACTTCAGCAATGAGCAACCAAAGCCGGAGAAATCCAAGAAGGGTTCTTCCTTAGACGCCGAAGTCCTTAAGGGCCTCCAAGCTTAAATCGCATCCCTAGCTCAGAGGGATGAATTAAAGAAGGTAGGGGCAGTCCGTCCTTATCCGCTGGAGTGGGATTCGGTGCCATATCCACCGAAGTTCAAACCGCCAACGCTGCATACCTATGATGGAAAGAGCTCGCCAAATCAGCACATCTACTATTTCCGGTCTCAGACTGGTAATGTTATAAGCGATGACGCCATCATGGCTAGGCTTTTCATTGGCACCTTAAAGGGGGTGGCATTTGACTGGTTTCGCAGTCTTCCCCCGGGCTCTATCAACTCCTGGATCGACCTGGAAACTCGATTCCTCTCTCGTTTCTATGAGGATGATACCAAAGTGACCATGGACAAACTCCTCTCCACTGTGCAAAGGAAGGGCGAATCTGTCCGTGACTACATTGAACGGTTCAGAAACTTATCCTTAATGTGCCCAGTAGGGATGCCATTACCCATGCTCTTACAGACATGCAGACATAACTTCTTAGACCAAGTGGAAGTTCGCATGGGGGCAGTCAAAGCCCACACTTGGAAAGAATTGGTCGAACAAGCTGAGATAGCCGAGAAGTCGGCTAAAAAGTTCGAACCATCCGCCCCTAGAGGCAAATGGGGTGTGAACAACAAAGGCGTAGCGACCTACCGCAATCTTCTCAAGCTAAAGGCAAAGAGACTATGTCTGTGGAGTTATCCGGAGATGTACAGTCGAAGACCAAGAAGAGCGGCTTCAACAATCAGGAGCCTAAATTCCCTCCAAAGCAGTACTCCTTCAAAGACGATCAAGTGGTCACGATATTTCATCCGCTCCACAAAGGGAACAAAATGAAACTGCCAGATGCTCGGCATCCCAATGAGATAGGGCGCACAAATGACTCTAAATACTGCCTCTACCATAGGATGATTCACCATCCTACTGACAAGTGTTATGTCCTCAAGGACAGAATACAAGCCCTGATCGATGCTGGGGTTCTGACGTTGAAGACGGAGCAGAAGAAAGTCACTGCCAATATGGTGACTCTTGAGTTCGGCAAAGCTCCGAAGGTCACAGTTCCTGACGGGACTTATTCTGTCCCTGCGCCACGGTTGGAAGTCAAGCATCTTCCAGCTACAGCTCAAAACAATAAGGGTCTTGTTCCCTTAACATTGGAGACAGGAGAAGTCATGTGGATACATCCAGACCTCGTCCAAGACGTACAGCGGGATCCAAAGCAGCCCAACTCAAAGGGCAAGTCTTGCAATGTCATCTCCATCCTGCCAGACGACGGCAATCTGACATCGGCTTCCCTCAGTGTTTCAGAAGGAGAAAAGCTTGCTTGCACGGCGCAAGCCGATGCGCCTCAACAGACGGGCACCCGATCTGGAAAATCATACTTGAGGCAGTATGAAAAGTCTACTGACGAGACACAACAGCAAACGACGTCAGTACAAATACCAGCATCCACTCCAATCCCAACCAAGGGAAAAGAGAGGCCTAAGGAGATACAATTCGATCACGTGTTGAAGAAACCACCAGGCCTAGGGTTTGATACGCCCTTTCGCTTTGACATATTGGCTCAGCTGGCCAATATCCCAGCTCGTATCACTATACACGAGCTCCTTCGCCTCTCGAAAGAAACAAGAGAAGCACTCAGGGATGCGCTAGCCAATTCAGAATCCTTTCTGACATGCATGCCTGAAATCCCTAACGACGACGTTCAGTCTCCTTGCCCAGAATGTCATCATGCACAATCAAAGGTGCCCGCTATTACATTCACGGCGGAAGATATGCTTCTCAAAGACAACAAGCACGATCGACCTCTGTACTACACCGGATATATCGGTTCAACGTGCATCGAGAGAATACAAGTCGATCCGGGGTCTGCACTCAGCATCATCCCTAAAAGGCTTCTCTACTTTCTCGGCATACCATTGTACAGGTTGTCCGCAACCACTACTACAACATACGGTTTAAACGCCGGAAGCAGTCATCCACTGGGAAAATTCGACTCCGTTGCAGAATCGGGAGCCTGAAGTCAGAAGTGACATGCTATGTCATTGATGCTGACACATCATATAATCTGCTGCTGGGACGGCCATGGATCCATGCTAACTGGATCGTTCCCTCTACTCTGCACCAATGCTTCAATATGTTAAAGATGACACGACAGTACGAACTGTCTTTGCTGAGAGGCAACCATTCAAAGGGGTGGAAAACTACTTCACTGACGCTCTCCTATATCAAGAGGCTGGTGGAGCACTCAAAGAATCGTTGCCGGACGATGATGAAAGTGGCAACGAGGCGGATTCAGAATCCGAAACAGGCATGCCAGCCATTCTGATTGGTGAACCAATTATAGCATGTCTCAATAATCCCCTAAGTAATACTCCTTCAGAGGATGAAGGTGAATGGGTAATTAATGATAATATTTCTTTTGATTATCCTGCGAGTATTGGGTCGATTAAATCCATTACGGATGGCTCTCTGCATGTGCCCGTGCATGAGCCAAGTGTGGCCAGCACATCTGTGGAAGCTATAGAGGGGGCCACACTGGTGATCCCTCCGTCCAAACAAGGTCAGTCGCCAATAATCTTCGGTAGAACCCGGCGACGGGGACCCACAACTGCAGATTCAAGCTCAGACTCAGACGCCCCATAGTTCTTCCATTATGCGCGGCCAGCGCGCCACATTATGAAGAAAATGGGGTACGCTACCTCGAAGCTTATGGCGATTCAAAACTGATCATCAATCAGGTTAAAGGCGAATACGAAGTCCGCCATGAGGACTTGGTGCCTTATTACCATACAACCATCGAATTGGCTAACCTATTTGAAGGTTTCTACATCGGGCATGTGCCCCGATCTCAGAATACCAAGGCGGACGCTCTCGCTGCATTAGCGATGACGCTAGCCTTGCCAGCCGACACCGAGTATCACCTCACAGTCGCAACTCGACATCTTGTATGCTCCAAGCACATGCTAAGAATTCGAGAAGTCTATAATGTCTCCACAGATCTTGAACCGAGAGATTGGCGCTTTCCTCTCATTGATTATGCTTTGCACGGTCTACTTCCAGACGATCCTAAAGAAGCGGCGTCCGTCAGACGAAGGTCTCTCCGTTTCTACTACGATCCGATTCTGAAGACACTTTACCGTCGTTCATATGACGGTCTCCTCCTCCGTTGCCTTTCCAGTTCAGAGGCACAGGAAGCGCTCCAAGAAGCGCACGACGGCATTTGCGGAGCTCATCAGCCAGGTCCAAAGCTTAAAGACAGGTTGCATAGGCTGGGATATTATTGGCCAACTATGATAGCCGACGCCATCCAATATGCACGAAGGTGTAAAGCATGTCAAATTCATGCGGACTTCATACACCAGCCTTCGGAGCTGCTCCACCCGACTGTTGCTTCATGGCCATCTGAAGCATGGGGAATAGACGTCGTAGGGCCAATCAGCCCTTCTTCGACAAGAGGTCACCGGTTTATCCTAGCAATAACCGACTACTTTTCAAAATGGGCGGAGGCTATACCACTGGTTGAAGTCAAAACCTCTAATGTGGTTATTTCATCAAACACCATGTCATCCATCGATTTGGTGTCCCTAGGCGGATCATCCACGACAACGGTCCCCAATTCATAAGCAAAGTATTCTATCGGTTCTGCGATAAATACCGAATTCAGAATGTGGCTTCAACTGCCTATAATCCTGCTGCCAATGGCTTGGTGGAAGCATTCAACAAAACAATCATCAAGCTGCTCAAGAAATTCGTCTCCTCGAATAAGCGAGATTGGGACGAAAAGCTCGGTGAATGTCTTTGGGCCTACCGAACCACTGTGCGGACACCGACAGGCAATACGCCTTTTTCCCTGGTATATGGGTGCGAAGCAGTCCTCCCATTGAAAATCCAGATGCCATCGTTGCCTGTAGCTCTGATTACTAAAACCACATCAGAGGACAATGATCGCCTACGCCTTCAAGAGCTCGAAGCTTTGGACGAGAAGCGACTACAAGCTCAGCAGCATATCGAGCTATATCAAGCTCGAATCTCAAAAGCCTTCAATAAGAAGGTCAAGCAGAGAATCTTCCAGAAAGGAGATCTGGTCTTAGCCGTCAGACGACCGATAATTATGACGCACAAGACCAAAGGCAAATTTCAGCCTAAATGGGAAGGACCGTTTGTGATAGAAACAGTCTATTCAAACGGAGCATACCGCCTCACGACTGCAGAGGGCCACCTACTCATGATGCCGATCAATGGCAAGTTCTTAAAGAAGTATTATCCTTAATCAAGGATCCTTCTCATGATCAAGTTAACATTACACCTCTGATCAAGACCTTCGTGTGCAAAGTACACACAAAGAGAGCCTTTCTCTTCCTCCAAGCGAGATCATACAACCATAACCCAGTAGGAACCTGGTCGTGCACTGGTTGTCCCTAAGACGAATCAAGGTTATGCAGACATTAACCAAATGATTCAGGATAGAGGAAAATGTTGGCCTTTAAGCCCAACATATCCTCGACAACTCATCATGCTGAGGGGAATAGCATGGCTAGCCCAATTCAAACGGTAGTTGTAAAGGCATATCAAACCCGTTGACAGCTGGGGGTTTGCTAAAAATCCTAAGGGACCTGTCCCCGTTTGATTCCCTCGTTTCTCCCCGTGAAAACGAGACCTCCAAAATCACTTACCAATTCTCATCCATAGAATGGTAAGACCACATACACATTTCGCTGTTACGTTAACACTAAACCTATGACAGCAATTCCCTCATTTCTCCCCGTGAAAACGAGACCTCCAAAATCACTTACCAATTCTCATCCATAGAATGGTAAGACCACATACACATTTCGCTGTTACGTTAACATTAAACCTATGACAGCAATTCCCTCGTTTCTCCCCGTGAGAATGAGACCTCCAAAATCACTTACCAATTCTCATCCATGGAATGGTAAGACCACATATACATTTCGTTGTTACGTTAACATTAAACCTATAACAATGATTCCCTCGTTTCTTCCCGTGAAAACGAGACTTCTCCTAAATTCCACTACAAACTCGATACTTATTGACATTTACAAAAGATGAGTATCACCAATTTTTGAAGCTTGGTAGCGTCTCATCCGGTTATGTCATTGCGACCTCTGAACCAGCAGACAGCTAAGTCTCAATTCGAGCCCTGTTGACATTTACAAAAGACAGGTCTCGATACTCGTTGACATTTACAAAAGACGAGTATCACCAATTTTTGAAGCTTGGTGGCGTCTCATCCGGTTATATCATTGCGACCTCTGAACCAGCAGACAGCTAAGTCTCAATTCCGAGTCCTGTTGACATTTACAAAAGACAGGTCTCGATACTCGTTGACATTTACAAAAGACGAGTATCACCAATTTTTGAAGCTTGGTGGCGTCTCATCCGGTTATGTCATTGCGACCTCTGAACCAGCAGACAGCTAAGTCTCAATTCCGAGCCCTGTTGACATTTACAAAAGACAGGTCGATACTTATTGACATTTACAAAAGATAAGTATCACCAACCTTGAGCTTGGTGGCGTCTCATCCGGTTATGTCATTGCGACCTCTGAACCAACAGACAGCTAAGTCTCAATTCCGAGCCCTGTTGACATTTACAAAAGAAAGGTCTCGATACTCGTTGACATTTACAAAAGACGAGTATCACCAACCTTGAGCTTGGTGGCGTCTCATCCGGTTATGTCATTGCGACCTCTGAACCAGCAGACAGCTAAGTCTCAATTCTGAGCCCTGTTGACATTTACAAAAGACAGGTCTCGATACTCGTTGACATTTACAAAAGACGAGTATCACCAATTTTTGAAGCTTGGTGGCGTCTCAACCAGTTATGTCATCGCGACCTCTGAACTGACAGATAGCCAAGTCTCATTATCCAACCCAACAAGAATTATGTTCTCAAGGAATTGCACTACAATTCGGAATCGCAATCCAAAAAGAAGAACAAGATTGAAGATTCGACAAAAGAAGAAAGAATTTTTCATTCATTTCAAGAGGATAAAGTACATGGAGCTACAAGCGTACACTGTACGATCTGAGCTGCTCTCCGAGGGTGTTTAGTCTCATCTTCCTGTCATCAGTAGCCTGGGCAAGCGCTTGTGACCTCAGCTCAGCCTCATTGAAATCTTCCGCCTGAGCCAGACGAGCTTCGGCCTCCACCAAAGTTGCCCTTTGTGACAACCCCTGCCGCGCAAGCTCCTCACTCTGAGCTTTGAGCTCTTCAAGCCGCGCAGTTTCCTCAAGACGCACTGGTACGACCTTGGATAAGAGGAGATTTGCTTTCCTAATCATTTCCTCAGCCTTCGCAATCTTATCCTCAGCGCTAAGAAGAGCACTAGTGGAGGCGTCAATTGCACTTCCAACCTCCGCTTGCCTTGTTTCCAAGGATTTTAAGTCAGAAGAGATAGCCTTAGCAGCCTCTTGAGCGGCAAGCCGGGTCTCGTGCTTTTGAGCAATGAGAAGCGCGAGCCGGTCATTAACTAAAGACTCCGGGTCCGAACGGTGGAGGCGACGCCATTCCTCCGCATCCTTCTCAAATTCATCCACCAGGAGCTCCAAAGCAGTGGCCTGGTGATACCCCTCAAAGTCCCGAATACTCTCAATATCACGGGAGAGGACCCCCTTTAACCTTGAGAATGGCATAGTTGAGCCCTTCAGAACCAGGTCGATAGTCCGCCCTAAGCCTTTATAAAAGTTATCGACCAGGTCACCGATGTAATCGTTCTCGACCTCAGCCACTTCCGGTAAAGAGGCAACCTCGGAATAGTCCACCAGCCTGGCCGACGCCGTCGCAGAAGAAGCAGCGGGGGCACTGACAGCAGCCGGACAAGCCGAAGGCGATCTTGGCGGAGTCCTCATCGAAACCAGAACGCCAGCCATCGTGGAAGAAGGACTAGCAACCACCTCCTGAGCAGCAGGCTCAACCACCAGGGTTGGAGAAGTAGGGCTTGTAATCAACCTCAGCTCCACACTCGGCAAAATTGTCGGCACCCCACTCGTTGATACAGTTGGGAGTTGTTGGCCCAAAGGCCTTCCACTCTAGTTTTGATGATGATTAACTCATGTAGTTATGTGTACTAATTATCTTGTGATTTTAGTTTCAGATCATTAGTTAAGTTATTAGTAGGTGATTAGCTTCAACAAGATGATTTGGAAGCTACCCACATGTTGATTCAAGAGCCCAAGCGTCAAAGATCATATATAGCACTTGCTCGGTGGATCAAAGAGCTTTGGATCGAGTCGGCTTGGAGATTGCGCTCTACAAGAAGACATCGGTACCATAGTTTAGTTTTGGATTTAGATCCTAATTGTAAAGATTAGAATAGTATGATAAGCTCAAGTTCACAACACACACGTATCATGTTTTGGTTTTCGGTTTTTGGTTTAACCGATCTTGGTTTGCATGAATAGATTTTATATCAAAACAAGTTTACATGGTTTAATGTATATTAGATTTGTTCTATATACATGCATGCTTCAACTCTTAGACAAACTTACTTTGATATACCTATTTCATAAGTTTTAGGTTTTGTGTTTTAATAATACTTAATTTTGGAATTAAGGACAAAAACTATGATATATATATGTTTCATGTATATTGGATTTCTATCCATATGCATCATGTTTCAAAATGTTTAAATATCATGTTTTTGTATTTGGATGAGTTTTAGACAAAATGTATTTTCTATTCAAGAATCCAAGTTTTAGAAAATACAAGGTTTGGTTTTTGGTAAAAATGAAAAGACATAAAAATAGTTTCAATTGCTTGATATTTGAGTCAAAACTTTTATCACATGTTTATATATCAATGCAATTTGACAAAACTATTTTTGGGGATATTTAGTAGTTTATAAGAATTTATTGGATATTTATTTCCCCAGATTTCTGACCTTTTTTTTTGTCTGCCAGGCTGGTCGGTCGACCCGTACGGTCGACCGCACCATGTAGCCGGTCGACCGTATGGGTCGACCGACGTGCACAGAAACGTGCACGCTGGCTACACCTATAGACGGTCGACCGGGACGGTCGACCGGCTGAGAGCAGTTGCTCTCTGTTTGTTTGGGTCGACCGGGGCGGTCGACCGGCAGCTGTCGACGGTCAAAAATTGACCGTTGGACGGTCGACCGGCAGGGTATTTCTGGCAGTTCTGCTGCCAACGGCTATTTTCCAGATTTGTCTATAAATACCCCATTTGCAAGAGTTTTTCTCTAAGATTTTTTGTGCGAATTTTTCCATACTCTCTGGTGTTTTTGCTGCAATCAAAAGAAGTTTTTGGACTTGAATTGAACAATCTTTTTGGTGTTTTTGCTAGGGTTTGGAAAATCAAAGAAGAGGGTTTTTGAGAAAAACTTTTGATTGAACTTCACCATCTTGATTTCTATTGTTTTCCCAAGGATTTTTCTTTGTGATTCTGATTTCCATTCCATTGGTTTTCTCCACACTTGAGCTAAAATCTACTATCTTCTCTATAGGATTTTGTGTGGGAAAAAGAGATTGTTTTGTGGTTGTTGTTTGAAACCACTAAGTTGTAAACCCAATTCTTGCTTTGTGCCATTTCCCTCATTGTGTTGAGGAGGTTGTGCAACTTGGGTTGTGAGGTGTTTTGTATAAGCTTGGTGCTAATCCCTCAAGTTGTGAGGTGATTGTTTGTTGGATTGGAGAAGTACCTCAAGGAGGAGGTTGTGTTTGTAAGGAGGGGAGTTGGGAACTCCTTGTAATTGTGATTGCCCCAAATCCTCGGTGGAGGTTCCCTTTGTGGGAGTCCTTTGTGGACAAGCTAGTGGATTGACAATCCTTCGTGTGTCGAAGGCGGGGATGTAGAGCTGGGTGCTCGAACCTCGGAACATATCTCTTTGTTTGCGCTTGATCCATTGACTCTTGCTCTCTCTCTTTTCTTTGTGCCTTGCAATTATTTATATTGTGCATTCATATTTACTTGGCTTGGTTGTGTGTGCATCATTTGTTGATCACACTTGAGTGTAATTTGCATTAAGTTTTTAAATTCCGCATTTAGTTCACTAGATTAGCATTGTCACCTATTCACCCCCCCTCTAGGTGACTTTTCAATTGGTATCAGAGCTAGTGCTCCTGATATTTAGGTTTAACCACCTAGGAGTAAGATCTTGGTTTGCTAATCTTCATTTGCATTGCTCATTTGCACTCATCTAGTTTGCTCTCATGGATAGCCCTCCTATGTTTGACCATATTAGACTTGATGTTTGGAAGGCCAATATGAGTAGGCATTTAAAATCACTAGGTCATCTAGTTTATCAAGCCTCCACACAAGAATCATTCCTAATAGTAGCAAGCATAAAAAGGCTAATGCATTAGCACTTAGAGCACTTAGAGCATCTCTTAGTGAACATCTTTTACCCGTGTTTGATCATTATGATTCGGCTTTTGCAGTTTGGAGCTTATTGACATCTCCCGAGCTTCCAAGGATTATCAACAAGATGAGGAGATCTAAGAGAGAAAAGTCCGAAGAGCATTGCTTCATGGTCAAAGGGAAGAACTCCCTTGAGGTACAATCGGATTCTCAAATAGATGATAGCTCTAGTTCCTATTGTCATGGATGTTTTGAAGTTCAAACTTTAAATATGGAACTTGTTCAAAAGCTTGAAAACTTGTTGGAAAAACATGAGTTGTTGAAAGATGATAATCTTGTTTTGCAAAATGAATTAAAGGATTTGTGTTCTAACTTTGAATTAGTTTTGTAAGAAAAGGAAGAGATTGCAAGTGAATGTGACTCACTTAAATCTCAACTTGAACTTGTTTTAAAGGAAAATGAATTTTTGAAAAACAAAAATGATTGTGATGATGTTGTAAAGCACAATGAGATTTTATCTTCTAAATTGGATCTTGTTTTTAAAGAAAATCTCACTTTGAAAAATGATATTGATTCAATTACTAAAGAATTGGATTCGGTTTTGATTAAAAATAATTCTTTGCAAAAAGAGATTGATGTTTGCCATGCTAGTGTAGCTTCTTGTTCTAGCACACCCATTGCATGCTCCAGTTTGTCCTCCACTATTGAACATGATATAAATATTTTGAAGAAAAGTGTTGAATGTTTGGGCTCCTCTTTGAGCCAATGCACATTGAATCATTCTCGCTTGGAAATCTTGGTTCGCAAGAAACAAGTTCCAACCTTGCATGCACACTCATCAAGGCATACACATGCTTTTCATGATCACCACCATCATATGTATGCTCACGTGTACACATGTACACATTGTGGTCGAAAAGGCCGCCTTGCTAGATTTTGTTATGATCGCATTTATCATGAAAATTTAGCAACTAATTTTGTTTGGGTGAGAAAAGAAACTAACCCCCGTGGACCCACTAGAAAATGGGTACCAAAAACTACCTCTTTGACTTTTGATGTAGGTGGGAGCTCTCGCATCACTTGAGGGCATTGGTGCCTTGAGGTGGATGCATTCTAAGCCAAAAGGAGAACCATTTGGATGCTTCACTCTCAAGGGGATTTGGTGGGAGGACCACCGTGTTTTGGAGACATGGAGAGTTGCCTCTTCGGTTTTGGTAACAATCCCTTACTCCATTTAGTGTTTACATGCTTTCTATGTTCATCTTTTTATAGCATGTCTTGTTTTATTGTTCATTATACTTATGTCATGTAAATTAGATTAGTGATATACATGTTTAGTTATTGAGACACCCAAGCTTTATATGGATCTTATCTTTGTGTTCTCACCTTTTTTAGTACTATCATGTATGCCCTAGATCTAATGTACATGCATATACATAATGATCTTATGGATGTTTATGATTTTTGTTTTATTTACCATGTTTTATTGTTTCATGATTAGTATGTTAAATGTCATGTTTATCAGACCCTTGACATGCATGTATAGCTTTTGAGATCACCCATGTTTAGTATGGACCCTTATTTTGTGTTCTCTTTATGTTTTAGCTATCATGTTAATCATAGATCTAATGCACATGTCTTTGTCATGCTAATCATATGGTTGTCTATGACTTTTTGTTTTGTTACTTCATGTTTTGATTATTATGATTATCTTGTTGGTTTATGATTCCCGTTTCATGCTTCATGTTTTGACTACTTGCTTGAATGATAGTTTTCATTAAGACTAGGACCTATACTTGTACAACTAGTGAGCTACAAATAGACCTTTATATATGTTTGTGCTTGAACGCTCATTTGTATTCATTTGATGTACTAGTATAGTCTAGTTTTGATGATTCTTGCATTTGACTTGTATTCATAATTTTACTTATTTTGTTTTAACTTCATGTATATGTCCATCTTGTCTAAACTATCATTTATACATATACATCCTTGAGCCACGTGCCTTCATGCATATACTTTGTGGACTCATTATGTTTAGGATATGTATGTATGCTTTGGTTTGTATAAGACATACATATGCCTTGAAGTATAATTGTGTTTTTATGAAAATTTAGCCTTTCATGTGTTCATGTTTTAAAGGAATTCATATTGAGCTTAAATGCCTATTTTCATGTTGATATGTGTCACATAACACTTGTACACTCACCTTATTTAATGTTTTCTCATGACTTAGTTTTCATGAGTATAAATTGTGCTATATGGTTTTTGAGTGTTTAAGTGATCATGTGATTTTCATGTTTCATGAAATATCTCTTGGTTTTGACCATTGTTTGAAGAATCTCGTACTAGTTGATTCATATAACTAGTTGTGATATTCTTCCTTAGTAGTAGTTTTCAAACATACTATATTTGCAAATCTATTTTTGAAAACCCCTACCATCAAGGGCGGTTGGATGGGAGATCATGTTCATGTTTACTTTAAAATGAAAACCATTTGAAACTTGAACCATGATTGGGAGGTATAGGAATATGAGATATACACTTGATCTTATTGTTGTTTCTATTGGTATCATTGAATTCTTTCAATTGGTATCAATTTTGACATTTCTTGTATACTCATATATTTTCATATATGTATGCTTGCATTTCAAAGAATATCAATTTTAATTGGTATCTATCTTTTCATACATATATATATGTTTTATTTGTGCTTACTATATCCCTATATCTTTAAGCACAAGATTTTGTTTATGATAAGCTTGAGCTTCAACTTTGTTTCAATTGATTTAGTTTTCAATTGGTATCTTATTTCAAGCCTTATCATAGTTTTTATTGGTATTTCATAAAGGGGGAGAAAATTTTGTATTGTTTCTTTCAATTGGTATTTTGTTTTCCACTTCCTTACTTTATGATAGAAAATAATAATTTCAATTGGAAATAATTTCAATTGGTATAGTTTCATTTTTAATTGGTATCAATATGCACTTCCTTGACACATTTTCTTCTAATTGGTATCATATTTGTTTTTAGACAAAAAGTGGAGAACATCCCTTGTTTTTTGATTCCTTGTTATGAATATAAAAAGAATATGTTTTCATTAGTTTTGTTTTTAAACCCCTTTGTTGATGATTGACAAAAAGGGGGAGAAGAATTTGAGTTTATATGCATGTTTGCATATGCATGTTTTATGTTTTTAATGTTTTTATTAAGTTCAATTGGTATCCAAAGTATTATTTAAAGAACATGTTTAGTTTACTTAGTTTTGGTATCAAGAGCTTGTATAAGAGATCATTAGTTTTGTTTTGCATATATTGTGTATAATTGGTATCAAGAGCATGTTTATGTTTAGTTTAATTGGTATCAAGAGCATGTTTATTTTTTAAAGATTTTCATTGGTATCAAGAGCATGTTTATTTGTTTTTGCTAATAATTGGTATCAAGAGCATGTTTATTTGTTTTTGCTAATTGGTATCTAGAACATGTTTATTTGTTTTATAATTTCATTGGTATCTAGAGCTATTTGTTAGTTGTTTATCCTATGCATGAGTTAAGGGGGAGCTTCTTTGAAGCTTAACTTTAATCCATGCATATATAACTCCATGAGTTTTGTCATCATCAAAAAGGGGGAGATTGTTGGCCCAAAGGCCTTCCACTTAGTTTTGATGATGATTAACTCATATAGTTATGTGTACTAATTATCTTGTGATTTTAGTTTCAGATCATTAGTCAAGTTATTAGTAGGTGATTAGCTTCAACAAGATGATTTGGAAGCTACCCACATGTTTGATTCAAGAGCCCAAGCGTCAAAGATCATATATAGCACTTGCTCGGTGGATCAAAGAGCTTTGGATCGAGTCGGCTTGGAGATTGCGCTCTACAAGAAGACATCGGTACCATAGTTTAGTTTTGGGTTTAGATCCTAATTGTAAAGATTAGAATAGTGTGATAAGCTCAAGTTCACAACACACACGTATTATGTTTTGGTTTTCGGTTTTTGGTTTAACCGATCTTGGTTTGCATGAATAGATTTTATATCAAAACAAGTTTACATGGTTTAATGTATATTAGATTTGTTCTATATACATGCATGCTTCAACTCTTAGACAAACTTACTTTGATATACCTATTTCATGAGTTTTAGGTTTTGTGTTTTAACAATATTTAATTTTGGAATTAAGGACAAAAACTATGATATATATATGTTTCATGTATATTAGATTTCTATCCATATGCATCATGTTTCAAAATGTTTAAATATCATGTTTTTGTATTTGGATGAGTTTTAGACAAAATGTATTTTCTATTCAAGAATCCAAGTTTTAGAAAATACAAGGTTTGGTTTTTGGTAAAAATGAAAAGACATAAAAATAGTTTCAATTCCTTGATATTTGAGTCAAAACTTTTATCACATGTTTATATATCAATGCAATTTGACAAAACTATTTTTGGGGATTTTTAGTAGTTTATAAGAATTTATTGGATATTTATTTCTCCAGATTTCTGACCTGTTTTGGTGTCTGCCAGGCTGGTCGGTCGACCCGTACGGTCGACCGCACCATGTAGCCGGTCGACCGTATGGGTCGACCGACGTGCACAGAAACGTGCACGCTGGCTACACCTATAGACGGTCGACCGGGACGGTCGACCGGCTGAGAGCAGTTGCTCTCTGTTTGTTTGGGTCGACCGGGGCGGTCGACCGGCAGCTGTCGACGGTTAAAAATTGACCGTTGGACGGTCGACCGTGCGGTCGACCGGCAGGGTATTTCTGGAAGTTCTGCTGCCAACGGCTATTTTCTAGATTTGTCTATAAATACCCCATTTGCAAGAGTTTTTCTCTAAGATTTTTTGTGCGAATTTTTCCATACTCTCTGGTGTTTTTGATGCAATCAAAAGAAGTTTTTGGACTTGAATTGAACAATCTTTTTGGTGTTTTTTGCTAGGGTTTGGAAAATCAAAGAAGAGGGTTTTTGGGAAAAACTTTTGATTGAACTTCACCATCTTGATTTCTATTGTTTTCCTAAGGATTTTTCTTTGTGATTCTGATTTCCATTCCATTGGTTTTCTCCACACTTGAGCTAAAATCTACTATCTTCTCTATAGGATTTTGTGTGGGAAAAAGAGATTGTTTTGTGGTTGTTGTTTGAAACCACTAAGTTGTAAACCCAATTCTTGCTTTGTGCCATTTCCCTCATTGTGTTGAGGAGGTTGTGCAACTTGGGTTGTGAGGTGTTTTGTGTAAGCTTGGTGCTAATCCCTCAAGTTGTGAGGTGATTGTTTGTTGGATTGGAGAAGTGCCTCAAGGAGGAGGTTGTGTTTGTAAGGAGGGGAGTTGGGAACTCCTTGTAATTGTGATTGCCCCAAATCCTCGGTAGAGGTTCCCTTTGTGGGAGTCCTTTGTGGACAAGCTAGTGGATTGACAATCCTTCGTGTGTCGAAGGCGGGGATGTAGAGCTGGGTGCTCGAACCTCGGAACATATCTCTTTATTTGCGCATGATCCATTGACTCTTGCTCTCTCTCTTTTCTTTGTGCCTTGCAATTATTTATATTGTGCATTCATATTTGCTTGGCTTGGTTGTGTGTGCATCATTTGTTGATCACACTTGAGTGTAATTTGCATTAAGTTTTTAAATTCCGCATTTAGTTCACTAGATTAGCATTGTCACCTATTCACCGCCCTCTAGGTGACTTTTCAGGAGTGAGAACACCTCCGCAACTTCTGGCCTTTCGGCTGACTTAGGCCGATAAGAAGGCAGGTGATTGGGAAAAGATTGTGTGAAATTCTTGCACAAATATTCAATGAAAAAGGAAAGGTTTAGATTCAACCTTGGTGCTTAGATCACTTCACAATGTATTTAAGATGGTTAATATATCCTTTCCAATCTCCGCTATAGCAATGGCTATACCGGGTTGATCCTCGAGGAGAGCTCACGTTGGAAGTTTTACGGTTCGGAGTGAAGAAATGAAAACGAAGATTCTTCTTTGTTATTTACACAAATGCAAGAAACATGGAAAGAAAATAGAAGAAGTGATTGATTTATGCATGATGGAAAAGAAATCAAAGAACTTTAGTAAAGTGTATTGCTAAGAGAAAAGAAGCTAGTAAAGAAAATGTTTGGAAGACTTTAGATGAGAAAGTACATGGCTAGCTAACTTTACTTAGCTAACTTACTAAACTCAATGGTGATGCTTGATTGTCTCATGTTGATTCATTGACAATAAGTATGACTTGCTTGTTTGTTCAAGTACTTTACCGTTTTGAAGATGAGTGTTCCTTTAGTTCTTAGCTTGAAGCCTCATATTAATTCATTGGCTCTCTAGATAGATTATCAATGATGAACTCTAGGATTGGTACTCAAGGGATGCTAAGTTAGAAGAATCAACATTCATTTAACCATTCAAGACATAACTACAAATTAGCTTGAAGTAAAGAAGTTGTTCTACTATACAAATAGCATATGTTGGTGATCCATCTCCATGTTCCATCAAGGCTCTTGTTCTAGACAAGGCTCTAAATGAGGCACACATGAGTCATATGGAGTTTGAACAAGCATTGACCAAGGGAAAGCAACTCTACTTCCTTGGTAAGTAAAAGAAACTCTTCACAATGCAAGTGTAAAGATAAGCAATCATCCAAAGAGATAGAAGTTAGCTATGTAAGTTTGTTAGCTAGCCATGCAATAGAAATTTAGCTCTCCATTACACAAGTAACAAAGCTACAATTCATTATGTAAAGAAAAGAGAAGTAAAGCAATGAAAATACAAGAAAGCAAAGTAAGTAAAGCAATGCAAATTAAAACGTACTAGAGCTTGCAAAGAGAAGACAAAGCTTTGATTAACCCTTGTACAAGTGATGTCACCTTCCTTGATTACAAGCTTTCAACAGCACTCACTCTCTCTCTTTGACAAAATCTCTAGGAGGAAGAAGATGGAGACTAAAACCTAGGAGAAGACTAAACAAAATACAATAGTTTCCCTAGTTCTCTCCTCTCTCTTCTCTTTTCTCTCGTGCAGAACTTGGTTATGTATTTATAGCCATCAGAGAGAAGCATCTAGAGCCCTGGCCGTTGGCGCAAAATCTGAGATCCAACAGAATCCAAACTGCCGCAGATTTGGCGGGAGAATCTGGATTTGGCGGCAAAATCTGGGCCGTTGAGCCCAGATTTTCTGGTACAGGTTTGTTGCGAAGTTGTTATCCACGTGGCCTTCTGGAAGATTCAGTTGGCACGCGGATCTCTCTGAATCCAGATTCAAATCTTGGGCTTCTTTTTGGGCTTTTGAATTAATCTCTTTTAATTATTGCTAATTAAAGAGATTAATGGGCTTTCTCTCTTTTAAGTTGTGGACCTGCAAAAATAGAGAGGAAAGGATTAAAAATCACGTTTTTATATACAATATGCATGGTATGGAAGTGGTAAAATATGCAAATATGTGTAACAATCAGCAGGTCCATACAGCGCGTCCAACATAGCAGCATCAGCCGTGGTCGAAGCACTCATGTCACCCCTTGACCCTTCGGGGAGATTTCCCGTCTCTCTTGAAGCTGATGCATCTTGAGGCCGAACACCTGTAACAAGACTGCGGTCAGTCGGAACACTACATGCAGAAGAAACCAAGAGGTTACGACAATACCATAAGATGACGTCGCCTCAAACGTCTCGCCAGCCACATCAGTCTCCAGGGGCTCCATCGAAAAATTTTTGGCAGAATCAACACAAATAGCCGGCTCGCTTTCGCTTGCCGAGTATCCTGTGGACCACCCGATAGAGCTCGATGCCTCAGGACTTCCTTTAGAAGTCCCAGCGCCCGAAGGACCGATGTCGGCCACATCACCTCCGGACTCCTCCGGAAGGGCACAGGAACCAGCTTCAGCTCCATAAGTGAATAGGGGATCATAATATTTCCCTTGTTCTCCAGCTGCCTCAGCTCCTACAATCAAAAAGGATTGATAATAAGTCGATGGGAACGCACAAAAAGGCGTATTATATGGACAAGGTTAATCTTACCCAGACCTGGAGCGAATTCACCACTAGTCGGTTCAGCAACCGACGGTTCAGCTGCTAATGGGGCAGCAGGAGGAATCGCTGTAGAGGGATAACCCTCTACGACAATCGTAGGAGCTTGGTGACGGGGCTTCTTCGCCAATGATTTCCTACGAGAGCTACCTGCCCGCTTTCTCTTGAAGTGGACGTCAGAATCCTCTTCTTCCACTTCTCCCGCACGTCGTGGGGAAGATGTCCCCACCACACCAGAGCCAGCCGCATGAGTATCAGTTCCCATCCCCGCCTCGAAGCGAGGACTCCCTGCATCAGAAGCCTCGCTATCATCTACAGCGATGAACTCCTCCAAGCCAGGGACACGAACCCGTTTGCCTTCCTTTCTCTCAGAAGCCTTTCGCTTCAGTCGATGAGAGATTAACTTCACACCCGAACGGTTGGCATTGAATCCAGGAGGTGTGGAGTTGGAAGCCGCATACCATTGGCAAAAGCACAGGGTCGTCAGAAGGTTGGGATCCTTCAACGGCGTGCGCAGCTACGCCCCAGTGCCGCCCGCAGTAAAGAATCGCCAGGCACGGGCCCCATCGATGAGACTCCCCATGAAGGCTAAATCAAGATTGGGGTTGCCCACATACAGCTGGTCGTACCCAAACTGTCGAGCAAACCGGCTTGGGATGTAAGGTTCTAAATAGCAGACATCCCCGCTTCTATACAATAAATGTGAGGGCCGGATGCTGACCAGCCACTCAAAAACCCCCCGACTCATGGGAGACTGCCCTGACTCCGCATCTCGGAATTCCTCGTCGTATCTTGCGCCCCGAATGCGGGGAAAATAGCGGAATAGGTTGTAAGCGTCATGACGACGCACTAACTTGCGGGCCTCGGCCACGTAGGTCTTCAGCCAGGAACATCCTTCGAATCGGCGGAGAAGAGCCATTCGAACACCTTGCGGAGGGTCCTCTCCAGCTTCAATCAAAGAAGGGCAGTGCAAGGCAAACCACGCCATTAAGTAAGTGTATGGCAGACCCACCCTAGGATTAGGTCCATCACAAGGCAGGATGGCACTCTTCCCACGCCTCGTCGCCGGTGGCCTGCAGAAAGCCTCCGTTAATGCGCGAAGGCCTCTTTGAATACAGCACACCATGGCTGGAAGGAGACCCAGACGGTGGCCATGGACCAAGCGAACGGCAGGCAGCAAAACATTCGGGTGGACGATGTCACCCGAGGAGGATGGCACTACGCATTTCTTCAACCAGACGGTTAAGAAACCGGCCAACAGTGCCTTCCGGGACATCGGCTGATGAGCCTGATGGTGAAAGCTCCGAAGGACATCACCCTTCTTATAGGGACCATCGTCTTCTGTCATGACAATATCCCTTTGGAGGCATACCTCAATCCGTTCAAAAATGTCGCCATCTGCAACTCCACAATGAGCTGCCTCAGGAGCATTCTTCATATCTGGGAATAGGTAACTCGCCCAGTTCTTCAAGCTCTTCGAGCTACCCTTGCTGCCACCATGGATGCTAGAACAAATGTGCAAATGGCACATTAACTCCCGATAAGTCTCAAATAAAGCAGGTTCCTGCTTCTCCAGAAGAGCCAACTATGTCTCGCATGGAAAGTACTCTTCATACGGGAGAGACCCGAAAGGCAGGGCAGAGATTTCCCTCATCTCGTGCAAGGTCATGCCCAACTCGCCAACTGGGGTGAAGAAGGTCCCCGAAGCTGGGCAATACAACTCAAGGATGGCATAGAAGCACGCCACCTTCATATCAATGCCGTAACAGGTCGCCCTTACGGCCTCATAGAGGTTTAACCCCTCCAAGTCCTCCTCGAAGTGAGCGAGGATATAGTTGGTCAAGTCCGCCCACCATGTCTTTGGGGGATGAACCCAACCAAGAGTCCTGAAGTCAGTGGCAGGATAGTTCCCGTCAACTGCGCAGAATTGGGTGCCAAAAGTCTGCGCCACAGCCGGATTCTCTCCTACCGGAAGCTCCCGCGACACGTTTCCAGGATATAGGCCTATTATGTTGTGAGGAGGGCCCACCCTTGAAAAACCAGGAGACTGAGATTTCAATCTCCCGATGTGGACGGACTCGACACTTCGGCTCACGCCCCATGCCATCTTCCGAGCCTGAGTTACACACTCAAAAGAAGACAAAGGAAAGTGCCGCTTGTTAGACGGAAGATAAAACTTCTCGCCATCTAACTCGAAGATCCACTGTCCCTCGCCTGCCTGCAATTGGCGATCAGGATCAGACGCGGCATCTCCGAACATGAAATTGGGTTTTTTATAAGTCCGACGGTCGATGTCTTCGAGAGGAGCGGTGGTTAGAATACTCCTCATGGTGAGCGGGTCACCACCATGGATAAGCGTGTCCCGGACGACGGAACTCCGTGAAAAAACACCTAGAGGGGGGGTGAATAGGTGTGAATGCTAATCTAAGAAACTCAATGCAAACTAAGTGCGCTAAATGCGGAAGCTAATGTAAATTATGCACAAACTAATACAATACAACAAGTGCAGCCGAATTCTCCTTGCGAGGCTCTGGACTAACTCCTCTTGATTCCCTTGAAATGGGTTGAGGCGCTATGTGAAGCTCTTGTTGGATGAGTACATGTTAGGCACACACACACAAGCAATCCAAGCAATATGAAATATGTGCACACACAATCAAGCCAAGCAATCAAAGATATAGCAATATGAAATAATGCAAGGCAACACAAGCAATATGATAAGATGATATGAAGTATGATGCTTTGCACAATATAAATGAGAGAGAGTTGAGAGAAATTGGATCAAACGCTAACACAAAGATTTGTTTCGAGGTTCGAGCACCTTGCTCTACATCCCCGCCTACACCACCGTGTAGGATTTCCACTATCTCAACTCCCACCGAGGGAACCTCTACCGAAGAGGATTTCTTACAACTCTAGGAGTACCAAACTCCTCTCTCAACAACAACCTCCTCACAACCGAGGGGTTAGGCCCGTAGCCAATACAACAACCAATCCACACACCTCTACCGAAGAGGCTCACAACCAAACTCCACCTCTACCGAAGAGGGAGCAACCAATACCACTCCGATCACCTCTACCGAAGAGGGATACAACAAATAAAGGAGGGTTTACAACAAGTGGTTCAAAAACCACAAACTCTCTTTTTCTTTCTTTTTCCACAAAAACAAAGATCCTAATAGTTTAGGATAGAAGATAGCTCAAGTGTGAAAAACAAGTGTTTTTTGGAAACAAGCAACAAAGAAAAATCTTTGGGAAAATACTTGCAATATGATAGAATTGAAGATCTAAGCAAAAATCCCAAAACCTATTTTTCTTTGATTTTCCAAAAACCCAAAACAAATAAAGATGAGAAGTTTTTGCACTTAAAACACTTTTGAAAACTCTTTTAAACACTTCAGAAAACTAGTATTTTTCTCTTAAAAACCTTAGCCAAAATCCCCAAAGAGATGGAGTTTATATAGGCCAAACAGAAAACTAGCCGTTAGAGCTGAGCTGGCAGCTCTGACAGGCGTCGGTCGACCGGCCCGGTCGACCGCCAACGGTCAGAAAAGTGACCGTTGGGCACTAGCGGTCGACCGGCCCGGTCGACCGAAACATCCTGAGAGTTGAACTCTCAACTCGGTCGACCGGTCCGGTCGACCGACTACAATGTGTAGCCAGCGTGCACGTCTGTGCACATCGGTCGACCGACCTGGTCGACCGGCCACTTGGTGCGGTCGACCGGTCCGGTCGACCGAACTGGCCTGGCAGGCACAGTGCAGATCTGCACAGATACGGGATTTGAAAATAGGTCTTTTCACTCAATAAAAATCCCATAAATTCACAGTAAATCTAAAAAATAGTTTTAATCACAATAAAAACTGTTTTTCTAAAAATATGTTTTCTAAAACTTGTTTTATCATTTTATGTTAAAACATAAACATGTGATAAAAATTTCAAAACAATATATCAACATATCAATTCATTTTAGAGTCTTGCAAATTTTATCAAAAACAAAACCTGTATTTTGTCAAACTTGATTTTTCCAAAACATGAATAGGGATATCAAAATAAGTTTGTTTACCAAGTTAAAGCATGTATGTATAAATAGAAAACATCTACTATACATATACCATATGTAAACTTGTTTTGATCAACTATTCATAAAAACCAAATATCAAATCATAAAACGTGTGTGTTTTGTGTTCACTTGAGCATATCAACTAAACTAAGCTTTACAAATGGATCTAAAACACAAACTCTAAACTAGATACCTAAGTCTTCTTGTCGATCTTCCATCTTCAAGTAGACTCGGTCCTAACTCCGTGATTCTCCAAGTGCAAAGGTATGATCTTTAACCTTTGGCACCGGAATCATCATGAATAGCTTCTAACCATCTTGTTGAAGCTAATCACCAACTAATATCCTGTTAATGATCTGAAACTTAGAAACACAAGAATATTAGTGAACATAACTACATGAGTGTTGATCATCATCAAAACTAGAGTGGAAGGCCATTTGGCCAACAATCTCCCCCTTTTTGATGATGACAAAACTCATGGAGTTATATATGCATGGATTAAAGATAAGCTTCAAGGAAGCTCCCTCTTAACTCATGCATAGGATAAACAATAAATATATGCAATGAATGTTAAACATGAAACATGCGTATGCATAAACAATGAATGGTTCTAGATATCAAATGGAATATTCAAAACAAAATAACCTCTAGATACCAATTACAAAGCAAACTCTATAAAACGATCAAACTTAATATTCTTGAGATTAAAACATAATATATGCATAAACATAAGCATGCATATAAAACTTCATAAATCTTTCTCCCCCTTTTTGTCAATCATCAACAAAGGGGTAATCAAAACCATAAATAAAACGAGGGGTAAAAATCTTTCTTCCCCTTTATGTCAATCAAAACAATGCAAACAATGTTCTCCCCCTTTTTGTCTAAAACAAAACAAAATCAATAAGGGGTGACTACAAACATGATATCAATTAAAATATGTCAATGAAGTATCTTGATACCAATAAACAAGGATCAATATATGTTATATGCTATATACATTCATGAAGAGGAAGACGCTAAGTTAGCTTCCCTACACATATGCATTACATGAAGAAGGGAGGACAAGCCCAATTCACATAACACATATTATGTAATGCATAAGAGGAGATGTGAAGCTCCCCCTACACACGTATATCATATAAAGAAGAGTTGTCAAGCTCCTCAATTTATAATATACTCAACATGAATCTATATGTAAGAGAGATGTTAAGCTCTCCTTGCATATAGGAAATACAAATCAAAACTTTGAATATTTTCTTTAAACAAAATTTTGAAAATACCAATTGTAATTAAACATAAGTCTTGAATTCTTAAACATGAATCTTGAAACCAAAACAAATTTTGAATTTCTTAAATATGATACCAATTGTAAGAATTGTTCATTTTAAAACATATAAACAACTTTTAATCATAAAGTGTGGGAGTACAATACCAATTGAAATACAAAATCATATTTTCTCCCCCTTTATGAAATACAAACTAAAGTCATGCATAGTCTTGATAACAATTTAAAAGTAATCAATTTAAACAAAATTGAAACTCAAGCACTAGCATAAACACAAACATATATATGTATGAAAGATAGATACCAATAGAAATTGATATACTTGGAATTTAAAGCATACATACATACAAACATATATGAGTATACAAGAAGATCAAAATGATACCAATTGAAAGAGTTCAATGATACCAATTGACATAACAATAAGTTCAAGTGTATACATCATATTATCTACCACCCAATCATAATTCAAGTTTTAAAGATTTTCAATTTAGGGCATACATGAACATGATCTCCCATCCTACCGCCCTTGGAAGGTAGGGGTTTTCAAAGATAGATTTGAAAATATAGTTTTGTTTGAAAATCACTACCAAAATGAAGAACACCGCAACTAGTTAAATGGAAAACATGTTAACTAGCACGAAATCCTTCAAGTAAGGAATAAAACAAAATTGAAATTCACATGATAATCATCACTCTAACCAATAAAACATAACTCATGAGAAACAAAACATGAGCAATAGATATGAGTGTACAAATAATATGTGAAGATCATAATCATGAAAAATATTTCATTAAGCTCAATTATTCCTTAAAACATAATTCCATCAAAAACATGAAAAATCATATAAAACTCCTTATTTAATCTTCAAGGCATATGTATGTCTAATACAAGCTAAAATATACATACATATCCAAAACTCAACGAGTCCACTAAATGAATATTCATGAAGGCACGTGGCTCAAAAAGATGTATATGTATAAGATTAGTTTGAACTAGATGGACATATACATGAAGTTAAACATAAATACATGAAACATGAAAAACTAAATTTTCATCACAACAAATTTCATTTCAAGGTATATGTATGAATTGTCAAACATGAAGTATGCATACATATCCCTAAACACAATTGAGTCCAAATATAGATTTGCATGAAAGGCAAATGACTCAAGGGGTATACATGTATATCTTCAAGTTTGGCAAAATACACATATACATGAAATGAAAACTCATAAAAACAAATATCAAAAATGGAATACAAGTTTAAAATGTATGAATCATCAAAACTAGACTATACTAGCACATCTAATGGGAACAAACAAGCATTCAATCCCAAACATATATAGATTTGTTTGTGGCCCATTCTATGTACAAGTATATAACTAGTCTTAATGAAAACTAACACTTAAACATATATTCAAAACATTAAGCATCAAAACAATATAGAAGTCATCATGATAAAGCTAAAACATGATTACTATGTAAATTCACATGTATTAGATTCATGATGTACACTATAGCTTAAACAAAAGTGAGAACACTAAGTATGATTCAAATAAGTATGTGTGTCTCAAATACTATACATGTATGTCAAGGATCTAATAAACATAGAATGAACATACTAATCCATAGACATCAAAAACATGCTAGTAACATTAAAACATGGAAAGCATGTAAACAATAAATGGGAGTAAAGGATTGTTACCAAAACCGAAGAAGCAACTCTCCTTGTCTCCAAAACATGGTGGTCATCTCCACCAAATCTTCCCTTGAAAGTGATGCATCCAATTTGATTTCCATGAAGTCCGGAACGCATCCACTCCAAGGTGTCATCACTCTCACGTCATGTGAGAGCCCACACCTACATCAAAAATAGGAGGGGTGGTCTTTGGTACCCATCTCTTATTGGGTCCATGGGGGTTAGTCCCTTCTCTAACCCAAACAAATTTCTTTGCTAAATTCTCAACATGTAAACGATCATAGCAAAATTTAGCAAGATGGCCTTTTCGGCCGCAATGTGTACATGTGTACACATGAGCATACGTGTGATGGTGTCGTGTGAAGCATGTGTATGCCGTGATGGGTGTGCATGCATAAAAGTTGGAACTTGTTTCTTTCGAACCAAGGATTCCAAGCGAGTGTGGTTCATGGCACATTGGCTCATAGTGGAGCCCAAACAATCTACCTTCTTCTTTAACATGCAAATATCATCATTAATCTTAGAAGAAGAGGTACATGCATTAGGTAGACTAGATGAAGAGGCTACACTAGCATGGCAAACATGTGCATCCATCTTATTTTGCAAAACAATATTCTTCTCTAAGCAAACATTTAAATCATTGGAAATAGAAATGATTTTGTTTTTCAAATTAATATTCTCTTTTAAAACAAAATCAACTTTTGAAGACAAATTTTCATTTTTCTTCAAAAGAACATGGCAATCATTTTTAGATTTTAAAAATTCATTTTCTTTAAGTGCAAGATCAAGTTGAGATTTTAATGAATCCCTTTCATTATAGACCTCAACCTTCTCTTGCAAAACACTATCAAGTCTAGAATGCAAACATTTATTTTCTTTTTCAATATCTAGACTTTTCTTTTCAACAAGTTATATTTTTCTATAACTTTTCACACACAATAGATAGTTCTTCATTTAAGACATGGGGATCAACATAATCATTTGAAGAACTAGCACAATCATTACTATCTAGTTGAGATTCCGAATGTACCTCAAGGGAGTCATTCCCTTGGACCATATAGCATTGTTGTGGCTCGGATTCTCCGCTAAATTCCTCTTCTTGGATTGGCAATTGAAGCTTGGAGGTGGTGGTTGTTGTCAACTTGTTCCACACTGCAAAAGCGGAATCAAGATTAGAAACACACATAAGATAATCTTTAGGTAATGTGCTTCTAATGGCCTCTAGGGCTTGTGCATTGGCCCCTATATGATTACAATCACCAAGATAACATCTCTTGGTGGCCGCAAGGAAAACATGCAAACCTAGGGTCTTTAGGTACATGGACATCCTATACTTCCAAACATCAATGTTGGAAGGGTCAAAACTAGGTGGGGTCATGAAGTCCATGGTATAAACTAAATATGTGCAAACAATCAAATGCAAATGTAGATTAGCAAGCAAATGGATCACTCCTAGGATGTTAAGCCTAAGTATCAGGAGCACTAGCTCTGATACCAATTGAAAAAACACCTAGAGGGGGGTGAATAGGTGTGAATGCTAATCTAAGAAACTCAATGCAAACTAAGTGCGCTAAATGCGGAAGCTAATGTAAATTATGCACAAACTAATACAATACAACAAGTGTAGCCGAATTCCCCTTGCGAGGCTCTGGACTAACTCCTCTTGATTCCCCTTGAAATGGGTTGAGGCGCTATGTGAAGCTCTTGTTGGATGAGTACATGTTAGGCACACACACACAAGCAATCCAAGCAATATGAAATATGTGCACACACAATCAAGCCAAGCAATCAAAGATATAGCAATATGAAATAATGCAAGGCAACACAAGCAATATGATAAGATGATATGAAGTATGATGCTTTGCACAATATAAATGAGAGAGAGTTGAGAGAAATTGGATCAAACGCTAACACAAAGATTTGTTTCGAGGTTCGAGCACCTTGCTCTACATCCCCGCCTACACCACCGTGTAGGATTTCCACTATCTCAACTCCCACCGAGGGAACCTCTACCGAAGAGGATTTCTTACAACTCTAGGAGTACCAAACTCCTCTCTCAACAACAACCTCCTCACAACCGAGGGGTTAGGCCCGTAGCCAATACAACAACCAATCCACACACCTCTACCGAAGAGGCTCACAACCAAACTCCACCTCTACCGAAGAGGGAGCAAACCAATACCACTCCGATCACCTCTACCGAAGAGGGATACAACAAATAAAGGAGGGTTTACAACAAGTGGTTCAAAAACCACAAACTCTCTTTTTCTTTCTTTTTCCACAAAAACAAAGATCCTAATAGTTTAGGATAGAAGATAGCTCAAGTGTGGAAAACAAGTGTTTTTGGAAACAAGCAACAAAGAAAAATCTTTGGGAAAATACTTGCAATATGATAGAATTGAAGATCTAAGCAAAAATCCCAAAAACCTATTTTTCTTTGATTTTCCAAAAACCCAAAACAAATAAAGATGAGAAGTTTTTGCACTTAAACACTTTTGAAAACTCTTTTAAACACTTCAGAAAACTAGTATTTTTTCTCTTAAAAAACCTTAGCCAAAATCCCCAAAGAGATGGAGTTTATATAGGCCAAACAGAAAACTAGCCGTTAGAGCTGAGCTGGCAGCTCTGACAGGCGTCGGTCGACCGGCCCGGTCGACCGCCAACGGTCAGAAAAGTGACCGTTGGGCACTAGCGGTCGACCGGCCCGGTCGACCGAAACATCCTGAGAGTTGAACTCTCAACTCGGTCGACCGGTCCGGTCGACCGACTACAATGTGTAGCCAGCGTGCACGTCTGTGCACATCGGTCGACCGACCCGGTCGACCGGCCACTTGGTGCGGTCGACCGGTCCGGTCGACCGAACTGGCCTGGCAGGCACAGTGCAGATCTGCACAGATACGGGATTTGAAAATAGGTCTTTTCACTCAATAAAAATCCCATAAATTCACAGTAAATCTAAAAAATAGTTTTAATCACAATAAAAACTGTTTTTCTAAAAATATGTTTTTCTAAAACTTGTTTTATCATTTTATGTTAAAACATAAACATGTGATAAAAATTTCAAAACAATATATCAACATATCAATTCATTTTAGAGTCTTGCAAATTTTATCAAAAACAAAACCTGTATTTTGTCAAACTTGATTTTTCCAAAACATGAATAGGGATATCAAAATAAGTTTGTTTACCAAGTTAAAGCATGTATGTATAAATAGAAAACATCTACTATACATATACCATATGTAAACTTGTTTTGATCAACTATTCATAAAAACCAAATATCAAATCATAAAACGTGTGTGTTTTGTGTTCACTTGAGCATATCAACTAAACTAAGCTTTACAAATGGATCTAAAACACAAACTCTAAACTAGATACCTAAGTCTTCTTGTCGATCTTCCATCTTCAAGTAGACTCGGTCCTAACTCCGTGATTCTCCAAGTGCAAAGGTATGATCTTTAACCTTTGGCACCGGAATCATCATGAATAGCTTCTAACCATCTTGTTGAAGCTAATCACCAACTAATATCCTGTTAATGATCTGAAACTTAGAAACACAAGAATATTAGTGAACATAACTACATGAGTGTTGATCATCATCAAAACTAGAGTGGAAGGCCATTTGGCCAACACTTCGCTCACTAAAGAGAGAAGCCTGGCCATAGAATTGAAGGCTGATACTGCCATCCGCTCGGCTGGTCATCCGAAATAGACTATTCAAGGGACCAGAAGTGTAAGGCACTGCAAGAAAGAAAAGGGAAGAGAACTATGATTAGTTCAACAATCAAGCAGACATGGAGATATAAAATTCACCAAGGCGTAGCCTCGTCCCGTGAGCAAGGCCAGTGAGGCGACAGCCTCGACAAAGCTTGATCTCGCAGACAAATCTGCATTTTGCAGAAAACGTCTAAGTACCAACTTCGCTTAAGCAGGAAGTGGTATAGCCCTAAGGGCTGACGTCACCAAGAGGGCACTATGGTCAAGAGTCATCCTTCATGGCCATGACTGAAGGGACAGACCCGAGTCCTGTTTCTCAAACAGGACGAAGACAGCCCAAGTAATGGCTTCGTACGGAAGCCTAAAGAAGAACTGTTCAGTTCTTAATTCCCTGTACAAAGAAGATAGGAAAATTCAGGGAAACGAGTTCCCTAACGAGGACAGATCATATTCGATCGTCCTGATAAGCCAAATACCGGCTTTAAAAGAAAGAGACCGCAGTCTCTAATTAGGAGAGAAAGTCTCTTACCGGCGATTGGTCGCTCGATGATCAGAGGAGGAGGACCCTCCGTTGCAGAAGTCGCCACTTCTTTCCCCGCTCGTCTTTTGGGCGCCATTGAAGAGCTGCAAGAGTTCTCAAAGTTCTCTGAATGAAGAAGGAAGAGGGAGAGGGAAAGTCAAGAAATTTCTCTGAAAAAGGAGATCTTTTCCTGTTCAGCCCGATCGGGCTTTTATAGGCCAATCAGCGCCTGAAATGAGGCCTCGAAAAGGGCGTACGCCGCCGTTTCGAATTAATTCGAAACGCCACCCGAAGCGCCTCCCCGAGAAGTGCTGATTCAATCACACTAAGGGTTAACTTCGCCCTGGATTAAAATGCGGGCTTCACACGATCCTTCAGGGACTTCGCCGAAAGGCTTATCTTAGCCCCTAAGAAGGCGCTGTTCGCGGACATACCAGTTTCGCGAAGCTCATTCAAAAAAAGGATCCTGTCCTTAACTCTGCATAAAGTTTAGCCCCGCTATGGCCAAATTCTCAATGAAGGCAGGCAAAAATCAGATGAGCAGAAGATAAACTTTCATTGATTTAAGAGCAAAGGTACATCGATATTACATCAAGGTTTTGTTTCATACAACAGAATCAGTTGCTCAGCAAGGTGATTTGCGCAAGAGGCATACAAGTGGTTTTATCTGCTTCCAAGCCTGACCAACTGGACACGAAAGGCCTTCCTCTTACACAAGGCCATAAGCCTTCGCATAGAAACAGATGGTGCCACGAGGACACGGCCATAATTCTCCACAAAATGGCAGATTTTGCCACTAGAAAGCGAGGTCATCTTTGTTGAAGCCTGGCAATAAAACTTATCGCCGCCAACACGTCAGACCACCTATAATGGGAATTGACAATGATGCCAGTGATCTAACAGGTGTGACGCCCGCTTTCCCGAAGTGAATCGTCCCCGACAAAGGCCACCAAAGTTGAAAGTTGGCAATGATGCCAGTGATCTCACAGGTGACGTCCACTATCCCGAAACGAATCATCTCGGATAAGAGGCTGCCAATAGCCTCTGGGACACACATCAGCTGCCCCAAGTTGTTCCTCCTGCTTAAAAGTAAAGCTTCAACCGGGGAAGCATAAGGCAACTTTTCGGTCTCTTTCATCAAGACACAAGATCGGCGAACATAGCTCACTGCAATGCAAAATTGGAGCAGATTAGCAGTCAAACACAGAAGACACTGCAAAAGCGCTAAAGCCGAATTCTTTGGGGCAAAGCAATCCGATCTCAGTTAAAGCAGAGGATAAGCCTCGCTCGCACAGCAGTGATGGGCTAGCTCAGCAAACGCCAAGTCCTAGCCTCGCCTATATGGATAAGCCAGACTGATCCTATGGGACACAGTCTTAGCCTCACCTATATGGCAAGACTGGCTCAACCTTGAAGAGACTAAGTCCCAAGTTCTGCCTGTGCAGCGGACTTAACATGCAGTGATCTTTTTCTGATCAAGTCAAAATGATAGCTTCGCTGGGAAGCTATGCCAAAATCCTTCTCTGTAGATCAGTTAAATAGAGAACAAGGGAAGCTAATCCCTGAAGCGGTTGCTAAAGCTAAATTAAGGGAGATGAATTCCCTAAAGTTGGTGAAGTCGTTGAATGATCAAGACTTACCGGTCCTTGGCCGGGTAATGACCAGAGTAGGCATTCCCACTAATTCAGAGATCTGAGTATCTCTTTTAAACCAAGAGAAGAGAAGAGAGGCAAAGCACTTCTCTTCAGAGGACCTCAAGTGTCCTATTTATAGGCCCCATGGCCTGAGCACTCCCACCTCAAGCGTGAAAACACGAGCGCATTTAAGGCATTTACTGCGCCTTGAGAACAGGGACGGTTTCCCCTTGGAACCGTGCGAAGGGAGAAACGTCTCCCTCATAAAAGGCACTTATAGCTCCTTGAAGAAAGGGAATATCCTCCCTTGGAAACGTGCAAATCGGAGAATATCTTCCCCGGTCAGCGCAAGAGAAGGAGAAAATCTTCCTTGAAAATCGACCCACGGCAGTTGGTCTCGGGAAAGCGACATGCGCTCCTAAGCGAACATATCTTCAAAAGCCCAGATGCGGGGCTACTCGCATGCGAAGCTACCCAGACGCGAGTCTACATGATTCCTCGGCGAATCTACATCCCAAAGCAGGATTCAAAGCGAAGCTGAACTCAACCATCATGGCGACGTTCATTCTCCACACACCACCACTTCAAAGCAGTTCAAAGTGTTTCGAAGTCTGAGCTATTGCAGACTTTCGAAAACTTTGAAGGGGGTCTTGTTGACACTTAAAAAAGACAAGATTCTTATTGGTCCGAACAAATGTCTAAACTTGTTGACATTTACAAAAGACAAGTGACAGACGAGCTGAAGACCAGTCTCCACCCATCTCCGAGGGACAGGGAAGCAAATTGGACTCCACTGATCCAGCAAGCAGACAGTGAACCCGGGTTGTTTCTAAACAGACCTCAGCAGATCTAAGGTGCTAGCACTTAGCATCGCATGAGCCCAAAGGGATAGCCTCGCTTGAGAGGCTAACATCATTCAACTTCGCCTTGAAGTCATCCAAAGCCTCACCAAGAAGCTAACTCGCAACTTCATCATAGGGGACTTCCAGCTCCGCCAAAGGGTTTCTTTCGGACTTCGCCAGAAGCTGCCCCTAGCTCCGCTACGAGCTCAATGCGGGCAGCTCCGCTGTTGGTCTACTATGGTCAACATTTGACCAATTAAATCTCCAGATGAGATCAGATCTAATCAGATCAAATCCAATTAAGATCAAATCTGAGATCAAATTTGGCAGTTGATTGTCATAATCTCTTGACTCTTCTAAAACGAGTAAGAAGATCAGGAGAAATCCTCCAACGATATGGAAAGGATTAAAACAGATCGAGAAGGTCCACCGACCTGCCAATTCTTGCTTCGCAGAAGCTGATCCTAGCCTCGCAGCAAGGCTACTTTTCAGATTCAAACAGATTCGAGTCAATCTGTTTCTATATTTTTTAAGGGACGATTATACCCTTGCTCTCCTTATAAATAGCCCACCAGGGGCACAAGGAGGAGAGAGGACGAGAAAAAGAGAGAAGACTCCACAAGCAGAGACTTCTTCACAAAGCACCGTGCGCTCTCGAATTCAGAGACCTTTTAGAGAATTGCTTTCTCTAACCAGGGTGTTGATACCCTAACATCGTCCTTCTTCTCAAGGAATCTCTGGAACCAGGCGAGAAGGAATTCCTTATCGAAGGCGATTTTGAGAAGCAGCAAGAGGGTTCTACCAACCTCCTGTTCTCTGATTCCCCGAACCAGGTGAGAAGGGAATCTCATCGCTCGCATCGTCAAAGAGACAAAGTGGTCGCGCGCTGACCAGACTCCTATCGGCACACTTCTCCAGAATCTCTGAGGAGATCTACTTGTAATCTTTTTAAGAATACTTGTAATTTAGCTCCTCAAACTCTTTTTTGTAAGTTTTCCCCCTTTGCAAACATAATGGAAAACACTGTCAGGCCATAAATCATGTGTTTGAGGAGTGTCCTGCATTTCAAGCTCACCAATACTTTTTTGAACCGATGAATGCGGCCTTTTCAAGGCCGAACAATGATCCTTACTCTCCAACGTACAATCCTGACTGGAGAAATCACCTAAATTTCTCATGGAGCCAATAAAATAATGACCACCCATGGTCAAACCATGCTAGCCACTTCCATCATTCCAATAATTCTTCCAATCATCAACCCAACTTTTTCAATCACCCTCACAATTCTCCCAATAATTTTTCAAATTATCAATAAAATTTTTCCAACCAAGCTCCACCATCTTCCTTTCAGAATTCTCAACTCGAAAGGAGAATGACTGATTTAAGAGAAACATGGAAAGGTACATGAAGAACCAAGATTTCCTCATGGAAACAATACAAAGGCTAGAGGGTCAAATGAGTCAATTAGCCAACCCATAACATGAGAGGCAAAAGGGTACCTTGCCCAGTCAACCAATTATGAATCCTAAGAATTCACAACAAGCTCATTTGGTTGATGATCCATCACTGAATCAATGTAATATTGTTCATACATTGAGGTCGGGAAAGAAAGTTGATAACCAAGTGTCAACACCACCTAATTCTAGTCAGCACAATCACACTTCAGCATCCACCTCATTTAATCCCAATCCTTCTAAATTTGATGAATCTGAAAAAGGTAAGTCAACCAGTCATGTGCACCAGCCTATAGCACCATTTCCTAATAGGCTGAAAAACAACAAGCAAAATCCACACATGAATAAGATAATTGAGATCTTTAATCAAGTGAAGATAAATGTGCCACTTCTTGTGCCATCCAACAAGTCCCATCTTATGCTAAGTTTCTTAAGGACATGTGCACCAAGAAAAGAAAGACTAATGTTCCTAAAAAGGTCTTTTTAGCCACTAACATTAGTGAGCTTCTATCGGGTCCGATTCCTGTTAAGTACAAGGATCCAGATAGTCCAACCATTGCCTGCACAATAGGACAAGCCAAGATTAGTCGTGCACTTCTTGACTTGGGGGCAAGTATCAACTTGCTTCCATTCTCATTTTATCAACAACTCGGGTTGGGCGATCTTATTCCAACTCGAGTCACTATCCAACTGGCTGATCATTCAGTAAAAGTCCCAAAAGGAGAGATTAATGATATTCTTATCCGGGTCGGGGAGTTTATTTACCCTGTCGATTTCATAGTTCTAGATACACAACCTGTGTCCAACTCTAATCATAGGGTCAAACTCCTGTTATCCTATGGCGACCATTCCTTGCTACTGCCAATGCCATCATCAATTGTAGGAATGGGTCCATGAGGTTAACTTTTGGGGACATGACTAGAGAAGTCAATGTCTTCAACCTAGAAAAACAACCTCGTAAGATAAGAGATCAAACATTTGAGGTAAACTTTATTGAAAATAATTGTGTTGAAGAGAGTGAGGATATAGAAGATGAGTCACTGTTTCTTAATGAATTATTTAAGAATGAATGCGATTATCTTGATGAGAAGGCATATGTCGGAGATCCTAATGTTAAAGTACCCTTTAAAAAGGGGAAATTTGATTTGAATATCTTCACTTTCGATGAGCCAACCAATAATGTATCACATGATAATATAGTTCAAGAACCTCCGATTGACATACTCTTTGAAAACCTCTTCGAAGAAGAACTCAGTGTTTGGATGAACCAACTAGAGATCTTTTGGTTAATTACACATCTCTAAGGCAAAGTGTTGACCTAAGCTTTGAGGAGATATATGGAACTGAGTTAGAATTCCTAGACATTCATAGTAAGGAAGTTCCAACTGAGAAGTGTGGTGGTGATCAATTTTTAAATAATGAATGTAGAAATGTGAGGAAGGAAAACTTAAAGAAGTTGAGACTGGGGAGGAAGAGAGCTAAAATGACAGAAAATTGGCCTCCCTACTATGCCCTATAAAGAGGACCCATTAAAATGACGGGAAGAGAGCTAGAGGGATAAGACCGAAAAAGATCTAGGTGTGGGAGAAACTTGATGTTGTACATATTTTTGTATAATAATGCACCTCTTTTATATTTCATTTCATGCATGTATACATTTCTTTCATACATTGAGGACAATGCATGAGATAAGTATGGGGGAAGGTTCTAACATGACTAATATAACTTCAAAAAAAATGTAAAATGTAAAAAAAAATTATATATATAAAAAAAACCTTTTTGAAAGGTAAGAACAATATTTTGATATATGTTTGTAAGAAATTAAGTCAATTTTAAGGAATAGGAAAATCATAATTAGGATTTCTTACACTTGGTCAAAATAAGATGACTTGTTTGATTTTTAGGGTTAGGAAGAAAATTTATAAAAGTAATTTAGTCTTGATCTTTACCATGATGAAATATGCACACTTTATACACTTACACATTTAGGGTTTAAAAACAAAGACTCTTATGCCTTTTAAAAAAACTATATGAAAAAAATAATAATAAATAAACAAATCTAATTATTGATTAGCTAGATGCTTTGGCCTAAGCAAGCCTTGGTATTTATGTAAAAGATAATTAGATAAGTTTGAAAATATATATATATATAAATCCTCTGATTAAGCTGGGTATTTGTACCTCATGAAGCATAAGTATTCACGCCTAAAAGGGATACATTTTATAAATAAAAACCTTGATTTCGTTGCCTTATCTGCTCGAGTGTTTAAGTCCTTAGGGGTGTTTTCTCACCTGGTGCCCTAAAACTGTCCGATTTGGGTGTCACCGACTAAAGGCTTGTTACATGGGCAGATTAGAAATCCTAATGAAATTGAGGAATAAATTCCACCAACAATAAATATAAATAAGACATAAGAGTTAATGTTAAAGAACCCTTAGTCAAACTTCACAGTCACGATAGTGCATATAACTCAGGGTAAAGTAATAGACTAGATTAGAAAGACAATTTAACTCCTTACTTTGATTGATGACATGTTTTTGGAATGGAGACTAAGTTTAGGAATGAAAATTTTGATATTCTTATAACTTATAGATTACTTAAACTCTTACAAATATACTTTAAATATTTTCTCTTTTCAAAATGCTTTTCGAAAATACTAACTTTTTCTCTTTCTTTATGGATTTGTGGGTGCAATCCACTAAAAACCCTCACGAGATAAAACTCGTCCTCTAGGGGTAACCTAGAGGTTTAACGGCATGTTGCACATGCTCAATGAAATCGCGTGACCTGCGAAAGTGGTTTAATAATTAATAAAGATTAGTTTTGATATTTTGCTCGAGGGCGAGCAAAAGATAAGTGTGGGGGTGTGATCGGTCACATATATTGCATACATATTGTCACATTTTCATGCTTGTTATCTAAATAAAATATATTAATAAGTCCTATTGTTCTTTATAAAATGCAGGCCCATTGCTAAAGGATAGGCCAGAGAAATGAGCCCAAAAGCCTATTTAATTCAGAATAAGTTCAAAATCAGGGAATCAGGGCAAATCTTGGCATATCAGAGAGGTTGAAAATCGGTTGAAATGAATCATCTCAAATCAAGCGGTTGAAGCCAACAAATCAAAGATCGTTTCATCAAATCTGGGAGCTGCAACAGTAAATCCAACAAGACAAAAGGAAGCCCAAAGCCACGCCAATGGATTCTCCACCTGGATGTGGCCGCGAATCCGCGGCCCAAGCCGCGGATCCGCGGTTTGTTGGTGGAGATAAGTGGAGCGTTTGCTCCCCTTATCTCCTCACTCTCTTCCCTCTGAGGTTTTGCCTATAAAAGCTAGGGTTTTGTACTGAAAATTTAGCGAGGACTAGGTTTAAATTTATTGTTCATTTTTAAGGTTTAGGAACATTGTTAGATAACTTGGAGAAGTTGCATCTCCTCTTTATTCTTTTTTTTAGTTTAGACCAGAAAGGAGAGAAGAGTGGATTTGAGTGTGTAATTCGTCTTTGAAGTGACAATCAAAGGAGCTTCTACTTGCCATTCCAACTCAACTTGAATTCGGTATGTTTGTATTTAATTGTCAATTTCTTGTTTGTTTTCATTTCATAATGAGTAGCTAAATCATTTTCTGGGCTCACTAAATCATGTTTTCTACCTCTTCTCTCTCGATTGAATTTGATGGAAGAACTCTCTTGAATCATAATGCCTAAAGTTAATTTTTATTCTTGAAAGCTCATGATGATGCTCTTCTTCTCAAACTTGGATTTTTAAGGCACAACTATTTGTAAATCATTTTATTCCATACTTGCTTCCCAGCGCTTGATGGTTTAACATTCTATTTTTAATGTTATGTTCAGAAAGATCTCAAGATTTGATCCGAAATCATCTCATTTATTTTACTTGAACACTAAAAGAAATTAAGCTCTTTTGCCTATGATAAAAGTGATGGACTAAAATTATTTTTGAGATAAGTAGTGAAGTAAATAAAATTAGTGAGCCCAAATTTTCTTCTTTATTAAAATCAACTAAACAATTTTCAAGCTTTTTAAATCACCTTCTCCAAAGCCTTCTCCAAAGTTGTAATTTCTCTTTTAATCATCTTCTTCTTTTCATTCTCTTTTCGATTAAAAAATGAACACAATTCTTTGTTACTAAACGAATCACTGAAAAGCTTTCATCGCATTCCTCCTCGTGGACACGACCCGTTAGCCACAAGCTACACGGTAAATCTCTTAACTCTTTGATTGTTCTTTCATTTTAGCAATCAGTTATCATGTATTATATATGTAGTGACCTGTATTTCTTGTACTTATGCACTCTTATAACTCCTAAACATGTCCTGCTCCTGTTGTTCCCATAATATGATAATTACATAATAATAAACTATAAAAAAGCAACTTATATCGAGTAAGAGGGAAGTTGATGGATTTCAAGTGGTGAATATGTTTTTAGTAGTGTTAGGTATATTATGCAACTCAAACTTCCAGTTCTACCTGAGGGGCTCCCGGTGTTCCAGGGGAACGCTGACTCCTTACCTCCTCTTATATTCCTGAATCAGCATAGTATAAGACCCACTTTCTATTTGCCTAGCGGCAGGTTCCAGGTCAGCTCCAGAACATCCTGGGCTATGGTCCCAGGTATGCACGAGACCCACTGTAAACATAACCCATTATTTCATCATCAATTTCCAATAACAATCTCGGCTTACTCATATATGGATGTATGTGTGTTGGGACGCTAGAGCATATACCTAGATATATAGGTAGGATGCGTAATAATAATAATAATAAAGTGCTAATCAATAATTCGTTGTTCGTTTTGCAATTCGGGTTGTATACACTCAGATTACGGTAACATGGGCCATAAGGTATATAAAAGAGAGTTTCTTTGTTTGGATTATTCCTTTGACGTGCTTGTCTCATGAAGCCGTAAACTGAGTTTGTATAGCTGATTTTGCTTGTGCTCGGTATTATCAATTTTTATTAGTTTTCTATCTGTTTTATGAAGTTTTCGTAGTTTAGGAGATAACTCAGGATATAAGAACTCAGGATACAGTGATATGAGATATATGTGGTATATATATGAGGATTTTCTTGTTTGGATTATTCCTTCGACATACTAACCTCATGGATCGGTAATTTGGGCTTATATAACTGGTTGGGGATGTATAGCAGGTGGCTTGAACATCATAACAAATCTCCCATGTTTGCATTTGCTTATATCTCTCTCAATTCAACTCTACTCATTCTTGTTTATATCTTACTTGGTTATAATTGCTAATTATTATATATTTGATATTGTTTATATGCTTGTACTTGTTTGATCCAAGAAAGTAATTAAGCGCATCAACTCTATTATAGAGGAATCTTGCGAAAAAGTTCTTGAACCCTTCACCAGGAATTCGCCTTCACTTTTGGTTATCATTTGTATGTTCAGTTTTTATTAGTTAAATTTTAAAATTCTGTATTTGATTAGCATATCACCTATTCACCCCCTCTAGGTGATTACATAAGCTAATTTGAATTGAACTTGAGCGAGTAGGACTAGTTTGAGTTCGCCTTTTTATAAACTCGAACTCAACTTTGGGCTCGAGTTTTGGCTTGTTTACTAGTTGAGCGAACCTGAATCGAGCTAAATATCAAGGTGCGCCTGAACTTTTACGAGGGGCTCATTCGTTTAACACCTCTAGTTAGATTTGTTGCCACCCCTTTGTAGGGAAGAGAGTGGAATAGGGTTAGAATTAGGACATGGATCAGATTAGAGAGAGTAGATTAGAAATTTTTATTAAGGATTTTTTTGTATATACCCCACAAATCTTACATATTAAAAAAATTATTTAACTTTCAAAACGTATCACTGTTAGAAAATTACCTCCATAATTACTATTGAGGAATAAAAAATATTCTATTAAGTAGACTAAAAGTAGATACCAAATTACCCTCTACTCAATCCTCGCTAGTCTCTTCCTTTTAAAGGGATGGGGGTCAAGGCGTCACGTGCCCCTCGATCCCACCTGAAACCCTCTTGTGCACCTGAAGTACATTCAAATTGTAACCCCCAATAAGACCCCCTACTATAACACTTCTCTCTCTTAGGCTCACTTGGCCACACACTTAATTAAACCCATCTCACCAAATAATTCTCTCTCTCAAAGCAAAAAAAGATTTTGATCATTCAGTTACTCTTTTTCCTAAATTTCTCACTGCCTCGCATCAATACATACGCAAAACATCAATCTCGTCGCAGTTCTTCTTGGCCTCGCCTCACCTCTCACCTCTCAGTCACTCAGAGGCTTGGCGACTCGATCTTTCCCTTTCCCTCCTCTTAAAGCCTAAATCCTCAATCTGATTATCTCTCTTGATCTCACTCTTAAATTAATTCTCAAATCCCTAAAGTGAAATCACCTAAAGGGGCCGAATAGGTGATATGCGAATCAATGCAAAAATTAGAAACTTTAACTAATAATTCTACTCTAATTAAAGCAATTAGTCAATCTCACGCAAATTTATTAAACACAAGTGATATCAAGAATAATGATAAGTAAAATATAAGCATACAAGATACATAAACAAGTGAGTACAGTAGAAAGATAGAGAAAAGGCAATCGCAAACACGGAGATACGTTCCAAGGCTTGAGCAACTTTCTTTACGTCCCCGCCTTCATCGCAATAAAGGATACTTTAGCTCATTCCCACAAGATCATCAATGTTACAAGTTCCCTCAAGAACTCTTGAAACCGCAAGTCCCACACCATTCTCACAAGAACCACAACCACGAACCCGCAAGCTCACTTCGAGGCCACAACCTCAAACAATTTCTCAATATAAGAAAGGAAACTTTGTGATCAATATTCTTGACCACAAACAAATTCTCTCACAAGAAAACCTATAGAATAGATATAGAATTGATGGCTCTAACTTGTGTGAGAAAACTAGAGAGATTTGGATTGAAAAGTTCAAGAAAAACCCAGAGAGAATTTTATTGAAAAACACTATATAAAATAAGAGAATTTTAGCATTTAAACTTGTAGAGATTCTTTCCCTAAGAGATGAAAATATTAACTCTCAAAACCTTTGTTTAAAACTCTCTAATAGACAGGGAAGCTCATGAAAGTTGTAAAAAAGAATCTTATTAAAAATACTAATTCCAAGCTCAACATACAGAGGCTTCAAATATAAATAAAACAAAAAGAAAAATAGAAAGAAAACAAAAAATAATTACAAACAATCCCTCAAGTAGCCGTTGGCTACTGTTCACAAAAGAAAGAAAAAAATTAAACAGTGGGAACTAGCCGTTGGGGCTGTGCCCAAGGCCCGATCGACCGACTATTGTAGCGGGTCAGTCACTGGCCTGGCCAGAGAGCAAAGCTCTCTGGCCGGTCTACCGGGCTACTATAGATGGTCGACTGGGCCCAATAGCCTAACGACCAATTTTCTTTTTTTTAATTTGTTTTGTTTGGATTTAAAACCCCTTTAAAAATACATTTAAAAAATCTATAAAAATGCAAAAAATAATCAATAATATATATGAATATGAATCAACATATATTTCAAGTAATTAATTTCTTTTGAGATTTTAATTGTATATTTAAGTATAAACTATTAGAATGTTTCAAAATAAACTCTTTAAAAATCAAAATAAATATTTATAAAATCCACAAAAATAAGTTCTTGTAAATACATATGAGCACACCTATGTGTGATAAAAATTCAACACATATTACAACTATGTGAACTTCTTTTTGAGATTCCAAATTCATTTTTCAAATATAAACTATTTTTAAAAAATTCCAAAAACTAAAACTTTAAACTTTAATAAACAAGTTTTTCAAAATTTATGTACGCACAAAAATAAGTTATTAAAACTCTCTTAAAGCACTAATGTGTATAGATATCTCTAATACACATATAAACCAATATAAATTTATTTTTGAGAATTTTTCTCATAAAATTAAATATTTGAAAAACTAAACTGTAAACCACAAATTTTCAACTTAAATTCAACTAACCAAAATATAAAACTTGTATGTGTGTAAGCTTGAGCAATCAACTCTAATCTAAACTTTACAAATCTTCTAAACACTAACAAATATCTTTTATAAACATCAAGCCTTCTTCTTCTACTTGATCTAAACTCGATTTCTTTGAGTTTGACTCCCCCTTAAGTGCTAGATATTATCTTTATACTTGAGCTCTTGAATCAATACTTGTTAGCTTCAAAACTTAACTTTGAGTCATTGATAAAGCTAAATACTAAACCATGATTTTGATTAAACCTGTAATATAAATATCACAAGGTTATTAGTACTATAATTACATGAGTTAATCTTTATCAAAACTAGAGTAATGGACCTTTGGGCCAACAATTTCTCTCTTTTTTATGATGACAAAACTCATGGAGTTATATATGCATGGATGAGTAAAAAGTCAAAGCTCCCCCTTAACTCATGCATAGCAAATAAACATGTAGATATTTAATAAAAGCTCTAAATACCAAACAAACAAGCAAACATATATACATAAAACATAAACAACATGCATATATAAACTCTAAACTACTCTCTCCCTTTTTTCTTTTCATCAATAAAGTTGTAACAATTTTGAACATAGATACCTGTTGTAATTTAAAACAATTTACATATGGATATCACTTGAATCAAGCATTGAAAATTTGAGCATTTTTATAGACATTAAAAACTAATAAAGAAACAAAATTTGAAACAAAGATGCCAATTAGCAAAGCAAGATAGATACCAATTGTAAAAATTGATACCAATTGAAAGTTCAAACATATTTGCTAAAAGAGAAAGTTGTTTTCTTCTTTTGAAAAGATAAAAGAAAGAAATTAAAATCAAATAAAAAATTTCTCTCCCTTTTTGAAATACTAACAAAATCAATGCATAAACTTGTAAAAAAAATACCAATTTATATTCATACATATTCAAGTCTCATAAAAAAAGATTATGCTAAATATGCATGAAACATGCACAGGGAACACGCACAACCAACCAAATCATATATATGCATGAAAATTTTCACAAATTAGAGTATACATATATAGATAAATATGAATGAGTACACAATAGTCAATTATCATGTAAATTATGTGTATAGCTCATTAATATCACTAATCTATAAGCAGATGTCAAACGAATAGTCAACTAAAAGTATACAAGGCGTGAAGCCACCAATCACACACTAAGGTTTTGGCATTTTCAAAATTAATTATCTGAAAATAGTTGAAAATAATTAGAAAATACTACCATGTGAAGAATTAAAAGAACTAAATAAAAATAATTTTGAAAACTAGTTCAAAATTTTATAAGTATGAAACAAATCAGTATCTCATGAAACATGTATATTACACAAGAATTATCACTCAAAATCTGTATAGCATAAATATGCTCATGAATTGTAAACTCATGAGTAAACAAAAAGTGAATGCATAAGAATCATGTGAATAAAATATTCACGAAGATAAAATAATAAATCTCTAAATAACTCATCAAAACACATATAAATTTTTTTTTTTAAACTTTGACATGTTACAAATTTGATTTGTAAAGACATGAAAACACAAATCAAGAAAAAAATTTCACAAACATGATATGTGATGAACATTATTTTATGTTACTTTTATACTCTCATTTATCTATTTTATGCATCAAAATAATGTACACAGGTATGCGTTAGTGTGTTTGCAATGCATGTACCCAATCGACAAGAAAGGAAAAAAAGTAAGTGGAATGAACTGATTTCACATAAAATGAAGATCGAAGGGTGTTTTCCAAGTATATTGTGGTATTTTGGTCATAACTTCTTCTGTCAAATTCCAAACAAGGTCATTCAAGATATCTATAGAAAGAGAATTTAAAGTTTCATGTTTATTGCTCTTACTAGTTCACACATTTGTCTAGCCGTATTGTTCATTTAAAGAATGATCATTTAAAGAATTATCCAAGCTGAAAATGAATTATTTTGTAATAAATTTTGATTAAGGGGTTTTTTTTTTTGTAAAATTCCTTATAAAGGTTAGAAGATGTGTGAGTATTTGGCATCTTGGGACTTGATTCATATTTAGTTGGGATCTTGATTAATAGGAGATTCGGCCAGCAAAAAAACGAATTAGCAGGGATTTGCTGGGTTTCTTTTCTGTAGGACTACGGGAAAAATCTCAGCGGCAAATAAATCCCAACAGCAAGCAAGATGCAGAAGCAAAACTCAGTTATTGGGATACAGAGAGGAGAAGTCTGTTGAAAGACTTCTATAGTAGCTAAGCAAATCTCAACAGTTGGAGAAATTTTGTTGGAGAAGTTCTCAATAGTTGTTGGAAAAGATAGGCGAGGATCCCGGGTATTTGGGCAATTGATGGTCTCAAAGGCTATAAAAGGAGCTCGGCTATGAACAGTGGAAAGGGTCGGCAGAAAGCAAGTAGAAGGAGGAAATTAATTATTATATTAGCTTAGTGGAGTGTTTTCTTTATAGAGAGAGCTTATGTAATGCTTTTGTACATCGAAGATCATCAGCTGCGAGCTTATATAATGGAGAAATTTTCTTATTTTATTTTTAAATTCTTTTTGTGTTGAGCTTGTTTTCATGCTTCTGCTTTACTTTTAATTAATTTTTAAACTGTAGGAAAGAAAGCTCGGGCAGCTGGCCTCTTCGCAATCGAACTTAATAAGAACCAAAGCTTTGTATTAAATTCCGGGTTTTAATTTTCCTATCCCTCTCTATCTCTCAATTTTCTTATCTTATTTCATTTTTCCCGAGTAAAGCATCCCATAGGTTAATACTTTTTTCTTATTTCATCTATTTAATTCTAATTCATCTAAAAGCTTAATTGTTAAACAATTTCAAAATACAAACCATCAATTAGCCTAGTTTCCAACTAAATAAAAATTGAAATAGAAATTTAAAAATTATGGTTTTCTACAAATCTCTGTGGATTCGATCTGTTTTTTTTTTTTTTTTTGCTATTTTCTAAAAATTTAAAAGTAAGATTCAGTTTTTATAATTTGTGTGTGATGCAAACAACAACGAAAAATCTCATAATATTTGAGTCGCAACTAATTTTTGGTGTCGTTGCCGGAGACTTATGTCAAAAATTGATTTTGAAAATGACATCTAAATTTTTTTAGTTGTAAAAAAAAAACTAAACATTTTAAATTAAAAAATCTCCTTTTTATCATCCCAGAAATCTAATTTTTAAATTTATTTTGCAGGAAAATTCCATGAGACAATTGAAAATTTGCACAGACAGGGGGGGCCATTGCTTGCTTACTTATTAATTGAACTGCTTAAAAAGTATTACTTGCTTCAGAGTTATCGAGAAGGTTTATATCTTTCTAACTTTACCCGTGAATCTCCTGTCAGTGGAGATTTGAAAGTATTTTTGATTGAAATTGTGATGCATTAGTGCATTTTTGCATTAATAAAAAATCTTAAGAGCTGGCCCACATCACATAAGGTCAGGATTTCATTATACGTTTCTTGGCTCAAAAATCACAATCTCATATAGGTTTCTCTTGAGCTTTAATTAATTTAAAATCAATTAGTACATGATCACTAGAATTTTAAGCTCATTAAATGGATCAATTATGGGAACACTCTGGTGATTATCTCAATCTTTCGAAGAGGAACTTTCTTATCTTAAAAAGGATGATTTAGTCATTGTGGCGGTGCCTGGCATGATGGAATGACTAAATCACTTATTTGATTCTTTTAACTTGTTAGCTCATAATTCGTCCAACCCAGTTAGGAGCTGTCTAACTGGGAAAAATTTATTCTCTTAAGATTAGTGGTTAAAAATTAATTACCTTCAAATTAAGCTCAAGATAAAGAAACAATTTGATTTGAATTAATTGGTTAAGTTATTTGTGTGTGCAATCGTTCCTAGAACTTAAGATTCCTTCAAAATCTTTTCCTCAGGGTTGTATCCTAGTTCATGCTAACAGTGGGTCCGCGTTATTAGTCGTTTAGAATCCATCCTTTTTTTCGACCCTCATATACCCTCGGTTTTCAATGTACATGTGTCAATACGTATCTGATATAGTATAAATACCCAATTTAACCATCCTGATAGCTGGATTGAGATCATTTCAGCTCAAGATATTATTTCTCAATATTTTGAATTGTTTTAGATTTTTTGAATTTTTTTGGAATTATTGGATATGAATCTCAATTCGAGATCGATCGGTGTCATATACTGACTCCAAGATGTTTAATTAACAATCGAGGATAAAGTTTAGGGATTTGACTTCACAACAATATTCATTTTCTATTTTTGAGAATTTTTTAGGATTTTTCTGAAATAGGAGTTTAATCAAATAAACTAATAATTAAATATTGATATATATAAAAATGCAATTAAAATAAATATAAAATAGAAAACCCCTTTTATTGTATTATTCACAAGTTTCAAACTAGTGACCCCCATCCCCAACTCCCAAGCTATTACTACTTTGCCACATTGGCATATGGAAGGAAAACCAACACACATTTATTTAACCCTTAAACTTATCTTCCTCAACTTCTCCCATTTCCCCCACTCTCCCTAACTTCTCCCACTCTTTCTCTCTCTAACTTGTTGGCCCAAGAGGTTACACTCTCCACTTGTTTAGAGTTTTGATGATAACAAAACACTTAAGAGCTATATTGGTACTAATAAGTTTGTTCTAGATGAGTTTCAGGTTAGTACTATTTTTTAAGGCCATTGCAAGACTTTCTAGGTTCATGAAGCAAATAAGGCAAAAGGCACAAGAAGGAATGATCATAGAAGAGAAGGATCTAGCATGGCATTGCATGGCTTTGCATGACTCAAGAGACTTCATTAGTTTTGTTTTTAGTTTTATAGTTTTGTTAAAGAATAGTGGATAGGTTGAAGCTCAAATACACACACATTAATTCAATACGTTTGGTTTTTGATTGAATCAGTTTTTGATTTCAAGTACATATATCGGGTTTTAGATTTGAACCAGTTTTAGTTCTGTTGATCTGCTTGACACCCTTTTATAGTTGTTATCATAACTTTTTATTTTTATATTCAAATAACATGATTTAACTTGTATTTCAATGATAACTTTCAGATCTAAATTTAAAGATGTCAAATATTTGGTTGAACTATGTTCTTGTTCTGAAAATAGCTTACAGTTTCTGTTTTGACACCTGTCAGTATTTTATTGATAACTTTCTCATCAAAACTGATATTGAGTTGATTTTAGTTGAATTAAAAAGAAGACTTAAAGATCTATAAATTATTCCTATATACCTTATTCTGAATTCGAATGTTTGCAGCCAAAAAATGTGCTCAAAGTTGACCAATCTGCCAGATTGGCAGTAATAGCTAATTTTCTGGAGGCTGATTTTTAACATGTTTTCAAAATGTGTTTAAGTTTAACTAAAACATGGTTAGCTATATTAGAGGGTCAATTTCTTCCTCCTATATTCAAGTAAAACTTTTCTATGTTTACTCTTCCTCAATCCTATAAAAAAGGGTCATTAGGGTAGAGGTTTTCACAACAAGCATTGGCAAAATATTCAAAGTTTTCAAAGGCTTTCAAAAGAGTTTGGTCCTTAGTTTTTGTACTGAAGAATCTCTCATTCCTGAAGTTTTAGTTTCAAAACTCTCTCAAGTTCTTTTTCTTTTTCACTTACAATATTTGAGTTTCAATTCTAACCATTGTTCTACAGGGTTCTTTTAAGGGAAAGAGGCTTTTGCAAAAGAGAGTTTGTGGTCTTTTGATCACCAAGAAATACTTATATTCGAGATTGTGGAGTTGGATACTCTGGTGTGATTGTAACTCTTTGTGAAGTTATAGTGGTTAGAAATCCTTCTAGGGAAGGCGGGGACGTAGAGCTGGGTGCTAGAACCTCAGAAAAATTCTCGGTGTTTACGTTTGGTTTACTTGCTCTTATCTCTTGCATTATATTCTTGCTTCAATTATTTATTTTAATTACTTGCTTCAATTACTTGCTCTATATATATTCATTGCTTTATTCACTTGTTGAATATTCATGTTGTCAATCAAATACTCATACAATAAGATTGCATTGCGCACCTCTAACTCTTATAATGAGGAATCACGAGGAAGGAGTTCAGAGCCCTTCACAGGGTATTCGGCTTTTAGTCTTGTTTTGGTTGATTGTTGCATCATAAATTTTTAATTGTGCATTAATTAGCATTATCACCTATTCACCCCCCCCTCTAGGTGATTTCAATTGGTATCAGAGCTTGGACTCTAAGTTTTGGCTTACATCCTTAGAGAGGTCCTAAAATTTGTTAATCACCATTTGCATTCTTTCATTCATACACTAGTAAACATGGCAAACAACATTAAGACCCCTCCTAAATTTGATGGACTCAATTTCCCTATTTGGAAGGTTAGGATGACTATTTTTCTACAATCCTTAGGTAGCTTAGTGGCTAAATCCTTGACCAAACCCTTTGTTAGACCCGATAGTGAGGAAAGCACTTGGTCCGACTTTACCTTCAAAGAATATGAGGCTAATTCTAAAGCCCAAAATTCCCTTCTCACCGCTTTGAATGAGGAAGATCTTATACGGGTTATACATTGCCAATCCGCCTATGAGATTGGCAACACTTGTTGGTCACACACGAGGGGACTTCACAAGTCAAGAGAGCCAAAATAGATCTCTTGAGGTCCCAATATGAAAGTTTTAAGATGCTTGAAAATGAGCCTATTGATTCTATGATTACAAGGTTTACTAAAATTACTAATGCTTTTTCTTCTCTAGGTGATGAGATAAGCAACGACCAAAAGGTGCGCAAAGTGATACGAGCTCTTCCTTCATCATGGGAGATCAAGGCAACCACCTTAAAGGAGTTGAATGATAAAGATGAAATAGATCTCATAAGTCTTATTGGAAACCTTAAGACTCATGAGATGGAGAAGAAAGCAAGAGAAGAAGCGGTACCTCAAAAGAAGAAGGCCATAGCCTTAAAGTCTTCCTCCACAATCAACGACAATGAAGAAGATGATGAGGAGCTATCTCTCCTAGTAAGAAATGTGAAGAGGTTGTACCGCAAGAACAAACTCAACTTTAAAAGAAAATTGGAAGGGAAGGAGGAGAGAAGAATCATATGCTTCAATTACCGTAAACCCGGGCACATCATGGGCGATTGTCCCGAGTTCAAGAAAAAGGTGACTTCCTCCTTGAAACAAAAGAGGCCGGTTGAAAAGAAAGCATACAAAGCCACTTGGGATTCGGAAAGCGAGTCCGAAGATGAGGTGGACACAGTAAATATGTGTTTCATGGCAAACACACCCAAGGTAACTCTCAACCTATTGATGAAGATAATGAATTAAGTCAAGAAATGCTTGTACATGCCTTTGTTGAACTTTCTGAAAGCTATGATGATAAAAAGATAGAATGTTCAAAATTAGAAAAGGAAATTGCTTTTCTTAAAAATCAACTTGCTATTGTTTCACAAGAAAAGGATGAAATTTCTTCCAACCTTGTTTCAACAAAAAGAGAATTTGAAGCTTATAAAGTTGCTTGTAAAGTAAAATTTTCAAAGTTGATGAAAATGAATTTTTTTGTTAAAAACTAGAATTGTTGATTTTGAAAATGTTTTAAAAGATTGTGCTTTTAATACTAAGAAATTAGAGGATATGTTTTCAAAGAAGCACACATCACTTGTTAAGAATGATAAAACAAATCATGCTAAAAATGCTCATCATGTCAACACTTCACATAACACTTCTCATGTTAAATCCACTCATGCTCACAAGTCACATGCTAGTAAGCCACACACTCATTATGCATTTAAATATGGTAGAGTTTATAGATGTACTTATTATGGTAAAAATGGCCATTTAGCTAAGTTTTGCTATGATCAAATTAATAAAACAAATAATCTTGTGTGGATTCGTGATACTAACCCCTATGGACCCAAAAGAAAATGGGTACCAAAGACCACCCCTATGGTATTTGATGAAGGTGTGGGCTCTCGCATCACGTGAGAGTGGCAGTACCTTGGAGTGGATGCGTTCCGTGCTTAAAGAAAACAATTTGGATGCATCACTTTCAAAGGAAGTTTGGTGGGAGGACCACCTTGCTTTGGAGAACTAGAGAGGTGCCTTCATCGGTTTTGGTATCGATCTCTAACTCCCATTTTATATTTACATGTTTTTCATGTCCTTAATTTATAGCATGTCATGTTTATTGATTATTATGATTATGCCATGTTAGTTAGATTAGTGATATACATGTTAGTTATTTGAGACACCTATGTTTAATATGGACTTATATATTTGTGTTCTCACTTTGTTTTAAACTAATATGTATGTCCTAGATCTAATGCATATGCATATACATAATGATCATATGGATGTTTATGATTTATTGTTTTGATGCTTCATTTTTTTAATTAGTATGATAATGCCATGATTATTACACCATTTGGCATGCATGTATAGCTTTTGAGATCACTCATGTTTATATGGATCAATATTTTTTGTTCTCACCATTGTTTAGTTATTATGTATATCATAGTTCTAATAGCATGAGGATTTACATAATGATCATATTTATATTTATCATGTTGATTTATGTCTTGTTTTATGCTTCATGATTTGATTACATGTTTGGATGTTAGTTTTCATTAAAACTAGGATATATATAGTGGGCCACAAATAGATTATTATATGTTTGTGCTTGAACGTTCATGTGCTAGTATACTCTATTTTTGATGATTCATGCATTTTAAACTTGTATTCCCCATTTGGACATGTCTTATGATCATGTGTTTTCACTTCATGTATATGTTTATTTTGTCAAACTTTAAGATATACATGTATACCCCTTGAGTCTGCTTTTCATGAAAATCTTTATTATAGACTCAATTGTATTTAGGGATATGTATGTATACTTTTTGTTTTGTCAAAACATACATATGCCTTGAAGGAATTTCATGTTTTTCATGTTTTTTAATAAAAATCGTCAAAATTAAATTTTCATGATTTTCATGTTTTCATATTTAAAGGAATTTCAATTGAGCTTAATTGCATATTTTCATGATAATGTGTTTCACATATATCTTGTACACTCCCCTCACTTATTGTTTTCTCATGATTTTATTTTTATGAGTATGATATATGCTTTATGGAATTTGAGTGATCATGTGATCTACATGTTTTTCATGAAATATATTTTATTCCTTACTTGAAGGATTTCGTATTAGTTTACAAAATTTTCTTTTAACTAGTTCGTATTCTTCACATGGTAGAGTTTTCAAATTATATCTATTTACTTTCAAATCATAATTTTTAAAAACCCTACCTTTAAGGGCGGTTGGTTGGGCGACCATGCCATGTATGTTATTATTGAAAATCATTTTAAAACATGTGCATGAAATGGGTGGTAGGTTATATGAGGTATACACTTGATCTTATTATTGTTTCAATTGGTATCAATATTGACATTCTTTTTGTATACTCATAAATATTTAATTTGTGCTCAATAATATCACAAATTTTAGTTTTGCCAAACTTGATTTTTAATGAATATCATATTTAAATTGATTAGTTTTCAATTGGTATCCTAATACAAGCTTATGCATCATTTTATTTGGTATTTCATAAAGGGGGAGAAAATTCGTATTTTATCTCTCAATTGATATTTAGTTTACCTTTGTTTTTCACTCCCATACTTTATGATGAAAAATGATTTAAAGGAAAATTAATATGAATTTTAATTTGGTATCATATGAAATATACTTACAATTGGTATCAATATGCTTATTTGTTTACTTTCTATTGGTATCAAGATGCATATTTTTTAATTGTTTATTTACAAAAAGGGGGAGAAGTATTTTGTTGTTTTTATACTTTGCTTATTGTTTTTATTTTATTAATAACAAGAATTTTTATATATTAATTATCTTTCAATTGGTATCATGATTCACTTATATTGATATTTTTTTTGGAAGAATATGTTTTATTGCTTACTTGGACCCATTTGTTGATGATTGACAAAAAAGGAGGAGAAGTATTTGAGTTTATATGCATATTTATAGAAGAACATAGTTTGGTTAGTTTGGTTTTTTATTGGTATCAAGAGCATTATTTCAGAACATGTTCATGTAAAGATTTATTTTGGTATTAAAAGCTTGTTTTATGCATATCTATGCATTGTCATTATTTATTGGTTGTTTCCTAACCCTTTTTGATGTATAACAAAAAGGGAAAGAAGTATTGGTGATTTCATGTTTTGGTTTCATATTTTGTACATGTTCATATTTTGTACATGTTCATGTTTTATACATGTTTATCTCATATATGTATATGTAGGTTTCATGTTTTGTACATATTCATATATGTATATGCTTTCATGTTTTATACTTGATAAAATAGAGTATCATTTGAGGGGGAGTTTTTATATCCCTTTTATATCTTGATAATATAGCCTATTTGTTTTGTCATCATCAAAAAGGGGGAGATTGTTGGCCCCAGAGGTTACACTCTCCACTTGTTTAGAGTTTTGATGATAACAAAATACTTAAGAGCTATATTGGTACTAATAAGTTTGTTCTAGATGAGTTTCAGATAAGTACTATTTTTGAAGGTCATTGCAAGACTTTCTAGGTTCATGAAGCAAATAAGGCAAAAGGCACAAGAAGGAATGATCATAGAAGAGAAGGATCTAGCATGGCATTGCATGGCTTTGCATGGCTCCAGAGACTTCATTAGTTTTGTTTTTAGTTTTATAGTTTTGTTAAAGAATAGTGGATAGGTTGAAGCTAAAATACAAACACATTAATTCAATACGTTTGATTTTTGATTTAATCGGTTTTAGATTTCAAGTACATATATCGGGTTTTGGATTTGAACCAGTTTTAGTTCTTCTGATCTGCTTGACACCCTTTTATAGTTGTTATCATAACTTTTTATTTTTATATTCAAATAACATGATTTAACTTGTATTTCAAAGATAACTTTTAGATCTAAATTTCTTATTCAATAATAATTTTCAGATTCAAATTTTAAAGATGTCAAATATTTGGTTGAACTCTATTCTTGTTCTGAAAACAGCTTACAGTTTCTGTTTTGACACCTGTCAGTATTTTATTGATAACTTTCTCATCAAAACTGATATTGAGTTGATTTTAGTTGCATTAAAAAGGAAACTTAAATATCTACAAATTATTCCTATATACCTTATTCTGAATTTAAACGTTTGCAGCCTAAACAATGTGATCAAAGTTGACCAATCTGCCAGATTGGCAGTAACAGCTAATTTTCTGGACACTGATTTTTAACATGTTTTCAAAATGTGTTTAAGTTTAAATAAAACGTGGTTAGCTGTATTAGAGGGTCAATTTCTTCCTCTTATATTCAGGTAAAACTTTTCTATGTTTACTCTTCCTCAATCCTTATAAAGGGGTCTGAGGGTAGAGGTTTTCACAACAAGTATTGGCAAAATATTTAAAGTTTTCAAAGGCTTTCAAAAGAGTTTGGTCCTTGGTTTTTGTGCTGAAGAATCTCTCATTCCTGAAGTTTTAGTTTCAAAACTCTCTCAAGTTCTTTTTCTTTTTCACTTACAATATTTGAGCTTCAATTCTAACCATTATTCTACAGGGATCTTGTAAGGGAAAGAGGCTTTTGCAAAAGAGAGTTTGTGATCTTTTGATCACCAAGAAATACTTATATTTGAGATTGTGGAGTTGGGTACTCCAGTGTGATTGTAACTCTTTGTGAAATTATAGTGGTTAGAAATCCTTCTGGGGAAGGCGGGGACGTAGAGCTGGGTGTTCGAACCTCGGAAAAATTCTCGGTGTTTGCGTTTGGTCTACTTGCTCTTATCTCTTGCATTATATTCTTTCTTCAATTATTTGTTTTAATTACTTGCTTCAATTACTTGCTCTATATATATTCATTGTTTTATTCACTTGTTACATATTCATATTGTCAATCAAATACTCATACAACAAGATTGCATTGTGCACCTCTAACTCTTATCAAGAGGAATCACGAGGAAGGAGTTCAGAGCCCTTCACAGACTATTCGGCTTCTAGTCTTGTTTTGGGTTGATTGTTGCATCATAAATTTTTAATTGTGCATTGATTAGCATTATCACCTATTCACCCCCCCTCTAGGTGATTTCATAACTTTCACTCACCACAACATGACCCATTATTTTCCCCCACGTACTAATTACTCCCAGAATTTATTTGGGATTTGTGGCGTCTATATAAGAGGTAATTCCACCATCTCAAAACCATATAGACTAAGTCCAATCCTTACTCTTTTTCACTTCTCTCTCATCTTCTCTCAACAAAACCTAATCTAGCCAAGATTCTGAGGTGTTGGACATGAGGGAGGAGATTTCAGACTGAATGGAAACATTTCGTTGAGTTATTTTGTATTTTTAAATATTTTAATTCTTTGGGCATTTTGTCGAACATGTAGGTACACTATCTACTGTCACAAATTTCATCATGAAATACTTTTTCTAAAATCCTAATAAAAATATTAAGGGATAGCCAAGATGTACCTCCTAATTATCATGAATTTTATTTGATTTTAGAAAAATTTTATCAAAGAAAAAAAGGGTACACCGCACCTGGCCTCTGCCTGAGAGAGCCAGGCCAGGCCCGGCCTGGACCTGGTCGGGTCAGGCCCACCCTGGCTGGGCACACCCACTGTGCACAGCACAGACCCAAACACAGAATCCGACTCAATCCAAAAAAAAAATTATATTCATTGAAAAATAAAAAATGTTACTCTAACAAACACTGTAGCAAACCCAGATCCACACTTTAGCAGATTCAAACTCGTTACTGTAGCAATAGATTAGTTAAGGATTTTAATTGATTTTTAGGCTTATTTAAATTTATAAAATTAGAAATATACCCAAAAAATTCTAGAAAAGTCATGTAAAATCATAAACTGAATTTTTGAACTCTGTTAATTTTTTGGCAACCAAATAAATTAAAATAATATGAATTTAAGATATTCTTTATAATAAACAACTTAACCAAATTAAATTGAATGCAGATTTTCGAGTTGGACTAAATAACTCGATATTCGAATCTGTGAAAAAAATCAGGTAAGTATTTTATCTTTTTTCAAATAAATTACTAGTGAGTGTTTTGACTGTTTCTTTTTATAAATGTTATTTTATACTTAGATTTGTTGGCCCAAAGGCCTTCCACTCTAGTTTTGATAATGATTAACTCATGTAGTTATGTTTACTAATAATCTTGTGATGTTTAGTATCATTAGACAAAATATTAGTTGGTGATTGCTTCAACAAAAGGAGTTTGGAAGCTTTCACTTGGTGATTCCGAGCCCGAGGTTCAAGATGTTACATTGCACTCGGTGGATCACGTTTTTGGACCAAGGCGACTTGAAGACGGTGTTCCTCAAAAGACCTTAGGTATCCATAGTTTAGTGTGTTTAGACCCATTGTAAAGATTAGATAGTTGATATGCTCAAGTTCACAACACACACGTTTTATGTTTTATGAATTTTGGTTTTCATGAATAGTTTAGATCAAAACAAGTTTAAATGGTTTTTATGTATATTACATGTGTTCGATATACATACATGCTTCATATCTTAAACAAACTTATTTTGATATGTCTATTCTTGAGTTTTAGGAAAAATCAGATTTCCTATTGAAAAAGATAAAATACAGTTTTTGGTTTTTGATAAAATTTGTAAGACACAAAAATAGTTCAAAATGTTTGATATTTGTGTTGAAATTTTATCACATGTTTATATATCATACATTATGTTAGAAACTATTTTTGTGGATTTTTAGAAGATTTACAAGATTTATTAGAATATTTTTTAACATGTTTTTCTGTCCCAGAATTTTGGCTGCCAGGCTCTAGCGGTCGACCAGGCCGGTCGACCGGATTCTAGAGTCGGTCGACCGGACGGTCGACCAACGTGCACAAGGCCGTGCACGTTTGACCAGGAAATTAGGCCGATCGACCGAGCGATCGACCGGACAGAGAGGTTTGCTCTTTGTAAATTTTTGGTCGACCGACTGGTCGACCGCTGGCGCCCAACGGTCATATTTTTGACCGTTGGCGGTCGATCGACCGATCGAACGCCAGCTGTTCTGGCTGACAAAAACAGCCTAATGGCTAGTTTTTGTTTGGGCCTATATATACCTCATTTCTTGAGGATTTTAACTAAGATTTTTAGAGCCAAAAATTCCTGATCTCTTTTAGTGTTTTAAATAAAAAGTTTTTGAATTAAATTGCTATTCTTTATTTTGTTTTCAAGGGTTTTAGAAAATCAAAGAAAACTAGATTTTTGAGATATTGTTTTGGATTTTCATTTCTATCATTTACAAGAGATTTCCCAAGTAGTTTTTTCTTTGTTATTTGATTTCCAAAAATACCTTGATTCCACACTTGAGCTATATCTTCTATCCTATCTATTTAGGATCTTTTGTTTTGTGGAAAAGAGATTGTTTGAGGTTTTGGAAACCTTCAAGTTGTAAACCCTCCTTGTTTCATTGTATCCCTCTTTGGTAGAGGTTGATCGGAGTGGTATTGGTTTGTATCCCTCTTCGGTAGAGGTGATTGTGTTTGTTGGCTAAGGGCCTATCCCTCTTTGAGAGGTGGATTGAGGTTGTATTGCCTCAGTGGCATTGTAAGGTTGAGAGAGGAGTTTGGTACTCCTTAGTGGATTAGAAATCCTTCTCGGTGAAGGCGGGGACGTAGAGCTAGGGGCTCGAACCTCGGAACATATCATTGTGTTTGCGTTTGATCTATTGCCTCTAAACTCTCTCTCCTTTATTTGTGTTTGTGCATAGCATCATTCATTCATATCTTATTTGCTTGTGTTGTGCCTTGCATTATTCATATCGCCCATTCATTATATGCTTGGCTTGTGTTTGTGTGCCTCACTTGTACTTAACCACGAGAGCTTCATATAGCGCATCAACTCTTATTCAGAGGAATCAAGAGGAGTTAGTTCAGAGCCCTTCACGGGGAATTCGGCTACACTCATTGGTTGTACTAAGTGTTTGTGCAAATTTGTCTTAGCTTCTGCATTTAGTTTTTAGATTAGCATTGTCACCTATTCACCCCCCCCTCTAGGTGACCCTTACAACTGGAATCAGAGCCTACGCTGCTGATACTTGGTTTAACAACCTAGGAGTGAGATCTTGGTTTGCTAATCTTTCATTTGCATTTTCACGGATATTTGTTTGCACGCACTCATGGATTGCTTGTCACCTCCCATATTCGATGTGTCCAACATTGACATATGAAAATTTAGGATGTCCATGTATTTGAAGACTCTAGGATTGCATGTTTTCCTTGTCGCTACCAAGAGATGTTATTTTGGTGACCGCAAGCATATAGGGGCCAATGCACTTGCCCTAGAGGCTATTAGAAGCACGCTTTTAAATGATTATCTTATGCATGTTTCTAACTTTGATTCCACTTTTGTAGTGTGGAACAAGTTAACAACCACCACCTCAAAGCTTCAAGTGCAAATCCAACCGGAGGAATCTAGTGGAGAATCCGATTCTCAATACTTCATGGTCCAAGGGAATGACTCCCTTGAGGTACAATCTGAATCTCAATTAGATTGTAATGATAGTGCTAGTTCTTCAAATGAATATGTTGATGCCAATGCTTTAAATGAAGAACTATCTATTGTTTGTGAAAAATTGATTGAAAAATATAATTTGTTAAAAAAAGAAAAGTCTAGGCCTTAACAATGAAAATAAAAATTTGCTTTCTAGACTTGACATTGTTTTACAAGAGAAAGAGGAGATTTCTAATGAGAGGGATTCTTTGAAATCTCAACTTAACCTTGCACTAAAAGAAAATGAATTTTTGAAAAATAAAAATGATTGTGAAATAATTTTAAAGAAAAATAAAAACTTGTCTTTAAAAGTTGATTTTGTTTTAAAGGAGAATGTTGCTTTGAAAAATAAAATAATTTCTATCTCAAATGAATTAAAAGTTTGTTTAAAGAAAAATGAATTTTTACAAAATAAATTGATGCACATGTTTGCCATGCTAGTGTAGAATCACACACATCACCTATTGCATGCCACACTTCTTCTTCAATTGATAATGACATATCCTTGCTTAAGAAGAGTGTAGATTGTTTGGGCTCCACTTTGAGCCAATGTGTTGTGGGTCATACACGTTTGGAATCTTTGTTTCGAAAGAAACAAGTTCCATCTATTCATGCACACCCTACACGGCATACACATGCTACTCACGATCACCACCATCACACTTTGTATGCTCATGTGTACACTTGTACACATTATGGACGTAAGGGCCACCTTGCTAAATTTTGCTATGATAGAATACATAATATTAATTTAGCAAATAATTTGTTTGGGTTAGAGAAGGTACTAATCCCTATGGACCCCAAGAAGGTATGGGTACCAAAGACCACCCCTAGTATATTTGATGTAGGTGTGGGCTCTCGCATGACGTGAGAGTATAGGTACCTTGGAGTGGATGCGTTCCGAGCTTCATGAGAATTATGTGGATGCATCACTTTCAAGGGATGTTTGGTGGGAAGACCACCTTGGTTTGAAAAACTAGAGAGGTGCCTTCATCGATTTTGGTATCAATCTCTAACTCCAATTTATTGTTTACATGCTTTTCATATTGTTGATTTATAGCAGGACTTGTTTTATGATTCATTATGCCTATGCTATGTTTATTAGAATAGTGATATACATGTTTAGTTATTTGAGAAACCCATGTTTAATATGGATCTATATTTAGTGTTCTCACATTTGTTTTTAACTAATATGTATGTCCTAGATCTAATGCACATGCATATTCATAATAATAATATGATTTTGTTTGTTTTGATGCTTCATGATTTGAATATATGTTTAAATGTTAGTTTTCATTAAGACTAGAATTTATACTTGTACGTATAGTGGGCCACAAATAGATTTATATATATTTGTGCTTGAATGCTTATTTGTACCCATTAGATGTGCTAGTATAGTCTAGTTTTGAAGCAACTTCACCAGTAGTCAGTTCAGCAACCGATGGTTCAACTACTAATGGGGCAGCAGGAGAAAATGTTGCAGAGGGTTCGCCCTTTACGATAATCGTAGGAGCTTGGCGACAGGGTTTCTTCACCAACTGCTTCCTACGAGATCCACCTGTCCGTCTGCGCTTGAGAGGGGCGTCGGGACCCTCCTCCTCCACTTCTTCTACATGCCTTGGGGGAACTGTCCCCATCACGCCAGAACCAGCTGCAGGAGTCTCAGCACCTACCTCCGCTTCGAAGCGAGGACTCTCAGCATCTGAGGCTTCGCTGTCATCGACAGCGACGAATTCCTCTATACCCGAACGCGAACCCTTTTACCTTCCCATTTCTCAGAGACCTTCCGCTTTAGCCGCTGAGAAATTAACTTCACACCAGAACTGTTAGTATTGAATCCAAGGGTTGTGGAGTTGGAAGTTGCATACCACTGGCAGAAGCACAAGGTTATTAGAAGATTGGGAGTCCTTAACGGCATACGCAGCCACGCCCCAGTACACCCTGCAATGAAGAATCGCCAGGCACGGGCTCCATCAATGAGACTCCCCATGAAAGCCAGATTGAGATTTAGGTTGCCCACGTACAGTTGGTCATATCCAAACTATCGAGCAAACCGACTTGGAACATAAGGCTCCAAGTAGCAGGTATCCCCGCTCTGGTATAATAAATGTGAGGGCCGGATGCTGATCAGCCACTCAAAAACTCCCCGGCTCAGGGACGACTACCCTTCCCCCGCGTCTTTGAACTCCTCGTCATATCCTGCATCCCGAATATGGGGGAAACAGCGAAAGAGACTATAGACGTCATAGCGACGCACCAATTTACAGGCCTCAGCCACGTAAGTCTTCTGCCATGAGCATCCTTCGAATCGGCGGAGAAGTGCCGTCTGAACACCTTGTGGGGGATCCTCTCCGGCTTTAATCAAAGAGGGACAGTGCAGGGCGAACCACGCCATCAAATAGGTATACGGCAAACCTGGGATTAGGTCCGTCGCGGGGTGAAGTGGCCCCTTTCCACATTTCGCCAACGGCGGCCTACAGAAACCTTCCGTCAATGCGCGAAGGCCTCTCTGGATACAGCACACCATGGCCGGAAGAAGTTCCAGAGGATGACCATGGACCAAACGAGCAGTGGGCAGCAGGACATTCGGATGAACGACGTCACCCGAAGAAGACGGCACCACGCACCTCTTCAGCCAAACTGTTAAGAAACCAGCCAGCAGTACCTTCCGAGACATCGGCCGACGAGCCTGATAATGGAAACTCCGAAGGACACCACCCTTTTCATAGGGACCGTCATCTTCTTTCACAATTAGGTCCCTTTGGGAGTGCTTTTGCATACGGCTAAAGATGTCTTCATCAGCAACTCCGCAATGAGCCGCTTCAGGAGTATTCCCCATATCCGAGAACAAATAATCTCCCCATTCTTCAAGCTACAGGAAGTTCCCTTGCTATTTCCGTGTATGCTGAAGCAAATGTATAAATGGCACGTTAACTCCCGGTAAGTTTCGAATAAGGCAGGCTCCTGCTTCTTCAGAAGTGCCAATTCCGCCTCGCATGGGAAGTATTCTTCATAAGGGATAGATCCCAAAGGTAGAGCAGAGACTTCCCACATCTCATGCAGAGCCATACCCAGTTCGCCAACAGGAGTGAAGAAAGTCCCTGAAGCTGGGCAGTACAATTCAAAGATGGCGTAGAAGCACGCCACGTTCATCTCAATGCCATAGCAGGTCGCCCTGACGGCCTCATGAAGGTTCAGCCTCTCCAGATCCTCCTCGAAATGAGCGAGGACGTATGTAGTTAAATCCCTCCACCACGCCTTCGGAGGGTGAATCCAACCTGGAGTCCTGAAGTCAGTGGCTGGGTAGTTCCCATTAACCTTGCAGAATTGGTTGGCAAAGGTCAGAGCCACTGCAGGATTTTCTCCCACTGGGATCTCTCGCGATACATTCCCAAGATGTAAACCAATTATGCAACGAGGAGGCCCCGCTCTTGCATAACCAGGAGACTGAAGCATCAATTTCCCTATGTGGACGGAGTCGGTACTCCGGCTCACTTCCCACGACATCTTCCGAGCCTGCGTCACGCACTGGAAGGAAGACAAAGAGAAATGTCGCTTGTTAGACGGAAAGTAAAACTTTTCGCCATCCAACTGGAAAATCCACTGCCCTTCCCCGGCCAGTAGTTGGTGATCAGGATCTGGTGTGGCATCCCCGAACATGAAGTCAGGCTTCCTATAGGATCGACGGTCAACATCTTTAAGAGGAACCGTAGTCAAAATGCTCCTCGTGGTGTGTGGATCCCCACCGCAAATAAGCGTATCTCGAACGAAAGAGCTCCGCTCGCTGAACAGAGAAGCCTGCCCTTGGAATTATAGGCTGACATTGTCGTCTAATCCCCTGGCCATCCCGAATAAACTGTTCAAAGGACCAGGAGTGTAGTGCACTGCAGGAACAAAGAAAAACTATGATTAGTTCATCAGTTAGGCGGAGGCCTAAATAAAAACACAATTTCCACCAAGGCATAGCCTCGCTCTTTGAGCGAAGCTAGCAAGACGACAGCTTCACCAAAGCTTAGCCTCGCAGTTGCAGGAAAATATCCAAGTGTTAGCTTCGCTTTAGAAGCTTAATCAGAATGCGCCACAGCCCTGAAGACTAACTTCGTCAGAAGGACATTATGGTCAAAAATCATTTCAAGGGTATTGAAGTCCTTTCCGGCCATGTTTGAAGGGACGGCTCCGCATCCTGTTGGTCAACATGATGAAAACAGTCTAAGGGATAGCTTCGCCTGGAGCTTAAAGAAGAACTCTTCAGTTCTTGAATTCCCATTCAAGAAAGTAAGGGAAATTCAGGGAATTGAATTCCCTAAGAACGATAGATCATGATTGATCATCCTTCAGGTTCATCCAAAGACAGCCAAACATCGGCTTTAAAAGGGAGACGACAGTCTCTAATCAAAAGGAAAAGTTCCCTACCGGCGATTGGTCGTTCGACCGGAGGAGGGGAAGGACCCCCCGCTGCAGAAGTTGCCACTTCTTTCCCCGCTCGTCTCTTGGGCGCCATTGAAGAGCTGTGGAAGTTCTCAAACTTTTTGAATGAAGAGGAAAGAGGAAGAAGAAGAGTCAAAGTTATCTGAAAATTTTAAGCAAAGAAATCTGTTCTTTCTCAGCCCGATCGGGCTTTTATAGGCCCAATGAGCGCCTGAAATGACGCTTCGAAAAGAGCACAGGCCACCGTTTCAAATTAATTTGAAACGGCACCTAAAGCGCCTTCCCGAGAAGCGCTGATTCAGCCCCATTTAAAGGCTAACTTCGCCATGAGTCAAATGCGGACTTCGCGCAATACATTAATAACTTCGTCAAAAGGATTGCCTTAACTCCGCTAAAGGCACAGTTCGCGGACATGCCAGCTTCGCTGGAAGCTTATTCAAAAAGGACCCTGTCTTTAACTTCGCATGAAGTTTAGCTCCGCCTAACTGATTCAAGTGTTCTCAAATCCAAGATGAAGGCAAATAAAAATCAGATGAGCAGAAAATGAACTTTCATTGATTTAAAAGGAAAGGTACATTGATACTACATCAAGGTTATGTTTCATACAACGGGATCATTTGCGCAAAAGGCATACAAGGGGTTTTATCTGCTTCCAAGCCAGACCGACTGGACATGAAAGGCCTTCCTCCTGCACAAGGCCGTAACCAGAACAGATGGTGCCACCAGGACAGATGGTGCCACCTGGACAGATTGTGCCACCAGGACAGGGCCTTAATCCTTCACATAATGGCAGATGGTGCCACTAGGAAGCTGGATCATCTTTGATTAAAACCGGCAAAGGACTGATCACCACCAGCAGGTTGGATCTTCTTTGATGAAAATTGGCAATGGGAAGATCCGCGACCTTACAGGTGACGTCCGCTTTTCCAAAGTGGATCTTCTCGGATAAGCGACTACCAGCCTCACCTCAAAAGGAATCATCTCGGATAAGCGACTACCAACCTCTTCTGGGACACACATCAGCTGTCCCAGTTTGTTCCTCCTGCTTAAAGTAAGATCTCAACTGGAAAAGCAAGAGGCAATTTTATTGTCTCTTTCATCAAGTCACAAGATTGGCGAACATAGCTCACTGCAATGCAAATTGGAGCAAGTTAGCAGTTAAACACAGAAGACACTGCAAAAGCGCTACGTCAAATTCTTTGGGGCGAAGCTATTTATATCAGATTGCAGTTAAAACAGAGGATAGCCTCGCTTGCGCAGTGATGATGGGCTAGCTCAGCAAAAGCCAAGTCCTAGCCTCGCCTATATGGCTAAGCCAGACTGATCCTGAGAGATGCAGTCTCAGCCCCACCTATATGGCAAGACAGGTTCAACCTTGAAGAGATAAAGTCCCAAGTTTTACATAAATGGCGGACTTAACACACATACAATGATCTATCTTTGATCAAGTCAAAATAATAGCTTCGCTGGAAGGCTATTCTCTGCAGATGAGTCAATTGCGAAGAACAAGGGAAATCAATCCCTAAGGCAACTGTTAAAGCAAAGTTAAGGGAGAAGAACTCCCTAAAAGATTATTAGTGAAGTCTCTGGATGATCGAGACTTACTGGTCCTTGGCCAGATAATGACCAGAGTGGGCATCCCACTAGTTCAGAGATCTGAGTATCTCTCTCTAATAACCAAGAGAAGAGAAGAAGAGCAGATCACTTCTCTTCAGAGGACCTCAAGTGTCCTATTTATAGGCCTCATGGCCTGAGCGCTGTGTTGGCCCAAAGGCCATTATCCCAGTTATTTTGATGATAACAAAACATATTTAGTTATGTATTTAACATTTGTGTTTTAGAATATTTCAGGTTATTTAACAAGTTGTTTTTGACGGCTCCGCTAAAAGACTCACACATTTGGAGTTCGCCGCAAAAATGAAGATTCCCAAGCTATGCACAACTAGGATGCTTTGGGATCAAGATGATGATATGAAGATCAAGACAAGACCAAGACAACAAAGAAAAACAAGAGTTGTATTTTTACTTTTATTTTAGATATTTTGTCAAAGCTAGATATTAGAAGTAGAGATATGGGATTATCACACACACACACACCTCTTAGTTAGGTTCATGGCTTCAAAAAGATTTTCAAATTCCATTTTCTAACTTAGATCTAAAGAGAACATATTTTGAAAATAAGATTTTTAGAAAAACAATAGTTTTGGAAAAACAATTTTTATGGAAAAACAAGTTTCTATCAAAAGGATTTTTATCAAACTATTTTAACATGATAGAAGTATGACACATGCTCATACTCTATGTTTTTACAAGTTCCAAAAAACCTACCCAAGACCCAAAACCAAAAACCCAAGATTTTCTGGTTCTAGAAGTTCTGTTTTTTTTTCAGAACTCACAGTGACCGGTCGACCGACCCGGTCGACCGATGTGCACAATACTGTGCACGTCTATATCAGTCGACCGACCCGGTCGACCGATGTACACTTGCTTTCACAGGAGTTTTCGGTCGACCGACCCGGTCGACCGATGAACCCCAACGGTCACATTTTTGACCGTTGGCGGTCGACCGACCCGGTCGACCGGACTCTGTCAGAAGTTCTGACAGATCCAACAGCTATTTTTTCTGACTGTTTTCTCTTTTGGGATTTGGTATCAACGATTTTGTGAGGCTGTTTTTTTGACCCCTATAAATAGAGGGTCACCTCATATTGATGAGACAACTATTGCAAAACAATTTTAGAGCCATCAAGAATATTTTACAAGAGATTTCTAAAGATTTCCAAGCTCTTCCTTTTAGACAAGATTTTCTCTCAAAAGCCAAAATTCCAATCACCCATCTTGAAGCCTACATCTCTACTTCTCTCTAGCTTAGCACTACACAATCCCATATATCTACATCTACATATTTGGTTCTAGGATTGTGCTTAGTGAGCTTTTGTAAAGTGATCAAGTGTTGATCACTCTTTTCTTACTTGAGTGAAGTTGTAGAGGCATCGGCCTCAAGGCGAGCTAGTGTGCTCAAGGTGGTGTTGCGGCATCACGAGAGACGGACAAGTGTGTCCTTGTATTGTTGATCCAGTGGGATCCTCAATAGTGGAAACCTTCAAGTGTGAAGGCGGGGACGTAGAGCGTGACTCGAACCTCGGAAACAACTCCTTGTGTTTGCGTTTGATCAAATCTCTCTAAACTCTATCTCTTTATTACTTGCACTTTTATATTGTCTATTACTTGCAAGAATTTGTGTATTGTGCTAATTGTTAAGTTAATTTTTAAATTTCGCATTATTGCCATAATTCATATAGCCATCACCTATTCACCCCCCCTCTAGGTGATTTCAATTGGTATCAGAGCCTAACCCTACAACTTAGGTCTAACCACCTTAGGGAGATCCATATTTGGCTATATACATTTGTGTTGCATTTACATTTGCTTGTGCATTCATGGCATCCATGGACTTTTCTAGCATTAAATCCCCACCCAAGTTTGATGGTTTAAACTTCCCCATTTGGAAGGTGAAAATGAATCTCTTCCTTAAATCCCTAGGAGTTAGGGTAGCTAGGGCTATAACCAAAGATTTTATTGAACCCACTAGTGATGAGAGCACATGGTCCGAGGATACTTCCAAAGACTATGAGGCTAATGCTAGGGCACAATATGCATTGACCCAAGCATTAAATGAAGATGACCTTGCACGCATAATAAATTGTAAATCCGCATTTGAGGTTTGGAACATACTCATTGTGACTCATGAGGGAACGTCTCAAGTCAAGAGAGCCAATGTTGACTTGCTACGTTCTCAATATGAGAATTTCTATATGTTTGATAATGAGAGCATTGATGACATGCTCACCCGTTTTACAAAAATAACTAATGCTCTTTCTTCCTTAGGCGACAAGATTGATAATGATCAAAAGATAAGGAAGGTGATTAGAGCTCTTCCCAAAGCTTGGGAAGTCAAGGCGACCACACTCAAGGAGCTTAATGACAAAGAGGAGATGGACTTCTCCGGCTTCATCGGAAATCTCAAGACACATGAGATGGAGATGAAAGTTAGAGAAGAAAGGGAGGCACCAAAGAAGAAGACCATTGCCTTCAAAGCCACTCCTACCATACACGAAGAGGATGACTCATCGGAAGATTGCGATGAGGATTTCGCCATGCTCATCCGGAAGGTGGGCAAGATGTTCTACAAGAAGGGACGGCAAAGTAACTTCCGAAGAGGGAAGCCTCAAGGAAGGTACGAGAAGAAAAGAGATGAACCCGGTCCTTGCTTTCATTGCAAGAAGATCGGTCACCTAATTGCCGATTGCCCCGCTCTACAAGCAACCACATCCAAGAATGGGCAAAGAAAGAAGAAAGCCTTGGCCGCAACATGGGATGATTCGGAGTCGGAATCCGAAGAGGAGCACGACGCCGCCAACATGTGCTTCATGGCACAAGGAGACGACGCTTCTAAGGTAACATTTGATAACACTCTTGATGATGACCTCACTATGGATGAACTAGCACATTTCTTTGAGGAATTACAACATAGATATGAGATTTCGCAATCTCATAATAAAAAGTTAAAAAGGGAAAATGAGTCTTTGAGAGATAAGATTAATATTATTGAAAAAGAGAAAAATGAGTTATCTAGTTCTTTTGAAAAATGATTTTGATAAGTATAAGGTAGCTAATAAAGGAAAAACTCCCATGATTTCTAATGATAAAAATGTTTTGTTGAAATTCAAAAACGTGTTGATTCTTTAGATAAAACTTTAAAGAAATGTGCATTTGATTTTAACAAGCTTGCATCTAAATTTCCTAAGGGAGTAGCTCAAGGGAAACATGTTCATCATAAACACTCCACACATAAACATGCACACACTCATAACCATGCTTTTATGTACAATAGTGGTAGAATTTATATTTGCACACATTGTGGCCGCAAAGGCCATTTAGAAAAATTTTGCTATGCTAAGAACAATGTAAAGAATAAATTTGTTTGGGTTCGCCCCGGATCTAACCCCAAAGGACCCACTAAGATTTGGGTACCAAAAGAGCCACCAAATTTAAATGATACAGGTATAGGTGGATCTACACCCTCCAAGACTTAGGAGGAGGTGGTGCCCGGGTGGTTGATGCATCGGAGCTTAAAGAACAAATCATGCATGCATCGCTATCGTGGAGGCACCTATTTGTGGAGATTGCCCGTAAATTGGTAACATCTCCATTTAAGAGTTTAATTTTGTATATACAATTGTTATAGGATTGCTAGTTTAATTTTATGCCTCATTGATACATGATTAGTATAAACTTGCAACTCTATCATGATTGTATATGCCATGTTAAGTTTTTGATTTTTAGACATGTATACATATGTATAGAATTGATAGTTGGCTTTTGTACTCTATTGATATATGCTTGTATAGAACTACTTTTCTATCATGTTGTATATGTGCCTTGTGTTAACTTCTATATTTTTTTTGTTTCATGCCTTGTGATTAGTACTCAATATTGCATATTTTACATCATAATCCCCATGCATATTACAAATAAATATGTGATTTTTACTCCTCTTCTCTACATATTTGCAGGTACATACTTAATGGAGAGATATCAAATAATCACTTAATTACCACTAATTAAGTGATTAATTAAAGGTTAAGATAAAGCCAATTTCAAATCAAATCCAGAGAGATCTGCGCTCAACCAACGGAGATTCTAGAATGTCCACGTGGCCAACAACCCCGTAACCACTCAGCAACAGAAATCCGTTGCTGAACGGATTCGGTTACGCCGCGGACGCGCGGCAGGGCGCGGCAATCTAGGGTTGTTACGATCCCGGATTTTGTGGCAACAACCTACTCTCTAGAAGCTTCTCATTTCGGCTATAAATACTCCACCTTCACCTGCGAGCTGAGACTGATCAGAGAAGAGAGGGAGCTTAGTTCATAGTTTTGTATTTTGATAGGTTTTCTTTAGGATTTTTAGCTCTCTATGATCTTCTTCTCCCTAGATTTCATTGCAAGAGAGAGTTGTATGAGAGAGAGAGCTTGTATCAACAAGGAGTGACAACTTGGAGCTATACAAGGATTGATCCATTCTCATCTACTCTACTTGAGCTTGATTCTAGTTTGTTTTCTTTTCCTTACTTGTTTTGTTAATTTCTTGCAATTTAATTCATGTTTAGCTTTTCTTTTGTAATGGTGTGTAGCTAATTCTTTCTCCATGAACTAGCTAACCACTACCTTGCTAGCTTCTAACTCATGGGTGATTGCTCTACTTCATCTTGCAATTTGTATGGTTTTCTCTTCTCCGATGGGTTTCTTTTCATTTCTTTGCAAGATCTTGTTGTAATTCTCCATATGATTCATGTGTGCCTCACTTGGAGCCTAGTCTTCGAACTAGTGCCTTGATGGAACATGGAGATGGAGCACCAATATGCTATTTGATGTATAACTTCACTACTTCCATTAGTGAATGTTGTATGTTCTTCATTTGCATCCCTTGAGTGTAGCTCTTTTGATTCCATTAGTGAAAGTCTATTTGTAGGCCTATGACCATCTATGGAGGCTACAAGACAAGTCCAAGAATGAATCCCCATCATCCATGTGAGAAGGTAATTAGACCACAAGCAAGACACATCCATGCCGATGAATCAACATGAGGCACGCATCACTATCACGGAGTTTAGTAAGTCTTTAGCAAGGTAGTTAAGGTTAGCTAGTCATGGTTTTATTTCATTCAAGTTTTCTTCAATTTTACTTTCTTTTTAGTTGTTAGTTCAAATCCAATCCCGATCTTGATTTCTCCCGATTTCCACCATGAACATAGACACCAATTCTTTGATTTGTTTTTCTTTTGATTCTTTATTCTTTTAAAAGCAAAGAAGAAGTCTCGTTTTCTCTTCTCACTAGTATCGTAACGATTCTACTCTAGCTCTCCTTGTGGTTCGACTCGGTATAGCTTTATGCTATAGCGGAAAGATTGGAACAAGGTATATCAATCACATATTCGAAGTGAACAAGATCAAAGGTGAACTCTAAACCATAAACCATCTCTTTAATACCTAAATCTTGTGCAATTAACTTCTTGTACCTTGTTTACAACCAATCAATTTTTGGCGCCGTTGCCGGGGAGAGCGACGGTATTTTTAAAAGTGAGAAACTAAACGATTCTTCTTCTCTGTTGCAGGTGACAGGAGAAGAAAACAGGAAAATATCTACAGCAGAAACATATAAGTGGACCTGGGAATCTGCTCAAGAAAGTAGAGCCCAGGATCCCTCTGGAGTGCCGCGGATCCACAAGAATTGCCGTGGAAACGCGGCACAACAGAGAGAACTACTGACAAAATTTTTGCAGGGGCTTCTGCTCTGCAAGTTACATCTGCTTCTATACTTCATTTCCTGTATTCTGCATCATATACCTGATAAATTAATTCAATAGTAAAAAAATTGGTTGTAATTGATAATAATTGTTAGACATTTGCATTTTAGGCACGTGTCTTTCAATTCTTTACTTTTACTGTTGAAGAGCGCGTGGGACAAGGTACGTGTTCGCATAGCATATAGACTAGGACAAACTCTTGCTTGATTTTCATGCTTTGAGTGTATCCTTGTTATCTTTCATCGTACACTTGCACGAATTTACTTTAAGGGCATATCCCGTAAATAAGATAAGGTGGGGATTTTATCACCCCTTCCTTAGCCCGAAAATCATTTCCCCACGTACTCACAATCCCAAGCTTGTAACTAAAAATTGATAGACGTTGGCCCTAGGGACATCCGGACTCGCTTAGGAGATTTTCCTAAGGGGGAAAAGTGTTGGAAATTGACTTCTGTAAAATCAGTGTCTAGGAAAGGGGTTGAGGGCCGAAAGCCCGAAGGTTGCTGGTTACTTAATTAAGGAACGTCTCCGGACGGAAAACCTCCCACCAACCTTACCCTTCCCTGGCTGATTTGCTTATAGTCAGAGTCCACACCAAACCTCCTGTGGACAGTCTATTTAGGAGTCACCTAGGACCAGAAACCCTAGACAAGCTTGGATTGATTTTTTCTTTTGTTGTTTGTTATTTTTTCTTTTTCGCTGGTGTGATCGGTGTACGTTGTTTGTGATTGTATATACGACAGTGGTTTTGTGATCCTAATTCTACACTTGCACATACACAACCACTTCACATCATGACCAACAACGTCTCACTTCAAGATCGATTCTATCCGATTCGCACCTCCATTCCTTCATGCATTCTTCTCCCCGAGCCTAATGGAAATCATTTTGAGCTGAAACCACAATTCATTAGTACACTTCCCCGATTCCATGGTCTTGAGTCTGAGGACGCGTACCTCTTTATTCGTGAGTTTGAAGAGGTATGCCAAATGATGAGAATATCCCAACTTTCTGAGGATGCTGTTAGGTTACGGTTCATACCGTTTGCACTTAAGGATTTAGCTAAGAAATGGCTTTATAGTCTTCCTGTCAGTTCCATATCTTCATGGGATGATTTTGTTAAGGTCTTTCTTAGGAAATTCTATTCTATCCACAAAACAGCCCTCATGAGAAAAAACATAATGCAATTCAAGCAAGAACAAAATGAACCTTTCTGGAAATATCTTGAGCGTTTCAAAGACCTCTTAGCCCTATGTCCCCATCACGGCATAGAGAAATGGCGGCTATGCCAGATTATCTATGATGGATTAGATTACCAAACGAAAACACTTTTAGAATCCATGTGCCAAGGGGAATTTCTGAAGAAAGATGAACATCAGGGGTGGGATCTCTTTGAAACCCTAGCTGAGAAAACCATTCAGTGGGAGTCATGCCCTGATAAACCGACTCCCACCACTTCCAGAACTGGTACACAATCCAAAGAATCCTCTCTAGCTTCAGAAACCAAGATCACACAATTAATGAAGAGGATAGAGTTGCTTGAGTCAATAGGGAATTCTGTGGTCAACCAGGTCAACCCATTGCCTTTGATTAGACCAGGTTGCACCAAATGTCAAGACCTTAGCCATGTTGTTGAGGAGTGTCCATTGTATCAGCCCCCATTTCAGGAGAACATGAATGCAGCATTTACCAGACCCCCATACTCCAATACTTACAATTCAGGATGGCAGAACCATCCAAATTTTTCATGGAGTCAGTCTGGTACTGAGCATCATATGCCACCACTTCCACATCTGTACAATGCTCAGTTTCATCCATCCAGTTTCGATCAGAATTCACTGTATATTCATCCATCTCAAAGTCCACCACAGTCATATCAGGACCCACCACCATATTACCAATCACAGTTCCAATCTCCATATCCTCAACATCCACCCCAAAATAATTCTGAAATATCTGAGTTGAAACAAATGATAGAAACCTTAACAAAGAACCAGCAACAGGAGTTGAATGAAATGAAGGTCCAGATCAAGCAATTGGCTGAAAATCAAAAAGGACTGTTCTTAAGCCAGCCATTGCTAAATCCCAAAGTTGAAAATTCAGGACCCAGTCACTGTCATGCCATTCATACCCTGAGATCTGGTAAACAAGTTGACAATAAAGTTTCTAGTCCACAATCTCATCCAGTACCAAAGCAAACTCCTCATGTCCCAATGTCACCAACTTTTGACAACCCATCCTCTAGTACAGAGCCATCCACTTCCAAAGCCAAGGGGAAAGAAAAGGTAGATGAGCAACCTTATAAGCCTAGAGTACCATATCCAAATAGGCTTCTAAATAATAAGTCAAATGCTCACATGGAGAAAATAAAAGAAACATTCAATAAGGTCCAAATCAATGTCCCTCTTCTTGATGCCATTCAACAAGTGCCATCATATGCCAAATTTTTGAAGGAAATGTGCACCAAGAAGAGGAAGACCCAAGTCCCTAAAAAAGTCTTCCTTGCATCATCCATCAATAAGCTGCTCACTGGTCCAATTCCTGTTAAGTATAAAGACCCAGGGAGCCCCACCATTTCATGCATCATAGGACAGACTACAATAAATAGGGCACTTCTTGATTTGGGGGCCAGTATCAATCTCCTACCTTTCTCTGTGTACCAACAATTGGGGTTAGGTGATCTCCACCCAACCCAAATGACCATTCAATTGGCTGATCGCTCTATTACTAAACCCAAGGGGGTAATTCAAGATGTCCTGGTCAAAGTTGGAGAATTCTTTTATCCAGTTGACTTTGTTGTCCTTGAAACAAAACCAGTGTCAAATTCCAATCAAAGGGCACAAATTCCTGTCATTCTGGGTCGACCATTCCTGGCTACTGCAAATGCAATCATTAATTGCCGGAATGGATCAATGAGGTTGACTTTTGGTAACATGACACATGAACACAATGTCTTCCACACACAGCCTCACAAAACAAAAGATCAAACATTTGAGGTTAATTTCATTAGTAACAATTGTGAGGAGGAAGGTGAAGATCCAAAAGATGAGTCACAATCTTGTGATTCTCTTATCCGAGTACCCTTTCAAACGGGGAAAGTTGATTTGGATACTTTCACTTTCAATGAGCCAACTGAGACTGTATTTGAACCTCCAATTGATATATCATTTGAAGACTTGTTTGCTGATGAGATTATGTGCTTAGATGAGTCAACTCGGGGTAAGTTAGCTAATTGTCCACTGCCGGATGTTGACTTGAGCTTTGAAGAATTATATGGAGAGGAGTTAAAATTTCTAAACACTGGAAGTGATGAGATTCTGAGTGAGAGTGGTGATAAGGACTTTGTTTGTGAACGATGTGGTGGAAAGAGTATGAATGAAAATAACAACAAATTGAAACTGGAATCACCTAGGGTAAGAACAATTCAGACCGTTTCCCAATGGAATTCAAGAAAGAGAACACATTGGAACGATGGGAAACGGGCCAGAGGGAAGCGACCAAGAACCCAGGTGAGAGTTACATTTGTATATTCCTTGTAAATAATTTTTCCTACCTCTTACCTGTTTCATGCATACATTTACCATAATGCATTGAGGACAATGCATGAAATAAGTGTGGGGGAGGGTTTACTAACATAGGATTTTCTTTTCTTTATAGGATTTTTATTTTTTAGGACTTTTATTTTTTTTTTAGGTCTTTTATTTTTAGATTTTATCTTTAGATTTTATCTTTTTTCTAGATTTTCCATTTTCTTTTTAGATTTTGCTTTTCTTTTAGAAAAATATAAATAAAAAAAATAAATAAAAAAATAAACAAAAATAAAAACTTTTTGAAATAAGAAACAAAGTTTTGCTCTATTTTTAAGAAAATTAAGATGTATCTTAGAGATTAAGAAAGCCTTAATTATGACATCTTAAACCTAGTTGAAGTAATAGATCTTGTTGGAGATTATAGGCTAAGTAAGTAAAATTGGTGAGATATTCTTATCTTGAATTTTTTGCCTTAGATAATATGCACTTCACACTTACACATTTCTTGGGATGGAAACAAAGACCAAAAATGCCATATATATAAAATAAAAAAAAATAAATAAATAAATAAATATATAAATAAAACATCACCTATTAAGCTGGGAAATTGTGCCTCAAGAAGCATGATTACTCACGCCTAACGGTGATCTCACTTATTAAGCTGGAAAATTGTGCCTCAAGAAGCATGATTACTCACGCCTAACGGTGATAAAAAAATAATCCCCTTTAGTTTTGTGGCCTTTTCTACTCGAGACCTTAAACCCGAGGGATGTTTTCTCATCTGGTGCCCTAAGACCGTCTGGTTTGGGAGTCATCGGTTAAAGGCTCGCTACAAGGGTAGATTAGAAAGCCTAAGAAAACTAAGGGAAGAAAAAAGCAGAAAAAGAAAAAATATATATATATATATAAATAAATAAATGGCTTTATGGTTGGAGTTGAAATCCCAAGAAACCTTCACTGAGCACGGTGTGCATACTATCTAGGTTTTATGAAAGATAAAATATTCAATCCAATTTTGAATTCTTACCTTAATTGAAGACAAGATCTTGCATGGATACTAAGTTTAAGAAAGAATAATTATAGGTGGACTTATGACCTAGGATCACTTATATTTTTGCAAAAATAGTTCGTAAACATGTCTCTTATTCAAAATGCGTTTTCAAAATACTAACATTTGTCTTCTTTCTTTATGGATTTTGTGGGTGCAATCCGCTGAAAACCCTCAGGAGACAACACTCCTCCTCTAGGGTAACCTAGAGGTTTAACGGCTTGTTGCACATGCTCAGTGCAATCGCGTCACCTGCGAAAGTGGTATAATAAACTGTTATTCTAGATTTTCTTTTTCTTTGTTTTGCTCGGGACGAGCAAAAGAATAAGTGTGGGGGTGTGATTAGTACTCAATATTGCATATTTTACATCATAATCCCCATGCATATTACAAATAAATATGTGATTTTTACTCCTCTTCTCTACATATTTGCAGGTACATACTTAATGGAGAGATATCCAAATAATCACTTAATTACCACTAATTAAGTGATTAATTAAAGGTTAAGATAAAGCCAATTTCAAATCAAATCCAGAGAGATCTGCGCTCAACCAACGGAGATTCTAGAATGTCCACGTGGCCAACAACCCCGTAACCACTCAGCAACAGAAATCCGTTGCTGAACGGATTCGGTTACGCCGCGGACGCGCGGCAGGGCGCGGCAATCTAGGGTTGTTACGATCCCGGATTTTGTGGCAACAACCTACTCTCTAGAAGCTTCTCATTTCGGCTATAAATACTCCACCTTCACCTGCGAGCTGAGACTGATCAGAGAAGAGAGGGAGCTTAGTTCATAGTTTTGTATTTTGATAGGTTTTCTTTAGGATTTTTAGCTCTCTATGATCTTCTTCTCCCTAGATTTCATTGCAAGAGAGAGTTGTATGAGAGAGAGAGCTTGTATCAACAAGGAGTGACAACTTGGAGCTATACAAGGATTGATCCATTCTCATCTACTCTACTTGAGCTTGATTCTAGTTTGTTTTCTTTTCCTTACTTGTTTTGTTAATTTCTTGCAATTTAATTCATGTTTAGCTTTTCTTTTGTAATGGTGTGTAGCTAATTCTTTCTCCATGAACTAGCTAACCACTACCTTGCTAGCTTCTAACTCATGGGTGATTGCTCTACTTAATCTTGCAATTTGTATGGTTTTCTCTTCTCCGATGGGTTTCTTTTCATTTCTTTGCAATATCTTGTTGTAATTCTCCATATGATTCATGTGTGCCTCACTTGGAGCCTAGTCTTCGAACTAGTGCCTTGATGGAACATGGAGATGGAGCACCAATATGCTATTTGATGTATAACTTCACTACTTCCATTAGTGAATGTTGTATGTTCTTCATTTGCATCCCTTGAGTGTAGCTCTTTTGATTCCATTAGTGAAAGTCTATTTGTAGGCCTATGACCATCTATGGAGGCTACAAGACAAGTCCAAGAATGAATCCCCATCATCCATGTGAGAAGGTAATTAGACCACAAGCAAGACACATCCATGCCGATGAATCAACATGAGGCACGCATCACTATCACGGAGTTTAGTAAGTCTTTAGCAAGGTAGTTAAGGTTAGCTAGTCATGGTTTTATTTCATTCAAGTTTTCTTCAATTTTACTTTCTTTTTAGTTGTTAGTTCAAATCCAATCCCGATCTTGATTTCTCCCGATTTCCACCATGAACATAGACACCAATTCTTTGATTTGTTTTTCTTTTGATTCTTTATTCTTTTAAAAGCAAAGAAGAAGTCTCGTTTTCTCTTCTCACTAGTATCGTAACGATTCTACTCTAGCTCTCCTTGTGGTTCGACTCGGTATAGCTTTATGCTATAGCGGAAAGATTGGAACAAGGTATATCAATCACATATTCGAAGTGAACAAGATCAAAGGTGAACTCTAAACCATAAACCATCTCTTTAATACCTAAATCTTGTGCAATTAACTTCTTGTACCTTGTTTACAACCAATCACCTTGTTTAATGTATGTCCACATGTGTAGTTTATAATTTGTGACTATATACTTGTATACATATACACATTATTTTCATAAATAAAAAATAAACATTTGTAAAATTTCCTATTTAAACAAACACCTTAAAGATGGCAATTGCGCACCTCAACTCATTCAAGAGGAATCAAGAGGATGAAGTTCAGAACCCGTCACTGGGTATTCGGCTTCAACATCTTTAAAATCCTTGTTTAAATATGAAAAATAAAATTTAAAAGGGATTGCATGAATTTTGATGTTGTAATAACTTAATAAAGATTTAAAACCTGTTGGTGTATTCCTATATGTTTATATATCACACCTATTTTGATTACAAATTATTTTAAAAATTTTTTTTGGGCTGATAACAGATTTCAGGCAAAGCCGGTCGAACGACCTATATAACCCCGGTCGACCGACTCTGCCTGAGAAGAAATTTTTATTTCTTTTCTGTTATCGGTCGACCGACTATGTGTCCCGATCGACCGATCTTGCCTGCAGAGCTCTCGGGTTAAATCGGTCGACCGACCCGGTCGACCGCTCTATAGTTACAGAGCTCTCGGGTTGTTTCGGTCGACCGACCCGGTCGACCGATCGTCGTATTTTGCCCTATATCTGTGTTTTCTCTTCACTTTTTCTCTCTCTCTCTCACTCTTCTCTCAGCGAACCGAGACACCCATTTTCTCCCAAAATTTATTTCTCTCCAAACTCTCAACCAAATCCAAATCAATTTAAAACCCATCTCAATTTCCTCATTCTCCTTCCAGATCTTCGATTTCAGGATCATCCAACCACCAGATTCGGAGAATTTCAAGATTTTCAGTCTAGGGTTTTGGATTCTCTCAGTTAAGGTAAAAATCCGATTTTTACTCTAATTTTTCATTTCTTGCTTAGGAATCTATTACCTATTGTCATCAATCTAAGTTTCTAAGCATCTAGATCGTGCCCTAAACTTGATTACACCTAAAAATCAAATTTTTATTCATCATGCCAAAGAGATCTCGTACTGAGAAGGGAAAGGAAGCTGCACAACCTTCCTCCCAAGCTCCTAGACCCTTTCGCCCCTTTATAAATGATCTTGCAGCTGATAGATACTCCCATCTCTCCACTAGAAATATCAACTCAGGGAGATTTGTAGCTATTTAGGATTTTGAACATCTAGGTATCCCTCAAATCTTGCAAACAACAATCTAGTTGAGTTCTTGTCCATCAAGGAACAAGTCTACACCTCCCTTGTTCCTTACTTTTATGCCAATTTTGAATTCGATGGAAATCGGATCACATCTAGGGTTTTAGGTAGAAACATCGACATTTCTATAGGTCGATTTGCTAGGATTCTGCATCTCTCCACTGGTGGAGCAGATGTGTATTCTCATGATTTGCATGTCTTTGAATTCCCGGACGGTGAGTCTGCGCTCACCGCCTCTACCTTGATCCACGGGGATGACAACCCGGTCTAGTAAGGAATGAGGTTGTGAGTAGATACACTCTCACTGCTCAGGTCCTTGCTAAGATTATTTTCTTCAACATTGTCCCCAAACATGGTGAGTATAGCCATGCTAGGGGTTGTGTCCCTTTGATTATCTTTTGCCTTCTTCGAGGCATTAAGGTAAACTTTCCTAGAGTCATAGCGTCTCATATGGGCTCTGATCAGATCCGTACTGCAGGTAGAAGCTTGCCCTACGGCATGCTTATCACCCATCTTCTTAGGGCCCTTGACTTTGATCTCTCCGCTGAAACTCCTTCCAATCCCCTGACCCACATCAATGGAGTTGTCCTGAAGATGATGGAAGCTCAGCTACGTAGACACGCTCCTGTGCAACCACATCTTCCTCCTGCTGGTCCTGGCTCATCTTCAGCACCAGGATCTTCTTCTTCTGCAGCACCTGCATTTCCTCCTGAGTTACTTGCTCTTGTCTCTTCGGAGGTCCGCTCTCAGCTCGAGACACATCAGGCCTTGGCCGAGCAGCGCGACGCAGCCATTCGTGCAGAGTTAGATGCTCGTGCTCTTCAGGACGCTGCTTTTCGGGCGGAGGTCCGAAACGACATGTCATATTTTGCTGACTCCATGAGATTCGTGGATGTTCAGTTTCAGGCCCTTTTCTCAAAATTTGACATGCTCGTTCCTGATCGGACTCCGACTGCTTGTCGACTCCCAGCCACCGGTCCTCCATTTCCTCCCAGAGCTCGCTCTTCTGTTCCACCACCGCGCACCAGAGTCGATGGCATGGATCCAGAGGAGGTTGCTTCTTCAGAGGAAGGTGGTGATGATGACGGAGACGGCGATGACGGTGATGATGGTGCTGAGGAGTGACCTCCCCTTTTGATGATGTCAAAGGGGGGAGAGTTATTTTGAGAGAGATATTTTGTAGTATTTGTGTTTGGCTTGTACTTGTATTTGGATATTTTGTGATGGACATGTAGTATTTGTTGTTGGGACATGTAGTATTTATTTTTACTTTGGACATGTATTTTTATGTGTTGTGGACATGTGTTGTGGACATGGTTATCTTTTGTTTTTATGTATCTCTTATTTATGTCATGTATGAACTCATTTCCGTCATCTATTCTATGACATGAGTATTTGGTATTATTTGTTGGCATGGAAATATGGTGTTTACCATTTACATATGTTTTCCTATATATGCGTGTTGAGGGGAGCTTCATTTGAAGTCTCTACCCAAAATATTTTGTGATAACTACATATGTTTTGCCATCATCAAAAAGGGGGAGATTGTTGGCCCAAAGGCCATTATCCCAGTTATTTTGATGATAACAAAACATATTTAGTTATGTATTTAACATTTGTGTTTTAGAATATTTCAGGTTATTTAACAAGTTGTTTTTGACGGCTCCGCTAAAAAACTCACACATTTGGAGTTCGCCGCAAAAATGAAGATTCCCAAGCTATGCACAACTAGGATGCTTTGGGATCAAGATGATGATATGAAGATCAAGACAAGACCAAGACAACAAAGAAAAACAAGAGTTGTATTTTTACTTTTATTTTAGATATTTTGTCAAAGCTAGATATTAGAAGTAGAGATATGGGATTATCACACACACACACCTCTTAGTTAGGTTCATGGCTTCAAAAAGATTTTCAAATTCCATTTTCTAACTTAGATCTAAAGAGAACATATTTTGGAAATAAGATTTTTAGAAAAACAATAGTTTTGGAAAAACAATTTTTATGGAAAAACAAGTTTCTATCAAAAGGATTTTTATCAAACTATTTTAACATGATAGAAGTATGACACATGCTCATACTCTATGTTTTTACAAGTTCCAAAAATCCTACCCAAGACCCAAAACCAAAAACCCAAGATTTTCTGGTTCTGGAAGTTCTGTTTTTTTTCAGAACTCACAGTGACCGGTCGACCGACCCGGTCGACCGATGTGCACAATACTGTGCACGTCTATATCAGTCGACCGACCCGGTCGACCGATGTACACTTGCTTTCATAGGAGTTTTCGGTCGACCGACCCGGTCGACCGATGAACCCCAACGGTCACATTTTTGACCGTTGGCGGTCGACCGACCCGGTCGACCGGACTCTGTCAAAAGTTCTGACAGATCCAACAGCTATTTTTTCTGACTGTTTTCTCTTTTGGGATTTGGTATCAACGATTTTGTGAGGCTGTTTTTTTGACCCCTATAAATAGAGGGTCACCTCATATTGATGAGACAACTATTGCAAAACAATTTTAGAGCCATCAAGAATATTTTACAAGAGATTTCTAAAGATTTCCAAGCTCTTCCTTTTAGACAAGATTTTCTCTCAAAAGCCAAAATTCCAATCACCCATCTTGAAGCCTACATCTCTACTTCTCTCTAGCTTTGTAATACCCTGTTCCCAGAATACGTACTTAGTTGCGTATTCAGCTTTTCGACCGTATTTTTTCGATTTACTTCCTGTATTTGACCGATTTCACTTTCAAATATCATTTTCCAATATATTAGATTTTCTATGATTTTCTGGATTTTTCCTGAATTAAAATAAATTTCTTCAAAACCGGTGTCGACCAGTGTCGCTGATCGATTCCTGGAATTTTAATTCTCAAACAGTTAGGAATTTCTAGATGGTCCTTTAGACTTTATTTCTTAGAATCATATTCCCTACTTAAATACTTTTTCTGAGAATTTTATAAAATTATGAAAACTCCAACGGAGTCGGTAGATAACTGATTCCGGGATTTTTAGTTTTAAAACTATAAAGTATTTCTTAAAAAAGATTTCACTATTAGTCTTCATATATTATTATTGATTTTTGATAAAATTTACGAGTCGTTCCGAGATACTTGAATTTCGGACGATTTCGGTATTTTCCGAAATGTTTTCCGCATACTTGATTTAAACCTAGGAATCCGTGTTTTCAATATTTTCAATTTCCAAGTTAGAGTAAATATCTTCCTTTATGAATTTCTTTCCATTTTTCCTTTCCTTTATTCCTCTTTCTCCACAACCACAAACTTTTCCCATTTTTCCAAAAATTCAAATCTCTTCCATAATTCCAATTTTCCACTTAATCCCACTCACATTCACCTAATCCTTTTTAAATCCCACTCATTCTCTCTCTCCCCATGGCCGGCCAAGTGGCCAAGGAGAAGGACACTCATCTCACCCCCCTATTTACACAAAACCCCCTCTCATTTCCTTTAATTGCATCTCCTTTACAAAAATCTAACACCTATATAAACAATCTCTTTACATTCTTTTCCCTTTTTCTTCATTTCACCTAAGTGTTAGCCCTCACCAAGAGATCTCTCCTCCTTCTCAACCTCAACCCTAGCTCCAAGAACCACCTCAAGGACTTCATCCCCACCTCAAGCAACTGATTTGGAGCTTGGATCGTAGCTCTTTTCGTCGCCAAGGATCACATAGGTGCCATTTGACGACCACACTCTTCCCGGACTCGTAAAGCTTCAATCGAACCTTTCCTAGTGAGTATATCTACTCACCAAGACTTGTGAACTCCTTTGTGTACTTGTGTTGACAATTCATGTTCATTTGAGCCATAAAAATCACATTTTTAGACCCTCAAACAAAACCCTAGAAATCTGTTCTGTTTGCTGTTTTCCCACGATTAGTCGACTATACCTAGGGACTAGTCGACTAATCCACTGTAGTTGAAACTTAACCTTTTCTGATTTCACAATTTTAGTCGACTAGGCCAGATTTCCAGTCGACTAGAGACCCCTAGTCGACTACCCATTTCTCCCCAGTCGACTCCTGTTTTCCTGAAATTAAACATCAACTCTCTGTATCTCAGACTTAGTCGACTTAGGTATCCATTAGTCGACTAGTAGTTCCCTGTTAGTCGACTACCCTTACAACCCTAGTCGACTAACTTTCCCTGAAACAGAACCCAACTCTCTGTTTCCCAGTTTTAGTCGACTCATCCAGACTAGTAGTCGACTTAAGACCCCTATTAGTCGACTAACCCTTCCACCTAGTCGACTAATTCTGACTGTTTGACTTGGTTGATTCTGTTCTGAATTTGGATCTTATTGTTGAAACACGTGTGGCATATTATTCTTGTTCTTGCTTCTTAACTGGTACTACATGACGTGTTACTTGATAGACATTATCTCATATTACTTCATGACTTGTTATTACATATCATCGCTCCATAACTTGTTAAAATGTGAATATCACCACTTATCATGCCATCCCTTAAACCAAGCATGATACACTTGACTTTTGCATAAAATGGACCAACTTACACATGGGTCGGGGGAAAACATGCGGATATCGATATGTGTTCGTGTTTACAGTGGCTTTTAGGAATGTTGTGCAACTCATGTTCCGGTCTGACCTGCGGGCCTCCAGGGGACCGAGGGGAGTGCTTGCTCCCTCTATTACTGGTACCATCATGATAAGGGCATACATAAGTCCCTCCTGTTTAGCCTAGCGGCTGGCTTCCGTCACCAAGCAACGGAACAATCCTGGACCGTTATCCCGGGCATGTACGGGGTCCACTGTAAACATAGTTTGTCGATACAACCGCTGATTTCCAATAACAACCTTGCTTTACTAGGATATGGATCTATGTGCTCTGGGACGCTGGGTCACATAGCTAGATATCACAGTAAGACAAGTAGTAATAATAAGATGTTAACTGTAAATCTGATGTATTAGGACTTTATCTCTTCATGCTTTTCATACTTGTTAGCTGATATTCCTTATATGGTTTCATACTACTTATTCATGTCTCTTAGCCACTTGGCTGTAGTCCGTTTATTGTTTATATGTCTTGACCCTTGGATTTGCATATTCAGATTCCGAAGCTTGGAACGAAGTGGAGCCATCCACAGAGGACCAAGCTTACTTTAGCGAGCAGGCGGACTAGTTCCAGTCCCTTCGTGCCAGACTTACCTTTTGACTCACGAGATCCTCTTTCTACTTGTGAGCTCTTTGTATACATATTTGTATATATTTCTTTCGGACTTGGTTATGATGTAATACACATGTATTGTGTAATACTTTATAATATCCTGTGATAACTTTGTATGTGTACTTCTTGTGTTGGCATATGTATTGATACCACGCTTTGTCGTGTACTCTGTCTCTTGTTGTACTTTTTGCTTAGCGTATATACGTGTGGGGCAATTTCTGGCCTACGTATATACGTCGCAGTGACGTCCCCGTATCCGTGGAATCGGGGCGTTACAGGTTGGTATCAGAGCCTAGGCTCTCACACCTGAAGTACAATCGAGCGGCAAATTTTAATGATTTGCTGATGCCAACTACAATATACAAAGTTATTAAGTCCTCCTTGATTCCTTCTTGATTCCTTCCCTTGTATCCTAAACTCCTTCCAATTGTTTCCAAATTCCAGTTTTCTATTCCCAACTCGGTATGGAGAGAAGATCGGGTCGTAACCACTCGGGGCAAGCTTCGAATGGACCCACGGGAGAGAATGTGGATATTTTGAAAGTCATTCAGACCATGATGGAAAACCAGCAGCAGCAGACTGAACTCCTCAGGCAAGAATTGGCAGCACCGAAAGAGCAGAGGCGGGAAACATTTCAGACTTCAGGAGGCTGCAGCCAGCCATCTTCACGGGAGGCGAGAAACCATTGGATGCTGAACAGTGGTTGACAGATACCACAGATCTGCTGAATGCAGCCAGGGTACCAAAGGAGAACCAAGTTGAGGTCGCCAAGATTCAGTTGAAGGATATAGCCAGAACTTGGTGGCTAGCTGAGGAGGCCAGACTGGAGAAGCCTGTCACCTGGGACACGTTCTCCAAGAGTTTCTACAACAGATTCTTCCCTGCTACTGCTCAGAAGGACATGGAAGAGCAGTTTATCAGGCTCCAGCAAGGGAGCAAGTCCGTGGACGAGTATGCTGCAGAGTTTCTTAGATTGAGCCGCTTTGCTCCGTACATGGTGACGGATGAGGAGAAGCGGGCAAGCAGGTTCCAGCAGGGTCTGCAGATGGACATACAAGTTTTCCTGATGCCCCAGCAGTTGAAGACTTATTCGGAGGTTCTCACCATAGCTCGAGAAGTTGAGCGTGGGCTTGAGAAGAAGAAGGTTGACCAGATGGGGAACCAGGCCATGAAGAGGCCATTTGTACCAATGGGAAGAGGAGGCCCATATAGAGCAGCGAAAGTTCAGAGGCAACCTTTCAGGCCAGCTCCTTACCAGACGGCCCAACCAGTTTCTTTCTGCAGTTATTGTCAGAAGCCAGGGCATATCCGACAGAATTGCCGGAGGGCAAATGGGTTGTGTTTGGTGTGTGGATCACGTGATCATTCTATAGAGACCTGTCCACACAGGAGATTGGGGATAGCCAACCAGACTTTGCCAGCACTTCCAGGACCCAATGGACAAAGAGGGCTACCAGGGCCACTTGGGCAGAGGAATCAGGGACCAGTGATGAGGAGAGCTCTTCCCCTTCCGCCACAGCATGTTGTTCGCCCAGTCCAGAGAGGAGCCAGGACTGCAGCAGGGCGTGGTAGAGGTCAGGCTTACACTCTTACAGCAGAAGAGGCTGAGGCTTCGGAGGAAGTGATAACAGGTAACATCAGAGTTTATTCAAAACCTGTTCTCGCTCTCTTCGATTCAGGAGCATCCCACTGTTATATCTCAGACCATTTTGTGGCTTTGCATTCTATACCTGTTAAATCTTTAGACCACAAATGGGAGATTAGTATAGGGAATGGGGTAGTCATATCTTCTAGGGTTTATACTGATTGTCCAGTAGAACTTTGTGATAAGATCTTGGCCATAGATATGATCGTACTAGACACCAAAGGGTACGACGTAATCTTAGGCATGACCTGGCTCAGTCAGTACCATGCAGTTATTGATTGTAGGGAGAAGAAAATTAATTTCAGAATCCCTCATCAACCGGAGTTCCAATTTAGTGGAGAAGTGAAATCTACCAAGGGAAAGACACGGATGACTACTTCGGAGGTTCAGAAGCAGAAGGTACCAGTGTGGAATGAATTCCCAGAGGTGTTTGCTGAGATTTCAGGACTGCCACCGGAAAGGATGATCGAGTTCTCTATTGACACAGTTCCAGGAGCAGCTCCTATATCCAAGGCTCCGTACAGGATGGCACCGACGGAGTTAGAGATTTTGAAGAAGCAGCTGCAGGAATATTCAGACAGGGGATTGATTAGGCCAAGTACTTCACCATGGGGAGCTCCAGTACTGTTGGCCAATAAGAAGGATGGTGGTAAGAGACTTTGTATTGACTATAGGGAGTTGAACAAAGTTACCATCAAGAACAAGTATCCCTTACCCAGGATTGATGATCTGTTTGATCAGCTTCATGGAGCCCGTGTATTCTCTAAATTGGATTTACAGTCGGGTTACCATCAGCTGAGGGTGAAGAAGGAGGATATCCCGAAGACGGCATTCAGGACCCGTTATGGCCACTATGAGTTTCTAGTTATGCCTTTCGGAGTCACCAATGCCCCTTCAGTTTTCATGGATTTGATGAACCGAGTGTTCTCGCCCTATCTGGATCAGTTTGTTGTTGTTTTCATAGATGACATCCTGATCTATTCAAAGAACAACAGGGAGCATGCAGAGCACTTGAGGATTGTGTTGCAGACTCTCCAACAGGAGCAGCTTCATGCTAAGAGGAGCAAGTGTGATTTCTGGTTGGACAGCATAGCTTTCCTTGGACACATAGTTTCAGCAGAGGGGATTTCAGTTGACCCCAGCAAAGTCCAGGCAGTGAGGGATTGGCAGATTCCGAGGACAGTGACTGAGATTAAGAGTTTTCTTGGACTAGCCGGATATTACAGACGCTTTGTCCAGGATTTCTCTAGGATTGCAGCTCCATTGACCAGGCTCACCAGGAAAGGGGAAAGGTACATATGGACAGAGGAGTGTACTGCAGCATTTGAGCAATTGAAGCAGAGGCTCATTTCAGCTCCAATCTTGAGGACTCCCTCAGGTAGAGGAGGGATGGTCATCTACAGTGATGCATCAGGTAAAGGCCTGGGGTGTGTGCTTATGCAACATGGTTATGTTATAGCATATGCATCAAGGCAACTGAAGACTCATGAGCGGAATTACCCAACTCATGACTTGGAGCTAGCAGCTGTGATATTTGCATTGAAGATCTGGAGGCACTATCTTCTGGGAGATAAAGTGTTGATATACACTGATCACAAGAGCCTCAAGTATATTTTCTCGCATAAAGAGTTGAATATGAGGCAGAGGAGATGGCTTGAATTGATGGCGGACTATGATATTGACTTGCAATATCATCCAGGCAAGGTCAATACAGTTCCAGATGCACTGAGCAGGATGCCAGAGAATAGAGTGCTTGTCCAGCTCACTCAGCAGAAGGAGTTGATTCGAGACTTCATCAGTTTGGACTTGATGTTAGTTCGAAGGACTGAGAAGACAGGACAGTTCATGACTTTACAGATTCAGTCAACATTGATAGATGAGATCAATGAAGCTCAAAAGGAAGATCCCAGGTTACAGACATTCCGAGCTCAGGTAGAGGCTGGATTGAGGACTGATATCTGTATTCATCTAGATGGTGCCTTATATTTCGGTAGCAGGATTTGTGTTCCCCAAGGGGAAGTTAGACAGAAGATTTTGACAGAAGCTCACAGTTCAGCATATTCCATCCACCCAGGGGGAAACAAGATGTATCAGGACTTGAAGAAGCAGTTTTGGTGGAATGCTATGAAGAGGGAGATAGCTCAATTTGTAGCCAAGTGCCTGGTGTGCCAGCAGATAAAGATAGAGCATCAGAGGTCAGCTGGACTTCTACATCCTTTGCCGATACCCGAATGGAAGTGGGAGCACATCACTATGGATTTTGTCACGGCATTACCTCGTAGTCCCAAGGGTAACAATGCTGTGTGGGTAATCATTGACCGTCTCACCAAGTCAGCTCACTTCATACCATTCAGGGTGGGACAGTCAACGGAGGTCTTGGCAGACAAGTACATGAAGAGATAGTTCGTCTGCATGGGGTTCCAGTCAGTATTGTTTCAGATAGAGACACCAGATTCAGATCCCATTTTTGGGAGAGTCTCCAAGAAAGTTTGGGGACCCGTCTGAAATTCAGTACATCATATCATCCTCAGACAGACGGGCAATCTGAGAGGACTATCCAGATCCTTGAAGATATGCTAAGGGCCTGCATGATTGAGTTTAAGGGATCTTGGGAAGATCATCTTCACTTGGCCGAGTTTTCTTATAATAACAGTTACCAGGCAAGTATCAAGATGGCACCTTTTGAGGCACTGTATGGAAGGAAGTGTCGGTCACCGATTTGTTGGGATGAAGTCGGTGAGAGGAGACTTTTGGGGCCAGAGATTCTGATTCAGACAACAGAGAAAGTCAGAATCATCAGAGATCATCTCAGGGCAGCTCAGAGTCGGCAGAAGAGTTGGGCAGATTCACAGAGAAGGCCATTGGAGTTCCAGGCAGGAGATCATGTGTTCTTGAAGATATCACCTACCAAGGGAGTTATCCGGTTCGGTACTCGTGGAAAGCTTAGTCCGAGGTACATCGGCCCATTCGAGATCTTGGACCGTGTGGGAGATGTATCGTACAGATTGGCTTTACCTCCATCTTTGGAGGGAGTGCACAATGTTTTCCACGTATCACAGTTGAGGAAGTATGTAAAGGATGATAGTCATATTTTGGATCATTCCGAACTGGAACTACAGCCAGATTTAACATATCAGGAGGAGCCGATGGCCATTTTGGATAAGAGTGTGAAGACACTGAAGAACAAGGCTATACCATTGGTATTGGTGTCTTGGAACAGACATGCACCGGGAGAAGCCACATGGGAACGAGAGGATGTTATCCGAGAGCGTTACCCTCAACTCTTCACATCTTGATTTGGTAAAAACTCTTTCCTTCTATTCTTTTCTACTGTTATCACTCTTCTTTTCCTTATCTATCTGTTACCTTTCCTGTTACCTTTCACCTTATGAAATTTCGAGGACGAAATTTTTGTAAGGTGGGTGGATTGTAATACCCTGTTCCCAGAATACGTACTTAGTTGCGTATTCAGCTTTTCGACCGTATTTTTCGATTTACTTCCTGTATTTGACCGATTTCACTTTCAAATATCATTTTTCAATATATTAGATTTTCTATGATTTTCTGGATTTTCCTGAATTAAAATAAATTTCTTGAAAACCGGTGTCGACCAGTGTCGCTGATCGATTCCTGGAATTTTAATTCTCAAACAGTTAGGAATTTCTAGATGGTCCTTTAGACTTTATTTCTTAGAATCATATTCCCTACTTAAATACTTTTTCTGAGAATTTTATAAAATTATGAAAACTCCAACGGAGTCGGTAGATAACTGATTCCGGGATTTTTAGTTTTAAAACTATAAAGTATTTCTTAAAAGGATTTCACTATTAGTCTTCATATATTATTATTGATTTTTGGTAAAATTTACGAGTCGTTCCGAGATACTTGAATTTCGGACGATTTCGGTATTTTCCGAAATGTTTTCCGCATACTTGATTTAAACCTAGGAATCCGTGTTTTCAATATTTTCAATTTCCAAGTTAGAGTAAATATCTTCCTTTATGAATTTCTTTCCATTTTTCCTTTCCTTTATTCCTCTTTCTCCACAACCACAACTTTTCCATTTTTCCAAAAATTCAAATCTCTTCCATAATTCCAATTTTCCACTTAATCCCACTCACTTTCACCTAATCCTTTTTAAATCCCACTCATTCTCTCTCTCCCATGGCCGGCCAAGTGGCCAAGGAGAAGGACACTCATCTCACCCCCTATTTACACAAAACCCCCTCTCATTTCCTTTAATTGCATCTCCTTTACAAAAATCTAACACCTATATAAACAATCTCTTTACATTCTTTTCCCTTTTTCTTCATTTCACCTAAGTGTTAGCCCTCACCAAGAGATCTCTCCTCCTTCTCAACCTCAACCCTAGCTCCAAGAACCACCTCAAGGACTTCATCCCCACCTCAAGCAACTGATTTGGAGCTTGGATCGTAGCTCTTTTCGTCGCCAAGGATCACATAGGTGCCATTTGACGACCACACTCTTCCCGGACTCGTAAAGCTTCAATCGAACCTTTCCTAGTGAGTATATCTACTCACCAAGACTTGTGAACTCCTTTGTGTACTTGTGTTGACAATTCATGTTCATTTGAGCCATAAAAATCACATTTTTAGACCCTCAAACAAAACCCTAGAAATCTGTTCTGTTTGCTGTTTTCCCACGATTAGTCGACTATACCTAGGGACTAGTCGACTAATCCACTGTAGTTGAAACTTAACCTTTTCTGATTTCACAGTTTTAGTCGACTAGGCCAGATTTCCAGTCGACTAGAGACCCCTAGTCGACTACCCATTTCTCCCCAGTCGACTCCTGTTTTCCTGAAATTAAACATCAACTCTCTGTATCTCAGACTTAGTCGACTTAGGTATCCATTAGTCGACTAGTAGTTCCCTGTTAGTCGACTACCCTTACAACCCTAGTCGACTAACTTTCCCTGAAACAGAACCCAACTCTCTGTTTCCCAGTTTTAGTCGACTCATCCAGACTAGTAGTCGACTTAAGACCCCTATTAGTCGACTAACCCTTCCACCTAGTCGACTAATTCTGACTGTTTGACTTGGTTGATTCTGTTCTGAATTTGGATCTTATTGTTGAAACACGTGTGGCATATTATTCTTGTTCTTGCTTCTTAACTGGTACTACATGACGTGTTACTTGATAGACATTATCTCATATTACTTCATGACTTGTTATTACATATCATCGCTCCATAACTTGTTAAAATGTGAATATCACCACTTATCATGCCATCCCTTAAACCAAGCATGATACACTTGACTTTTGCATAAAATGGACCAACTTACACATGGGTCGGGGGAAAACATGCGGATATCGATATGTGTTCGTGTTTACAGTGGCTTTTAGGAATGTTGTGCAACTCATGTTCCGGTCTGACCTGTGGGCCTCCAGGGGACCGAGGGGAGTGCTTGCTCCCTCTATTACTGGTACCATCATGATAAGGGCATACATAAGTCCCTCCTGTTTAGCCTAGCGGCTGGCTTCCGTCACCAAGCAACGGAACAATCCTGGACCGTTATCCCGGGCATGTACGGGGTCCACTGTAAACATAGTTCGTCGATACAACCGCTGATTTCCAATAACAACCTTGCTTTACTAGGATATGGATCTATGTGCTCTGGGACGCTGGGTCACATAGCTAGATATCACAGTAAGACAAGTAGTAATAATAAGATGTTAACTGTAAATCTGATGTATTAGGACTTTATCTCTTCATGCTTTTCATACTTGTTAGCTGATATTCCTTATATGGTTTCATACTACTTATTCATGTCTCTTAGCCACTTGGCTGTAGTCCGTTTATTGTTTATATGTCTTGACTCCTTGGATTTGCATATTCAGATTCCGAAGCTTGGAACGAAGTGGAGCCATCCACAGAGGACCAAGCTTACTTTAGCGAGCAGGCGGACTAGTTCCAGTCCCTTCGTGCCAGACTTACCTTTTGACTCACGAGATCCTCTTTCTACTTGTGAGCTCTTTGTATACATATTTGTATATATTTCTTTCGGACTTGGTTATGATGTAATACACATGTATTGTGTAATACTTTATAATATCCTGTGATAACTTTGTATGTGTACTTCTTGTGTTGGCATATGTATTGATACCACGCTTTGTCGTGTACTCTGTCTCTTGTTGTACTTTTTGCTTAGCGTATATACGTGTGGGGCAATTTCTGGCCTACGTATATACGTCGCAGTGACGTCCTCGTATCCGTGGAATCAGGGCGTTACAAGCTTAGCACTACACAATCCCATATATCTACATCTACATATTTGGTTCTAGGATTGTGCTTAGTGAGCTTTTGTAAAGTTATCAAGTGTTGATCACTCTTTTCTTACTTGAGTGAAGTTGTAGAGGCATCGGCCTCAAGGCGAGCTAGTGTTCTCAAGGTGGTGTTGCGGCATCACGAGAGACGGACAAGTGTGTCCTTGTATTGTTGATCCAGTGGGATCCTCAATAGTGGAAATCCTTCAAGTGTGAAGGCGGGGACGTAGAGCGTGCTCGAACCTCGGAAACAACTCCTTGTGTTTGCGTTTGATCAAATCTCTCTAAACTCTATCTCTTTATTACTTGCACTTTTATATTGTCTATTACTTGCAAGAATTTGTGTATTGTGCTAATTGTTAAGTTAATTTTTAAATTCCGCATTATTGCCATAATTCATATAGCCATCACCTATTCACCCCCCCTCTAGGTGATTTCACGCTGCTGCTTCAAGTGTGGAAGCACGAGCACATTTAAGACATTTATTGTGCCTTGAGAAAGGGACGGTTTCCCTTAGAACCGTGCAAAGGAAGAAACGCTCTCCCTCATAAAGGCACTTATTGCGCCTTGAAGAATGGGAATATCCTCCCTCAGAAATACTCAAGGGAAGAATATCTCCCTCGATCAATGTGAGAGAAGTCATTCTGACCTCGAGAAAAGGAGTAATCCTTCTCATGACCGGCCGAAAGCAAAAGAAACAGCGTTCCAAAGCGAACCTATTCTGGGAAGCCCAGACGCGGAGCTACCCAGACGCGAAGCTACTCAGAGTCGCGAACCTGTACAATTCTTCGACGAACTTATCCCAAAGCAGGATTAAAAGCAAAGCTGAACTCAACCACCATGGCGATGTTCATACTCCACATACACCGATCAAAGCAGTTCAAAGTATTTCGAAGTCTGAGCCATTGCAGACTTTCGAAAACTTTGAAGGGGGTCTTGTTGACACTTTAAAAAGATAATATTCTTATTGCTCTGAACAATGTCTAAACTTGTTGACATTTACAAAAGACAAGTGACAGACAAGCTGAAGACCAGTTTTCACCCATCTCCGAGGGACAAGGAAGCAACTTGGACTTCACTGATCCAGCAAGTAGACAATGAGCCCGGATTGTCTCTAAACAGACCTCAGCAGGTCTAAGATGCTAGTACTTAGCATCACATGAGCCCAAAGGGATAGCCTCACCTGAGAGGCTAAGATCATCCAACTTCGACTTGAAGCCATTCAAAGTTCCGCCAGGAAGCTAACTTGTAGCTTCGCCTCTAAAAGCGTAACTCCGCAGAGAGAGTCAGCTCTGCCTGAAGCCACACGCAGCTGCGCAGAAGGGTATGCGGTAGCTTCGCCACAGACGGTACCTAGCTCCGCCGAAGGGGTTTCTTCTGACTTCGCCAGATACAGCCTCCAGCTCCGCTATGAGCTCAAAGAGGGCAGCGCCGCTACGGATCTGCTATGGTCAACCTTTGACCAATCAAATCTCCAGATGAGATCAAATCTAATCCAATCAAGATCAGATCTGAGATCAAATTTGGCAGTTGATTGCCACAATCTCTTGACTCTTCTAAAACGAGTAAGAGGATCAGGAGAGATCTTTTAACTATATGGAAAGAATCAAAATAGATCAGGAGGACCAACCGACCTGCCATTTCTAGCTTTGCAGAAGCTGATCTTAGCCTCGCAGTAAGGCTACTTTTCAGATTTAAACAGATTTGATTCAATCTGTTCCCATATTTTCTAGGGACAATTATACCCTTGCTCTCCCTATAAATAGCCCACCAGGGGCAAAAGGAAGAAAAGGGAAAGAGAGAGGCGAAAAGAAAGAGAGGACTCTGCAAGCAGAGACTTCTTCACAACGCACCGTGTGCACAAGAATTCAGAGACTTTTAGAGAATTACTTCTCTAATCAGGGTATTGATGCCCTAATACCTCCCTTCTTCTCAAGGAATCTCCGGAACCAGGCGAGAAGGAATTCCTAATTGAAGGCGATTTTGAGAAGTAGAAGAGGGTCTACCAATCTTCTGTTCTCTGATTCCCCGAACCAGGCAGAAGGGACTCTCATCGCTCGCATCGTCAAAGGGACAAAGTGGTCGCGTGCTTACCAGACTCCTATCGGCACACTTCTCCAGAATCTCTGAGGAGATCTACTTGTAATCTTTTTGAGAATACGTGTAATTTAGCTCCTCAAACTCTTTATTGTAAGTTTTCCCCCCTTTTGCAAATCAATGGAAAACACACTTGTTATTACATGTTACATGATAGATGAATATAGTGAATTATTTCTCCCTGCTATCAGGATCCACTTATGCATCATTTATTTAATATGCAGTTGTCCTGGGGGATGGGTCACGGGATGGTTGCAGTAGCATTAAGTTAGTAAAATGCTAGACATAGACACTTGCATCATATCATGCATTGTCTACAGTGATCTAACTAGTCCTATACTATTCCGATTCGTGATCTAGTACCTAACTTGTGTTCTCGTGATACAAATAGCTGAGATCCTGTGACATGCATTATCTTAATTACATGATATACCTGGATTTATCATGTGATTTTAAACTTATGATCTTGTGTTCTTATGATCTTGTGATTATGTTACATGATATTTATTCGTTCAGGATATCTCACGTTCATTATATTCATGTCATGACATGCATACACGAACATATTGTACATGATCCATTGTTCTGTTATAGTTCTCGATACTGCTAAACATATTGATCTTTTATTTTTACGACTTATTTATACTATCACTTATTTTCATATTTCTATTTTTGTCGTTTGTTCCATTCTTACGTACACTTGCTAGTCTGCTTCTGACGGACCTAGATTATTTTTTAGTATTTAGATCAGAAAGCCAGTATAGAGAGTTGATCACATATCGCATTCTGGTTCAGTTGTCCTCCGGTGAGTTTAGTTTCTCTCTTGACGTGTTTTATTCATATACAATGGATGATATTGTAGGATCTAAAAATAATGTCAACACAAATACTAAAACAAAGATGAATAGTGTTAAATAAAATACTTGCAAGAAAGGAAATAAATCTCAGAAAAATGCAAACGCAAACACGAGAGATTTTATCCTAGTTCGGTCCTCGTGACCTACGTCCAGTCCCCAAGCAACCCGCTTGAGATTTCCTTTCCTGATTTTGATACACCCCAAAATCAACTCCTTATACATCACTTGACAAAACAACTTTTGTCAAATCTGTATAACTATTCTCTACTCTAAGAAGATAGCAACTCTTGTACACCTCTTCTCTACACCAAGAAGACACACTTGTACAACTCTTCCCTTTGAGTGATTACAAAAAATCCTATAAGCCTTTAAACTTGTATGTGATCGTGAACAAGGTTTCTTATAGGTGGACTCTCAGAATTCTTCACAATAGAATAGGAATTGTATGAAAAAATGAAAGTGGAAACTAGTTTTCTGAAAAACAAAATTTTCAACAGAGTTTGGACAGAAAACTATGATATTTAATTGGTGTATTCATCCTAGGACAACATCCCTATTTATAGGTGAAATCAATGGTCAGTTAAGGAAGTTATCAACTTAAATTTGAATATCAGAATATTGGATAAAATATCAGAAATCAATAATTATTTAACAGTCAGAAACTGTTATTAGTCGACTAGGGTATAGAGGGTAGTCGACTAGTAAATGACATTTTGTCTGGGTTAGTCGACTAGTCAAGCAATCAAGTCGATTATATCAAGACTGACACAGAATAATAAGTCTCTAGAAACTACTATTAGTCGACCAGCAGAAAGGGTTAGTCAACTACAACATGAATTAGTCGACTAACAGTGTGTGTAAGTCGACTAATACTGCTTACAGTCAATAAACAGATAGTTGATATATTTATGAGGAAGGACTTAGTCGACTACATAAAGGAGTAAGTCGACTAGAGGATATATTAGTCGACTAGACTTGGGTATAAGTCGACTACAAGACTATATTGTGTGTGTGATCAAGGCTTTTAACATTCTATAAAAAAAATACACAAAAATAGCCATATCCTTGAGTAGTCTTGAGCAATTAGAACTCAGCATAAGCTTTTAAGATAGAGCTCTAATGTATCTACATCACATTTGTTGTCATCAAAATCTAAGTTCTAACATTCTCCCCCTTTTTGATGATGACAAGTTATGTGCTCGTAACTCTCCCTGCAGAGAACAGGTTATAACAAAAAATTATTCTCCCCCTCCATAGAACAGGTTATAACAAATATAGATAAAAAGTGTTCTCCTACAAAAAATATATCACGACATATATAATACATTATATTATATGTTTGAAATAATTTTCTATAATCAAAGTTTTTTATAAGGAATCTAAAAGATAAACATTAGAATGGTACTAATCATAATAAGATCAAACATTTAACCTTTACGAACCTAACCCCAATTTGAATTTGGTTTCTATTTGTTAGTACAAACATAACCACAAGAATTACATTCATGATGTATATATGATGCAATATAAGTATTTTATCCACATATTTAAATGTTTAGGAATCCATATATTTGTTCTTAATTCTTTTTGAAATAGTATTTCTTTTCACAAAAGAATTATATGGATCATGATAAACATGTATAGATTTTCCAACATTAATTTTTGAAAATCCAAGACCAATATGTATAGATTTTTCAAACTTATCTTTTGAAAATCCAAGACCAAGTGATTATTTGAAATCTTTTGATAAGACAATAAATCATTTAATTTTTTTTCCTTTATTAAATTTATTCACATTTTTCTAAATCTCTTCATACTTAATTTTGAAACTTGACATTTTTTTATCTAAAATTGAAAGTCTAGAATTTAAAGAAATAGTTTCTTTTTGAAGTAAAGTATTCTCTTTTAAGAAATTCTCATTATCCCTTTTTAAAGATAATATAACTTTTACAAAGTCATCTTTTTAAGAATTTACAGAAGAAATTTGAGAAACATAAAATAAATTTTCTTTGTTGAGTCTTTCATTTTCCTTTGTTAAAATTTTATTTTAATATTTTCATTCTTAAGATCATCATATAATTCATGAAATGCATCTAATAATTCAGTATATTGTACCTCATCTTCTTCTTGAGCCATAACACAAATATTGGCATGTTCAGTGGCTTCTTCGTCAAAGAAGATGAATCACTATTCTCCCATGATGCCTAATAATCTTTCTTCTTTTTGAATTTTTTGCTCTTGAATTTTCTTTTATTTTTAGCAATAGGCAATCCTTCTTCATATGACCTGTTTTATTACAATTAAAATATATAGGATTAAACTTACCTTGCTTCAAGAACTCTCTAAATTTTCTTGAGAGCATTGCCATCTCCTCTTCATTATCATCTGAATTGTCCATATCTGAGAATGTATGGAACGCAAGTACTTTCTTCTTAGATTAGAGTTGTTATTCATCCTTCTTTCTATCTTCAAGTTGTACTTCATATGCCATTAAATTACCAATAAGGTTTTCTAATGACACTATTGAAAGATCATTTGCTCCTTCTATTACAGTAATTTTCTTCTCCCAATCTGATGTAAGTGCACGAAGAATCTTTCTGACTTTTCAACTTGAGTGTATTCTTTTCCAATGGCTACTAAGGAATTTGTAATGTCGGTGAACCTTATAATCATCTCTAAAATTGTTTTATTCTCCTTCATTTTGAAGAGTTCAAACCTGTGAACAAGAATAAAAATTTTAAATTCTTTAACTTTATTAGTATCTTCATGGGTTACCTGTAGAATCTGCCATATTTGATTTGCAGATTCGGTCGTTGACACGCAATTGAATTCTTCTTTGTCAGGGCACAGAAAAGCGCATTCATTGCTTTGGCATCAAGGTTTGCAGACTTCTTTTGTTCTTCACTCCACGCATTGTAATTGATGGTCAGCTTGGTGTATGGTGCTTCTACTACGTTCCAGAGTTCATAATTGAGTGATTGTAAGTAGATCTTCATTCTACACTTCTAGTAGTTGTAGTTAATCCATCAAATAATGGTGGACGTTATGTAAAATGTCCTTCTTTGAATTATGATGAAGGAAACTCTGTTTCCATCCTTGTATATAGGGTGTTGACCGGATATGCAGGGCTCTGATACCAAATATAGGATCTAAAAATAATGTCAACACAAACATTAAAACAAAGATGAATAGTGTTAAATAAAATACCTCCATGAAAGGAAATAAATCTAAGAAAAATGCAAACGCAAACACAAGAAATTTTTCCTGGTTCGGTCCTCGTGACCTACGTCCAGTCCCCAAGTAACCCGCTTGAGATTTTTCCTTATCCTGATTTTGATACACCCCAAAATCAACTCCTTATATCACTTAACAAAAAACCTTTGTCAAATATGTACAACTCTTCTCTACACGAAGAAGACAGCAAATCTTGTACACCTCTCTCTACACCAAGAAGATACACTTGTACAACTCTTCTCTTTGAGTGATTATAAAATATCCTATAAGCCTTGAAACTTGTATGCGATCGTGAACAAGGTTCTTATAGGTAGACTCTCAGAATTCTTCACAATAGAATAGGAATTGTGTAAGAAATGAAAGTGAAAATTAGTTTTCTGGATAACAGAATTTTTCAACAGCTATGATTTTAATTGGTGTATTCATCCTAGGACAACATCCCTATTTATATAGGTGAAATCAATGGTCAGTTAGGGAAGTTATCAACTTAAATTTGAATATCAGAACGTTGGATAAAACACCAGAAATCAACAACTATTTAACAGACAGAAACTGTTATTAGTCGACTAGAGTATGGAGGGTAGTCAACTAGTATATGACATTTTGCCTCAGTTAGTCGACTAGCCAAGCAATCAAGTTGACTAGATCAAGACTGACATAGAATAACAAGTCTCTGGAAACTACTATTAGTCGACAGATCGGCAAAAAGCATGCACTAATATAAGTAAAGAAATGTGGGTCGATATTACTGCTTTTGCGATTCTTCTGTAGTGGCAAAGTGGCTATATGGGTCGTATCTACAAGGAGGGAGAGTGATGGAAGCTTTGATGCGGCTTCGTTGTTCAAAGTAAAGAAAGAGTTCTTTGTTTCAAATAAAGAATTGAAATGAAAACAAGTGTTGTTCCAAGAATTGTTTGGATTGATTTGTTGTTTGTAAAAGTGAATTTTCTTAATGGTAAAAAACACATGGCTAACTTTCTACTTAGTGCTTCCACTAATCTCTAATTTCTTGAAGATGTAGTCTCATGATGGATCATAGGCAAGCATAACCTTTATGCATAGGAACTATTCACGTTGGAGACCGAATGAAAGTATTTCCTTTAACTTAGCTTTACACGGTAAAACTTAAACATTCCCTTATCAAGATCCAATCGAAAGCGAGAATAAGGGAAGAAACAAGTGCAAAAATGGTATCCGTAAAGATTAATAGGAATACCTCTAACTTATAAAGATAAGTAAAGTTCACAATCTATAAATCATCAAAAACCTGTTAAGCATGAAATATAAAAAAGGGAATACTCGTAAGTAAGTTAGAGTTAGAACCCTCGTCTTAAGATGTCATAGCTCTCATTTGCACAAGACTTGTTTGACATTATTGACTCATTTGGGTTATCAATCAAGTTGTTAGAGATTAGTGGGTTAGTAGTTAGTTAGACATGAGTAAGAAAAAAACAACAAGAGAGAAGAGGTAAAGAGAAGGAGTATTACGCTAAAAAAGTAAGTAAAGAGCAAATGAAAACACCAAGTAAATGGAAAGAAGAAAGAGAAGTATTACTTGTATAAGCTTGTCACCTTCAAATACAACTTGTACACACTCTCTCTCTTTCACTCTAATGGCTAAACTAACTAGAAGAAGAAGAAAACATAAAGCAACTAAAAATTCTAGAAATAAAGTAACAACACAACTCTAAACTCTGGATATCCCCTCTGTAGAACCTAAGGAGGGTATTTATAGGCATTAGGGAAAAGGGGGCCAGAGGAGGAAACCCTGGCCCGAGGCACTGGCAGCGAGCGCCGCCTGCTGTGTGCGGTCACTTCGGTCCCCTGTCAGTTGTCTTTCCGAATATTAGATTTGAGCCCCCAGGTCTGGTAGAATCTCCTCCTAAGGTCAATGGCTACTTTGTAGGCCTTTAATCACCTATTAAATAGTGATTTAGGGTCTTCTTCATTGTCCGCTATGGACCTAGGATCACACAAGCAAACCATTATTAGTAGTATTTTATATAAATGTGCAGATGTAGTAAAAATTATACAATATTAGAGACTAATTACACCCCACACTTATCTTTTTGCTCGTCCAGAGCAAAACAAGAATAAGAGAATTATTACACCACTTTCGCAGGTGACGCGATTGCACGAGCATGTACAACAAGCCTTTAAACCTCTAGGTTCCCCTAGAGGAGGAGTGTTGTCTCCTGAGGGTTTTCAGCATATTGCACCCACAAAATCTAATAAATGAAGAAAAATTTTAGTTGTCAACAAACCTCTTTCAAGAAAAAGAACTTTCAAACATCTAAGTAAAAATGACTGAATGATATAAAAATTAGGTTTAACCCTCATGAGTTCTCCTATACTTTATCCTTCATAAAAGAAGAAATTATGATTTTTATTTGAATTTAGAATGGATCTTGTACTTCTAACTCATTCTGTTATTTTGCTTAAGATAGATATACATAATGTGTAAGTGTGATGTGCTTGGGATTTCTCAACTCAACTTTAAATGTCATTTAATTTTATTAATGTTTATTTATATGTTTATTCTTGGTTTCATTAGGCTTTCTACTTTACTCCTGTAACACATATCAAACTGATGACTCCCAAACCAGATGGTTTTAGGGTACCAGGTGAAAAAACACCCCACAGGTCAAATATGCAAGTAGAGTAGGCCACGAAATCAAGATTTGCTTATTTATATATATATATAAATATATTTTTGGCGTCAGTAATCATGTTTCTTGAGGCACATTATCCACCTTATTGGTTTTTTTATGTTTTATTCAAAGTTGTGTCTCTAAATCCCAAGCATGTGTGTGTGGTTTATGCATATAGACTACGGCTAAATAAAAGATGTGAGTTATTTTCCTTATTCCTCCCACTCTTAGTTAAATCAATGTTTCATTTTTATTTAAGCTAAAATAAAGATTTTGTAATAAGGTTCTCTTAATTCTTACAACCTTTTGGTATTTTTATAAAGAGTATGAAAATTCTTTTTTCGTTCAGGAGGTTTTTTTTCAAAAAAAAGAAAAGAAAGAATGTTAGCACCTCCCCCCCCCACATCTATCTAATTAATTGTCCTTAATGCTAGTCATATAAATGCAAATACAATAAATAGGAGAAAGAAAAGATATCACCATCTCCATCGACTCGGGCCAGCCAAGTGCGAATAGGCTAAGGGGGAGGGAGAAGGGAGTAAAAATAGGGGTAGTAAAAACAAATTCCCAGAAAGGGTATTTAGAAGTATATATAAGGGGTGAGCATATAAACAATAAGTAAAAGAACCCCTAAATTGTTTTTTTTTTTTGGTGGTGTGTGGATGGTTATGGTCAGGTATATGACGGAGCAAAAAGACTCGGCACAATTTCAACCTGGGACGCAGGCTCAGTGGTCAAAAATGGCTTCAGTCTTTCCCATTCATTTTAAATTTTGTATTACTCGTAGGATCAACAATAGCCACAGAACCGTGTGGGAAGACGGTGCACACAATAAATTATCCAGACCAATGAGTTTTAAGCTTCCCCGCGAAAATGTGAAGCCTCGAGTTGTATAACAAAATCTTATCTCCAAGGAGCAAAGTTTTTCCAATTGATGATTTGGTCATGAAAATTTTAGTTCTGCTTTTGGTGATCCGTGTCTCGTAACCTTCCCGTATCTCCAACTCTGAGATCTGCAATCTTCTTAGTTCACCAACTTTAGTCAGATCGAAATTGAGTTGCTTAATAGCCAATAGAGATCGATGTTCTAACTCAACTGGCAGATGACAAGCTTTTCCAAATATGATTCAATAAGGAGACATCCCCAGGACTGTCTTAAAAGCAGTTCCGTAAGCCTATAACGTATCATTTAGCTTGACCGACCATTTCTTTCAATTTTGTCCAATAGTCTTTTTTAAAATGAGCTTGATTTGTTGATTGGTCACTTCGACTTGCCCATTTGTTTGGGGATGATACAGAGTGGATAACTTGTGATTGATGGAATATTTTCGCATCAGAGCTTCAAAAACTCTATTGCAGAAATGCGACCCATTATCACTAATTATCGTTCTGGGGGTGCATAAACGGGAGAAGATATTTTTCTTGAGAAATTTGATAACCACTTGTTGTCATTGGTCTTAGTAGGCACAACTTTTATCCATTTAGAGACATAATCCACTGCAACCGAGATGAATTGGTTGCCGAATGAATTTGGGAATGGTCCCATGAAGTCGATACCCCAAACATCAAAATTTTTTACTTCAAGAATCGGGTACAGGGGCATCATGTCTCTTTTCAAAAATTTTCCAATCTTCTGACAATTTGCACATGACTTGCAAAAGTGGAATGAGTCTTTGAACAAAGTGGACCGGTTAAATCCACTTTGTAAAACTTTCTTGCAATTTTGTGGGGACCGAAGAGTCCTCCGCATGCAAGTTCATGGCAAAAACTAAGCACAATCCTCTGTTCTTCATCTGGTATGCATCGTCGAATAATCTGGTCAGGACAATATTTAAAAGATACGGCTCCTCTAAAAAGAAGTAGCATACTTGGGCAAAGAAGCTACATTAGTCTTGCTTTGTCCAGTCAGCGGTAGCTGTCCAGTGGCCACATAATTGACTATGTCTGCATACCATGGTTCCTAAAAAGTGGCTAGGATGTGCTCATCTGGGAAATCCTCATTGATTGGAACTTGTATTATCGGTGCATTTGGAATTCTTGAAAGATGATCAGCTACCACATTTTCTATACCTCTTTTATCTCAAATTTCCAGGTCAAATTCTTGAAGCAGAAGGATCCACTGAATTAATCGGGCTTTCGCTTCCTTCTTGGGCATGAGGTATTTCAATGTCGGGTGATCCGTGAAAATCACCGTCTTTGATTCTAACAAGTAAGGCCGGAACTTTTCTAACACAAAGACAACGGCCAAGAATTCCTTCTTGGTCATTGTATAATTCTGTTGGGCATCATTCAGGGTCCTACTCGAGTAGTAAATCACGTGCTGCCAATTGTCGATGAGCTGTCCAAGAACAGCGGTGATAGCAAAATCGGAGACATCACATATGATTTCAAACAATTGTACCCAATCTGGAGCAGAAATAATAGGCGCTGATATAAGATCTTGCTTAAACTTCTCTCATGACTTGAAACATTCATCGTTAAAATCAAAGGGCACGTCCTTTGCGAGCAGGTTGGTTAAGGGCCTAGCGATTTTGCTAAAATCCTTAATGAACCGTCAATAGAACCCACATGCCCTAGAAAGATCTGATACCCTTGATGCTTTTGGGTGGTGGAAGCTTAGCAATCACTTCTATAATCTCATGGCCTAAGATAATCCCTTGTCTCACCATGAAGTGACATTTCTCCCAGTTCAGAGTTAGATTCTTCCCCTGGTACTTTGCAAACTAACTCTAGATGATGAAGACACTGATTAAATGAATCTCCGTACATGGAGAAATCATCCATAAAAATCTCTAGAAAACATTCCACCATGTCAGAGAACAGAATGAGCATGCACCGTTGGAATGTTGCGGGAGCGTTGCACAATCCAAAGGGCATGCGTAGATAAACAAAGGTTCCGAAAGGGCAGGTGAACGTAGTCTTCTCCTGGTCTTCTATAGTAATGGGGATCTGGTTGTATCCTGAGTACCCATCCAAGAAACAATAGTACTCATTTCCAGCCAAGCGTTCAAGTATTTGGTCGATGAAAGGTAGCAGGAAGTAGTCCTTACGAGTAGCTGCATTCAACTTTCAATAGTCAATACAAACACGAACCTTGGTAGGCAGTCATGTTTATACCAACTCTTTCTACTTATTCTCTACCACCGTAAAGCTAGCTTTCTTGGGGACCACATGAACCGAGCTAACCCATTGACTATCAGAAATGGAATAAATGATCACATTGTCTAACAGTTCAGAATTTTCGTTTTTATAGCCTCTTGCATGAGTGGGTTAAGCTTGCACTGTGAGTCCCCTTTGGGATTCGCTTCATCGGTTAATTAAATTCTATGTTGAACTATTGCTGAACTTATCCCCTTGATATCTTTCATTGTCCATCCAATGGCTTCCCTATATCTCTTTAGAATAGACATCAGGCTGTCCTCTTGCTACTTAGTCAGATGGGATGATATGATGACTGGCAAGGTTTCTCTTCCGCCCAAGTAGGCGTACTTGAGGTATTCAGGTAAGGCTTTTAACTCAAGGGAAGGAGTTGATTCATTGGAGGTGATATCTGAATTTCGGTGCTGTGATGAGGTACACTTGGGCTTGATGGCCAGTCCACTGCCGAATCTACAATCTGGTCTAGATTGAAATCCTCAGAGTCCAGATCAACCTCGCTCTCTTTTTTTATCTCTATGCTCTCTTCATGCTCACTGGTCAAATTTTCAATGGAATTGACCTCAAAAGTCTGATCATTTATATCCCTGGGTTGTCTTCCAAGATTGAAAATATTGACTTCCTTCGTCACGTCTCCAAAGGTCAATCGCATGGACCCGTTCCTACAGCTGATTATGGTATTGGCTGTAGAAAGGAATAGGCGCCCTAAGATTACTGAAGTTTGAGACCGTGAATTTGACACAAGTTGGGTCTCAAGTATAATGAAGTCAACAGGATAGATGAAATCCCCAACCCGGATAAGGACATTTATGATTTCTCCTTAGGGATTTTCACAGATCGGTCTGCTAACTGAATGGTGACTCGAGTTGGACTCAGCTCGCCCAACCCAAGTTGCTGGTATACTAAGAGAGGTAGCAAGTTGATACTTGGTCTCAGGTCAAGGAGTGCTCTGCTAATTTTTGTTTGTCCTATGTTGCAAGAAATTATAAGACATCCGGGATCTTTATATTTCACCTGAATAGGACCAGACAAAATTTCGCTTATGTTTGTTTCCAAGAACACTTTCTTGGGCACATTCGTCTTTCTCTTCTTCATACACATATACTTAAGAAATTTGGCATAGGCTGGTACTTGTTGGATAGCGTCAAGAAGAGGCACATTCAGTTTGACCTGATTAAACATCTCCAGTATTTTTTCCATGTACATGTTCTTATTATTGTTCCTAAGCCTATTGGGAAAGGGTGCTATAGGCTTTTGAACTTGTTCAGCAGCTGTGTCTTTGTCAGACATTTGTGGAGCAAATTGGGGGGAGCTGGCAGATATAGAAGCAGGAGCAGGATCAACGTGGACAGGATTTTTCTGTTGATAGACTTGGTTGTCCACCTTCTTTCTAGATCGAAGTGTATGAACAACATTGCACTGGTTGATCTGAGGATCTTGAACTTCATAAGCTTGATTGGAGTTTTTAGGGTTGACTAGCAGCTGACTAGGTAAAGTACCCTTTAGTCTTTCACTTAGAGAGCTAGCTAATTGACTCATCTGCATTTCCAATCTCGATATGACCTGTGAATGATTGCTCAATGTTTGTCCCTGATTTTGCATGAAGGTAGTTTGGGACTTCATAAAAGCCTCCATGCTCTCCTCCAATTTACTGATTTTTTTTCATTGGTGAACTTAGGAAGGAGGAAGATGAAGCTTGACTAGGGAAATTTGTTGGATGAGTGGGATGGTGAAAATTATTGGGAAAGTTTGGCCTGGGAGAATTGTTCTGGGCCCAAGAGAAATTTGGGTGATTTCTCCAACCGGGTTGTACGTTTGCGAGTAAGGATTATGCGGTGACCGTGAGTAAGCCGCATTCATGTTTCTGGCAGCACTTGGTGAGTCTAGAAAGTAGGACTATTCAAAAATATGGTTCGGTGCCTGACAATATGAACAACCCAGATTGCGAATTGGTGGTGGGTTGAATTGGTTGACATTGGCTGGCTCTTTTGTTTTAGAGCCTCTATTCTCCTCATCAGGGTCGCGATCTTAGCTTCAGTAGCTATGGATGATTCTAAGGATAGGAGCCCTCCTTTCGAAGCTAAAGATTGTGAATTCCTTAGTTTTTCTGAGGTTGGCTCCTATTGCAGGGTTTTCTCAACTAGATTTTCAAACAAATCCCAACCCTGATTTTCATCCTTTTGCAAGAACCCTCCCTGACACATGATTTCTAGCAGGGTTTTCGTTTGATAATCCAAACCATCATAGAGAATCTGGTACTGACGCCATTTCTCTACACCTGATGAGGGCACTGAGCTAGGAGATCTTTGAATCATTCAAAGTATCTCCAAAATGGTTCGCTCTGTTCTTGCCTAAACTGCATTATATTCTTTCTGATGAGGGCAGTCTTCTATATGGGGTAAAATTTCTTCAAGAAGGCCTTGACGAAATCGTCCCACGTTGTAACTGAATTTACAGCCAAACTGTACAACCATTTTTTAGCTAGGTCCTTTAGGGAGAAGGGGATGAAACGTAACCTAACGGCATCGTCTCATAGCTGGGAAATGTGCATCATGAGGCATACTTCTACAAATTTCCTAACAAAGAAGTATGCATCCTCTGATTCTAAACCATGAATTTGGGAAGAGTGTTGATGAATTGGGGCTTTAACTCAAAGTTATTACCGTTCACTTCAGGAAGTTTTATGCAAGATGGAAGTGAGGTTCTGATCAGGTAAAATCTGTCCTGTAGCGATGCCATCACCAATTCTGGATGCATGGGTAGAGAAGTATTTCTGGTTAATTTGAAAGTTATAAGATCTCTCACCCACTCTTGCATACAGCACACCACAAACAACGTATAGACAACAAACAATCAAAAGAATAAAAAACAAACAAAAGAAAGAAAAACAACCACTAAGCCTTAGTCTAAGGTACCTGGACCTAGACGACTCCTAACTGGTCGATTCTCCGGGGAGGTTGTTGCAGGAACTAGACTACAAGCTAATCGGCCAAGAAAGGGCAAAACTCAGTGGGAGGTATCCGGGCGTGAGCTACAGGCCTTAATTACGCCAAACCACGGAGCTTTCGAGGCTTAACCTCTCAATCCTCTTTCCTTAGACACTGATTTTCAGGAGTATAGTTCTTGCAATTTTCACCCTCGGTTAATCTCTTAGTGAGTCTGAGATATCCCTAGGGCCAACGTCTATCAATTTTTTGTTAAGGCTTGGTTTAGTGTGAGTGCACTTAGAGATGGTTTTTGGGCTAAGGAAGGGTGATGAAATCCCCACCTTATCTTATTTATTTGAGATTTTACCCTTAATATCAACTGTGCATGTGTACAGTATATTCACAACAAGATAATGCTCAAAGCGATAAATCACTCCAAAATGTTGGTCCTATTCTATATGAATGCACATGTACCTTTCTCCAGCACTCTTCAACAGAAATTGAAATGAATTGAAATAGACACGTGCCCTAAATGCAAGAGTCTAATTCGATTTTCAATTAGTAACAAATGGATTTCTGTTGAATTATTACAAATGTAAAGGTGAAGCATACAAATGAACTAAAAATTTGAGAAAGCAATTTGAGCGATTTTTGGCAACCTTACAGAATAGCTTCGTTAGTACTTCAATCGAAAAATTCGCTTTTACACGAATTTTCTGAGGGCAAATGAGTTCCTCGTCCAGTGTCTTTGGCCACCACTCTAGCTCCTTGGTACTTCTCCTACACACAAAAATAAAGAAAAATCTTTAGTATTGAACAATAAAGTTGTTCCCTCCCCGGCAACGGCGCCAAAATTTGATCGGCAAAAAGCATGCACAAATATAAGTAAAGGAATGTAGTCGATGTTACTGCTTTTGCGGTTCTTCTGTACTAGCAAAGTGGCTATACAGGTCGTACCCACAAGGAGGGAGAGCGATGGAAGCTTTGATGCGGCTTCGTTGTTCAAAGTAAAGAAAGTGTTCTTTGTTTCAAATAAAGAATTGAAATGAAAATAAGTGTTGTTCTAAGAATTGTTGGACTGATTTGTTGTTTGTAAAAGTGGATTTTCTTAATGGTAAAAATGTATGGCTAACTTTCTACTAAGTGCTCCCACTAATCTCTAACTTCTTGAAGATGCAGCCTCATGATGGATCATAGGCAAGCATAACCTTTATGCATAGAAAGTATTCACGTTGGAGACCGAATGAAAGTCCTTCCTTTAACTTAGATTTACACAGCAAAACTTGAACATTCCCTTATCAAGATCCAATCGAAAGTGAGAATAAGGGAAGAAATAAGTGCACAAATGGTATCGGCAAAGATTAATAGGAAGACCTCTAACTTACAAAGACAAGTAAAGTTCACAATTTATAGATCATCAAAAACCTATTAAGTATGAAATATAAAAAAGGGAATACTTGTAAGTAAGTTAGAGTTAGAACCCTCGTCTTAAGATATCATAGCTCTCATTTGCACAAGGCTTGTTTGACACTATTGACTCATTTGGGTTATCAATCAAGTTGTTAGAGATTAGTGGGTTAGCAGTTAGTTAGCCATGCAATGAAAGAGTTAGTTAGACATGAGTAGGAAAAGAAACAACAAGAGAGAAGAGGTCACTAAAACAAGTAAGTAAAGAGCAAATGAAAACACTAAGTAAATAAAAAGAAGAAAGAGAAGTATTACTTGTATAAGTTTATCACCTTCAATTACAACTTGTACACACTTCCTCTCTTTCACTCTAATGGCTAAACTAACTACAAGAAGAAGAAAACATAAAACAACTAAAATCTTAGAAACAAAGTAACAACACAACTCTAAACTCTAGATATCCCCTCTGTAGAACCCCAAGGGGGTATTTATAGGCATCAGGGAAAAGAGGGCCAGGGGAGGAAACCCTAGCCCGAGGCACTGACGCGGTCGCGCCAGTATTGTCGTGGAACGCGGCCAGAGCCGCATTTCTGTAGCTGTACCAAGGCGGTGCGTGCAGCGCTGCCTGCTGTGTGCAGTCACTTCGGTCCCCTGTCAGTTGTCCTTTCCGGATGTCAGATTTGAGCCCTCAGGTCTGGCAGAATCTCCTCCTAAGGTCAATGGCTACTTTGTAGGCCTTTAATCACCCATTAAATGGTGATTTAGGGTCTTTTTTTTCATTACCCACCATTAACCTAGGATCACACAAGTAAACCATTATTAGCGGTATTTTATATAAGATAAATGTGCAGATGTGATAAAAATTATGCAATATTAGAGACTAATCATCGACCAGCAGAAAGGGTTAGCGACTACAACATGAATTAGTCGACTAGCAGTGTGTGTAAGTCGACTAATACTACTTACAGTTAATAAACAGTGAGTTGATATATTTCTGTGGAAGGACTTAGTCGACTACATAAAGGAGTAAGTCGACTAGAGGATATATTAGTCGACTAGACTTGGGTATAAGTCAAATACAAGACTATATTGTGTGTGTGATTAAGACTTTTTAACATTCTATAAAAAATATACAAAAATAGCCAATATCCTTAAGTAGTCTTAAGCAATTAGAACTCAGCATAAGCTTTTGAGATAGAGTTCCAATTTATCTACATCATATTTGTTATCATCAAAATCTAAGTTTCAACAGATATTATTGATGATTTAGTATTTCATATATGTGCTTTTATCCCTTCGCATGGTTGTATACGCATATATTTGTGCCATCCTGCTCGTTATTGACAACTTAAAGTATTCATGGAAGAGATTTCACTCTTCTTGAGTATCTGTTAGCCAATATCACGTACCCATACTCCATAATTTGAGAAGCGGGGCATGACATGATTTTGTTGGTATTAGAGCCAGGTTAGTAAGGTTATATGCCACACATATACAATTAGCCCACATATATGATAATCATCCACGAAATTATCTGAATAAACAGTCACTTGACTTCGTACTCGTATAATTAATCCCCGAAGACCCTTGAGTCATCACCCTGATGTGACTTTTCCATCCATATAGTCATCGTACCCACTTTGCCCCAGCATGATCATGTCTAGTTAAACTGTTATTATTCAGGGATTAGATTGATGATAGATTATTAAGGATTTGACCTAATCGTTTTACGAAGAAGAAGAATTGAGAGGATCATTGTAGAATTATCTTACAATTAATTTTATGGGAGAATATTTTGGATCTGAAACTTGGAGATTTATGTCTACTGGGGAATCACAGTAAGATGGAGGACATAAGATTAAAAAAATATGATTGGATTAAATAGAGATCAAATTACGTCAATATATGGGATATAAGGGTATGGATCTTGGAGTGATAATCAGATCAATAAATGGAATCATTGCCTTGAGTGAAATATGACTATCCCTTGGATCAGATTGCTTGGATTTAGTTTTTGAGGATTAGAAACTCGACGTTTTCAAATCTAAATAATATTTTAAGAATATCTTCCATAGTTTGAAGTTTTTGAGTTAATCTTATGACTCTTAAGAACATGTTAATTAGAATACCTAGATAATTTGAGAATCTTGTGATCTTCTGATTGAGGAATCATAGATGAAAGGAAGAGATAGATATATCTGGATTCTTACAAAGATCAATGAATATTTAAAACTCAAACTTTAAGGATCTGAAGCAGAAATATAACAGCAAGATCATAAAGATCAATCTAAAAGATATATTGAGGGTTGAGATAATAACTAATTAATATTATTGGCACATTTTTCGAGGACTTATAATTACTGATTGTTAATATCTGATCTTGGAAAATTTCATCAGTGACGGCTATCTTGACTAATGATCTTCCAGTAGTGACCGTGTGATCTGAGAATTGTGTTATTGTGGACGAGTATAAAATGTGCACTTGAGGACTTGTGATTATTTGAGATCTTAATGATTTTGGGGATGTAACAACCGAGGCGATTGTGAATTGAGCAATATATAGTGATCTCAGAAATAATCTAATTTTAGAGTGATATTACAAGGATGATAACGTAATTGAGATATCTGAAATTTTTTGCTCTATGTGATCATGGTGGATCAAAAGATTTAAAAGAATAAATTAGTGGAGTACAATTACAGATAGACCTTAAGGATTTGATTCATAAATTGTCGAAGTAATCTTATCAGATGAATGTGACTACAGTGAATCGAAAGACTAAAGTAATACTAGGATGATTGATTATGAACTCTAGAAAGTCAATTTGATCCACAGACTTATGGTGATACTCTTGGCAAATGAATACATTGGATCATGACACATTTTGACTTGGTAGTAAGTTATAGTATATTGACATGACTATGAATCTGGGACAATTCTAACTCTCACAGATACTGCTTCGATTCATATGTCGACGCCATCTTTTAACCTTAATGAATTTCGAGGACGAAATTCTTTTTTATAAAGTGGGTAGAATTGTAACCTCGGTTCCCAATGTACGTGTGCCAATATTGGTATCTGAAATAGTGTAAATACCTGATGTAACCATCATGATAGCTAGATTGAGGTTGTTTCAGCTCAAGATATTATTTCCCAATATTTTAAATTTTTCTAGATTTTCTAAATTTTTTTGGAATTATTGGATTTGAATCTCATTCGGGATCGACTTGTGTCATAGACTGACTCCAAGATTTTTAATTAACAATTGAGGATAAATTTCAGGGATCTGATTTCACAACAATGTTCAGGATTTTTGAGAATTTTTAGGATTTTTCTGAATTAATAGGAGTTTAATCAAATAAACTATTAATTAAATATTGATATATATATATATATATATATATATATATATATATATATATATATATATGTGTATATATTGAAATTAAATAAGAATAAAATAGAAAACCACCTTTATTTTATTGTTCACAATTTCGAACCCGTGGACCCCCATCACCAACTCCCAAGCTATTACCTAGGCAAGCCGACCTAATTTTAACCGCTGGGACAGTAACAATGAAAATGGTTCCTTCTTTAGTGAGATTATATGAGCAAATGCCTGAACCAAAATATGTCATTGCTATGGGAGCCTGTACTATTACAGGAGGGATGTTCAGTACTGATTCTTATAGTACTGTTCGGGGAGTCGATAAGTTAATTCCAGTGGATGTCTATTTGTCAGGCTGCCCGCCTAAACCAGAAGCAGTTATAGATGCTATAACGAAACTTCGCAAGAAAATATCTCGAGAAATCTTTGAAGATAGAACTTTGTCTCAACAGGAAAATTGATGTTTTACTACTAATCATAAGTTTTATGTTCGGCGTAGTACTCATACTGGAAATTACGATCAAGACTTTGTCGCATTGGCGTGTGGAAGGAAAGCCTAGACACATTTATTTTACCTTAAACTTATCAACTTCAACTCCTCTCATTTCCCCCCACTCTCCTTAACTTCTCCTGCTCTTTCTCCCCTAAGTTTCACTCACGACAACATGACCCATTACCTTCCCTCGCGTACCAATTACTCCAAGAATTTATTAGAGGATTTGTCGTGCCTTTATAAGAGGTAATTCCACCATCTCCAAACCCTGTAGACTAAAGTGCAATTCCCACTCTTTTTCACTTCTCTCTTTTTCTCTCAACAAATCCCAATCTAGGCAAGATCCTGAGGTGTTGGACGTGAGGGAGAAGATTTCAGACTGAAGGAAAGCATTTCGAGTGAGTGATTTTGCATTTTTTGAATATTTTAATTATTTTTGGCATTTCGTCAAACATGTAGCGTACACTAGTTAATATCACCAATTTCATCATGAAAAACTTATTCTAAAATCCTAATAAAAATATGTAGGGATTGTTGTTCCAAAGGCCCATCACTTTAGTTTTGATGATGATTAACTCATGTAGTTATAGTACTAATGATCTTGTGTTTAATTAGTCTTAGATATTTGATCAAGATCTTAGTAAGTATTTAGCTTCAACAAAGGATTTGAAGTCAAGTTTTGGAGCTAACATGTGTTGATTCAAGAGCTCGCGCATCAAGATTGCATCAAGTACTTAAGAGGAGTCTAGCTCATTGAATCAAGGTTTGGACCAAATCAAGAAGGAGAAGAAGACCTTCAAGAGAAGATTTCCAAGAAGACTTGTATCATGTTTGTAAGTGTCAAGATTTTATTTTTAGATAAAATGTAAAGGATAGATTAGTTAGTGGATTGCTCAAGTACATATACACTCACACACAAAATTTAGATGTGATTTCATAAAAGAGTTTTCGTTTGGAAAATACCAGTTTGATTTTTAAGCTTCAAAATATACATATATTTTATCAAAAACTTATTTTAGAGCTTAATGTCAAAAATATAGATATTTCATCATATATGTGTAGTGGATCATATCCATACACACTAAGCTTCAAAAATGTTTGTGATTGCTCTCTATATCTCTCACTTATGTTTATATCTTGCATACTCTTATTGTTCGTATTCATTACTTGCTTGATATATTTGTGCTCAAATTGATATATGCTTGGGTTTGTTTGCTTACACGTGTATTCAACCAAGAGACCATAGCGGCACCTCAACTCTTATCTAGAGGAATCTTGAGGAGATAGTTCAGAGCCCTTTACCAGAAATTCGGCTACATTATTGTATTATACTTGGTGTGTTTAGCTTAATAGTTTTTACTTTGCATAAATAATTTTGATTCCACATTAATTCATCATTAGATTAGCTAGTCACCTATTCACCCCCCTCTATGTGATTTCAATTGGTATCAAAGCTTGGTGCTCTTGATTTGGGTCTAACAACCTAGAGTTAAAGATCCTTATTTTTGGCTAATCATAATATTTATACACACACATGGATTTCATGTCACCTCCCATGTTTGATATTCTTAACATCTAAACTTTGAAGGTTAAGATGTCAATGTACCTCAAAGCCTTAGGTATTCATGTTTATTTTGCTACTATTAAAGACTCTTATTGTTTAAATGGCAAATATCTTGAGGCTAATGCAAAAGCCATCCATACTCTAAAGTTAACCCTAAATGATGAATATTTATCTAGGATTTCTAACTTTTATTCAGCTTTTATAATATGGAACACTATAGTCTCCCTTGGCGAACAAAAGTAATATTATGTGAGAAGTAACTCAGATGATGAAAGTGATGCTTCCAACTTGTGCTACATGGTCCAAGGGGATAACCCACTTGAGGTAAATTCTGAATCCGAACTTGATGAGGATGTTGATTTGTCATATGATGATCTTACTTCATTTTGTCAACAACTTTTGAAAAATATGACTTGCTTAAAAAGGATAATAAAAAATTGAAAGATAAATTTGATTCCATGTTAAAAGAAATCTTTCAAAATAAATTGGAATGCATATCAAAAGAAAATGATATGTTGAAAAAGGATAATACTTCCTTGACTTTCAAATTAAATGATCTTTGTGAAGGAAATACCTCTTTGAAAAATAAAATTATTTTGGTGGAAAAAGAAAAGGAAATTATTTTGGAAGAAAATAACTCTTTAAAAAGAAAATTTGTTTCAAAAGAAAAGGAAAATATTTCTAAAAAAAAAAGAGTGTTGATTCTCATTCTCACCATGTTTTTCATGTTACTACTGATAAAAATGAGATTCAATTTTTGAAAAATAGAATAGATTGTTTGAGCTTAATTTTGAGCAATTGTGCATTTAATCATAATAGAGTGGAAACCTTGTTTCAAAATAAACAAGCTCCACATGTTCACGCACATCACCTACGGTACACATATGCACACTTCGTACATTATGATCACACTCATTCTCATGTGCATATTAGAGTGCACAAATGTACATATTGTGGCCGCAAAGACAACTTAGCAAAGTTTTGTTATGATAAGGTAAATTCTATAAATTTTGCTAATAAAAATATTTGGGTTCCAAACAATGCTAACCCCCGTGGACCCAAAAGAAAATGGATACCAAAGTCCCTACCTCTTGTGTTTGATGTAGGTGTGGGCTCTCACATAATGTGAGAGAATTAGTGCCTTGGAGGTGGATGCATGGGCTAGATGAACATACAATTGATGCATTACTATCAAGGAAGTTTGGTATGAGGACCACCATGGTTTGAAGATATAGAGATGTGCCCTAAGAGTTTTGGTAACTATCTCTAGACTCTCATTTAGTTTACATGCTTCTATATAAATATTTTTAGTATGTTTTGGTTTTTGTACTTCATGTGGTGAATACTTGTTTAGATGTAATCTTTCATTAAAACTTGTGTATATACTTGTACAAGTAGTGAGCCACATTTGATTTTTTATATGTTTATGTCTCATTGCTCATTTGTACTCATTACATTTACATGTATAACTTAGTTTTGATGATTATTTCATTTATACTTGTTTTTCCTATCTATGTGCACGTTTTGCTTCATGTATATGTAATTCTTGTTCGAAACTAATAAATATACATGTATACCCTTGAGTCACTTGCCTTCATGCAAATTACATTATTAACTCATTTATGTTTGGGATATGTATGTATACTGTTAGTTTTGGATAAAACATACATATACCTTTGAAGTTTGATTTTAATACATTTTTATGCTTTTGATAAAAGATATTCATGTTTATTTTAAGCTTTATTGAACATTTTCATGAAAATGCTATTTACATGATTCTTGTGCACTTACACTTATTTGTTTACTCATGACTTTATTTTCATGAGCCTTTATGAGCTTTATAGATTTTGAGTGCCAACTCTTGTGTATTTGGTATGTTTCATGAGATACATATGATTTGTTTTCATATTTGAAGGATCTTTAACTAGTTTTTGAAAAATTACTTTAAACTAGTTATTTATTCTTCAATGAGTAGAGTTTTCAAATTTTGCCGAATATTTTCAAACTCTTATTTTTGAAAACCCCTACCAACCCTTAAAGGGTGGATGGTTGGGTGACCATGCCTTGTATACTCTAATTGAAAATCTCTTTAACATGTGCATGATTAAGGGTGGATAGTTATGAGTTATACACATTTTCTTCATGGAATTCTATTAATTTTGTACACTCATATATGTTTCCTTATATATGTATGCTTTAAATTTCAAATAATATCAATTTCAATTGGTATTTTCATTTTCATACATATATATGATTTGATTATGCTTGATTTACAATGTCCTTATATGTTTAAAGCACAAATTATATTTATGCTAAGCTTGACTTAAATTTAGATTTCAATTGGTATTTTAATGAGTTTGTGCATCATTTTCAATTTGTATTTTACTTGATATCAAAATACACTTCATATTTTACCTTTAATTGATACCAAAATTTACAATATACTTCAACTGGTATCAATATGTTTCAATTTCAATTAGGTTTCAATTTCAATGGTATGAAAAATGTTTTACCTTTTATTTAGTATCAAAAACTTACCTTATATTTCAATTGGTATTAAAATATAAAATATTTTACTTTCATTAGTATCAAAATTTACAAATGTTTCAATTTCAATTGGTATCAAAATTATCAATTTCAATTGATATCAAAAATTTTGTGATATCTTAAAATTTTTTGAACAAATTTTGTTTACTTACAAGTGGTATCTCAAAATTTGATTTGTTGATTTAAGAAAAATTCAAAATTTGTCTTCAAAGTGGTTTTTTAAAAAAATGTTTTGATATGTATTGCCTACATGCAAGGGGAGCTTAACATCTCTTCTATATAAATTCATATTGAGTGTATCTTATATTTAGGAGCTTGACATCTCTTCTTTATATGATACACGTGTGTAGGGGAGCTTAACATCTTCACTTATGCATTGTATATTATGTTTTATGTGAGTTAATATTTTGTCATCCCTTCTTCATGTAATGCATGTATGCAGGGGAGCTAACTTACTGTCTTCCTCTTCATGAATGCATATATATATATATATATATATATATATATATATATATATATATATATATATATATATATATATATATATATATATATATATTTGTTGATTTTTTTCACCCCTTTGTTGATGATTGACAAAAATGGGGAGAATGATTTTGAGTTATATATGCATATTTAGAAATTGAGTTTATGCATATATTGAGTTTATGCATTTTATGTTTATACAAAAAAGGGGAAGAAGGATTTTAAAAGTTTATACAAAAAGGGGGAGAAGGTTTAGGGAGAAGAATTTTAATTTATGCATTTATGCATGTTTCTCTCACCTTGTCTATTTGTTTATTGCTATGCATGAGTTAAAGGGGAGCTTCTATGAAGCTTAACTTTAATTCATGCATATATAACTCCATGAGTTTTGTCATCATCAAAAATAGGGAGATTGTTGGCCCAAAGGCCCATCACTCTAGTTTTGATGATGATTAACTCTTGTAGTTATAGCATAATGATCTTGTGTTTAATTAGTCTCAGATATTTGATCAAGATCTTAGTAAGTGTTTAGCTTCAACAAAGGATTTGAAGTCAAGTTTTAGAGCTAACACGTGTTGATTCAAGAGCTCGCGCATCAAGATTGCATCAAGTACTCAAGAGGAGTCTAGCTCATTGGATCAAGGTTTGAACTAAGTCAAGAAGGAGAATAAGACCTTTAAGAGAAGATTTCCAAGAAGACTTGTGTCATATTTGTAAGTGTCAAGATTTTGTTTTTAAATAAAATGTAAAGGATAGATTAGTTGGTGGATTGCTCAAGTACATATACACTCACACACAAAATTTAGATGTGTTTTCATAAAAGAGTTTCCGTTTAGAAAATACCGTTTTGTTTTTAAGCTTTAAAATATACATATGTTTTATCAAAAACTTATTTAGTGCTTAATGTCAAAAACATAGATATTTCATCATATATGTGTAGTGGATCATATCCATACACACTAAGCTTCAAAGTGTTTAGACTATCTTGTTTTTGTATTTGGAAAAGTTTTGAAAAAATCTTTTTTGAATAATACAGGTTTTTGTTTAAGGCAAAACTTCTATACTACAAAAATAGTTCAAAATGTTTGTAATATATTTTGATTTTTAATCAAACATGTTTGTATATCAAAGTATATCAATGAACTTATTTTTGTAGAATTTATGAGAATTTATGAGATTTTATTGAAGGTAAAAAAGACCAAGTTTCGAATCCCTAAAACCTGTATTCTGGCCTTTTGCCAGTCGACCACACCGTCGATCGAGCTAGAGGTCGGTCGACCGGGCGGTCGACTGACGTGCACAAACGTGCATGGCCTGTTTGGCTGGAGGGCCAGTCGACCGACTCGGTCGATTGCCAGAGAGTTCTGCTCTCTGGATCTGGTCTCGGTCGACCGGCAGAGAGCTCTTGCTCTCTGTATCTAGGCCTTGGTCGACCGGCCGGTCGACCATTGGCACAACGGTTAGAAATCTGAACGTTGTCCGATCGACCAGGTGATCGACCGACAGCAGCATCAGCTACTGAGTTGGCCTCCAGCGGCCATATTTTGGGAGCCTATTATTGGGCCTCCCTTGGACTGTTTTCCACAAGATTTTAAGTAGGTTTTCAAGATAGTTTTTTCTACACTTCTAAGTGTTTATCACCACTTGTTTTAGAGCCAAATACTTCCATATCAAAAGAAGAGTTATTCAAGAGTGTTTTATAAAAGAGATTTCTTGAGTTTTTCACCACCAAATCAATTCTAGTTTTCTCACACACAACTTGAGCTATCCATTGCTATATCAATCCTCTAGGGATCTTTGTTGTGAGAGTATTTTTAGGTGATCAAAAGTGTTTAGATCACCAAGTGTTCAATCTTGTATTTGAGGAGGCGAACTTGCGGGTTCGCGTTGTTTCGAGTTCTAGTGAGAGCTCGGTGTAGAGGTGCGGCCTCGGCAAGCTAGTGTGCTTGCGGTGTGTAGTTCTTGCAGGAACAAGAGAGGGACTAGTGAGTCAAGGAGTTCTAGTGTGAACTTGTTGTAGGTGTTGCGGCACCGAGTGATCCGGTGGGATCGATTTTAGTGAAAATCCTTTATAGTGTTGAAGGCGGGGACGTAGAGTAAGTGTGCTCGAACCTCGAAACAAATCTCATGTGTTTGCGATTGCTCTCTCTTTCTCTCACTTGTGTTTATATCTTGCATGCTCTTATTTTTCATATTCATTACTCGCTTGATATACTTGTGCTCAAATTGATATATCCTTGGGTTTGTTTGCTTACACTTGTATTCAACTAAGAGAGCCATAGCGGCACCTCAATTCTTATCTAGAGGAATCTTGAAGAGATAGTCTAGAGCTCTTCACCGGGAATTCGGCTACACTCTTGTGTTATACTTGGTGTGTTTACTTAATAGTTTTTAATTTGCATAAATAGTTTTAATTCCGCATTAATTCATCATTAGATTAGCTAGTCACCTATTCACCCCACTCTAGGTGATTGGTCACTAATGTTGCACATTTATTATCATATTTCCATACTTATTATAGAATAAAATCTGCATTGTCCTAATTAAATGTTTAATTTATTTGCCGGCCCATTCCTTAAGGAGATGAAGAGAAACAAGCCCAAAAGCCCACCAAATTTTGATTAATTCAGAATAAATTTGAAATGAAGAAATCAGGGCAAAATCTTGGCATATAAGGAAGTTGAGAAGAATCCTCCCTGACTCAAGATGAAGAAATCAGGGCAAACTCTTGGCATAAAGGAAGTTGAGAAGAATCCTCCCTGAATCAAGATGAAGAAATCAGGGCAAAATATGGCATATAAGGAAGTTGAGAAGAATCCTCCCTGAATCAAGATGAAGAAATCAGGGCAAAATCTTGGCATATAGGGAGGTTGAGAAGAATCATCCCTGAATCAAGCACAATCAAAGGCTGTTTTGTCAACTTTTGAAACAAAAATAAGAAAATCAGAAGAAGATACTGGAAATACATCAGACCAGGAGATCCCCCAATCTTCTGGATCTTCTCCTTTAAGTTTTTCCCTATAAATACTGGTTTTAGCTGAGCAAAAAAGGGGACCAGGCAGAGATAGGATTTAGTCTAGTTTTCCATTTTTTTAGTGTAGGTTTTGTTTTTCTTTTCATGTAATTTTTAGCTTTCATTTATGTAATTCAGAGGAGATCAGACTTTCATAGAAGAACAAGAATGAAGCTTGAGCTGAGAGTGACACCGGTGTAAGGTTTCTTTCTTTTCTTTTATCGTTATGAAATCAAATCTGTATTCTCTCTTTGTATGTACTTCGTTTTAGTTTTCTTCTTCTTCTTTTCTACTTCAGTCTTCTTTTGGTACAATTGTCTTCCAAGTGAGTCTAAAAGCATCGAAAGAGCCTTGCCTTTGCGAGTGCCACGATAGCTCATGACGATGGATGTAAGTCTCTCTGTATCAATTCATGCTTGAAGTTGTCTTGATGATGTAATGTAGAAGAGATAATACTCAACTCTTATGGGTTATGCGTTGATTGCCTCCGCTTCAAGGTAACATCGTCGCCAAAGATTCAAGGTAAGCTTTTGGTAAAAAGAAGGTAAGTAATTATTTTTCTTTCTTTTCTTTTATTTCTGTAGATTAAATCACAAACACCATATCTTCCAAATCTTTCTTTTCCAATTTATTTGTACATAGTCGTTTTCTGATTTTCTCCACCTTCTCCATCTATCACTTTCTTTTTAACTTTAACTTATAACTTTTTTTTCATTTTTATTTCTTTAAACAAAGAAGAACTTTCATTTTCTTCACAAAGATTTCAACAAAAACCTTGAACGCTTCCATCGCAAACCCTCCTTGTGGATCACGACCCGCATAGCCACTTGCTAAAGCGGTAAGAATTGAGCACTTGCACATCTTTATTCGTAAATCTGAAATTCTTTATTTTGTGTGTAGGTAAAGCTTCAATCAAATTTTGGCGCCGTTGCCGGGGAGGGTAATGGTTTTTATTGAAATCTGATTTATATTGAATTTTTAGAACTAAAACGAATTTTCTTCTCTGTTGCAGGTTATAGGGCAAGCAAAGCAGGAAAAAAGGATTGCAAAAACATATAAGTGGTCTTGGGCCTCTATTCTAGAAAACAGAGACCAAGTACCCTCTGAATTGTCGCGTTTGCTCGGCTTTAGCCGCGTTTCCGCGGCAAGGAAGAGTTCACTACTAACTGTCTTTCTTGCAGGGCTGCTTGTTTTGCAAAATGATAGTTTTCTGCAACTTTATTACTTATATGCAATCACCAAAAGCCTGCTAACAAATCAACAGTAAAACATTTGTTGAAAAAGTTAAAAAATTGATTAGACGTTTGCATTTTAGGCACGTGTCTTTTCAATTCATTTACTTTACTATTGAAGAGTGCTGGAGCAAGGTACGTTCGCATTGCATCTAGAATAGGACTCATCTCTTGGTTGTTTTATATCGCTTTGAGTGAATCTTGTTTACATATCTTGTACACTTGTACAAACTAATCTTAAGGGCACCAACCCATAACAAGATAAGGTGGGGATTTAATCACCCTTCCTTGGCCTAAAAATCAGATTCCAAGCACTCACTAACCCGAGCCTAACTAAAAATGAGTAGACGTTGGCCCTAGGGACATCTCGGACTCAATTAGGAGATTATCCTAAGGGGGAAAGGTGTTGGAATTTGACTCCTGCCAAATCAGTGTCTAGGAAGGGGATTAAGGCCGAAAGCCCGAAGATTGGTGGTTATTTAATTAAGGAACGTCTTTGATGGAAAACCTCCCACCAATCTTGCCCTGACCTGGCTGATTAGCTTGTAGTCAAAGTCTGCATTAGACCTCCCGTGGACAGTCTAACCAGTTAGGAGTCGTCTAGGTCATAGGTCTACCCTAACTTAGGTTAGAATTTTTTCTTTTTTGTTTGCTTATTTGTTTGTTTTTCTTTCTTTTTGTTTGTATTCTTAATTAGTCTACAATTATGCATTTTTTATGTCGCATTCTCTCACATTTTTATGAATAAATAATCGTCTAAATCGTGTTTTGGTCTTAATTGCAGGTAAATCCAAAGTCCAAGGGCAAAGATGGAATAAGAGGCTAATTCAGCTCATTTATGCTAATTAATCCCGCAATTACTTGGAGGCCAAGCAAAGGATTTTCTAGAACATGCATTGTACCTAGACTCCTGAGCTGTCAGACGAATATTCGGGTGAAAGTACCAGAAAAGGGGTATATCTGGAAGCAGCTAGAAGCCAGACGAAGCTCCAGAAGAAATCCAGAGAATTAATTCTCTGGAAATGCGGCAAAAATGCGGCAAAAATGCGGCAATCTTGAAGAACTACGCGTCGATTTTCGACGCGTGGCCCCGTCTCCTCTTCTGGATCCTTCTGAGCCCTATAAATAGCCCTGCAGAGAGCCAAACCGAAGGCAGTCTTCGTTTTTAGGAGTAGGTCCAGATTTTAGTGTAGGTGAGTGTTCTTCATTTCTTTATTTTCTTTTCTTTGTTTTTAGATCATTGTAGTAGGGCTGTGTGAATCATAGAGAGAGAGATTGAGAGGGATTGATGTAATAGAGAGTGACACTCTATGTAAAGGTGCCTCCTTTCTCCTCCATTGTAATCTCCTTCTCCTTCTAACATGATTTCTTGCTAACTTTTTCTTCTCATGGCAATCTAACTACTAACCACTAACCATCTAACCACTTACTTGATAATCCACATGAATCGGGTTGCCTCTACAAGGCCTTGTTCTTGCAAGAGCCATTGATGGCCAATGATGATGGATTCTAACATCTAACTTGCTAACCAAGCTAACTCTCTTTTATTTCATGCTCTTTTATTTCATGCTTGTAGTGTAATGAGTGATGCTTGTAATAGCTTGTTCTTATTGCAATGTTTTGATTGTTATGAACCATCCATGAGCCATGCTTCGTATTGCTTCTTGAAGATAAGGATTGTGATGGCCGAGGATCCAAATGTGAGGCAACTATGTCGAAGAGGTTAGTATGGTTAGTGGAGTACTTAGTAGTTAGTAGCCATGAGTTTTCTTTTACCTTTGTTTTAGAAATCGTTTTCTAAATTCTTTTCTCATTTTTCTATCGGTGTTTTCATCGCCTTCTTAGTTTACCTTGTTCCATTTTCTTCACTTCTCTTTTGGTTTTTACATCGCCGTTTCCATCGCTCTCCTCACCATCCACATGCTTGTTTTCTTTTCTTTTCTTTTTCATTCTTTTTCATTCTTTCAACAAAGAAGAATTGTTAACATCTGACGTGACTAGAGACTGTAATGCTTCTATCGCCTCCCTTCCCTGTGGATACGACCCGTTGAGCCAATGCTATAACGAAAGTATCGAGGGTACACTAAGCACATTCGAGCTTTTCATTTGATTTCATAAATACACATTTTGAGTGCTAGTTCCGCCCCCGATCAAATTTTGGCGCCGTTGCCGGGGAAGGGAATGGTTTTGATGTCACGTTTTTGTTAACATTTGTCTTCTCTGTTTTGGTGTGCAGGGCAATATTTTCAGGTGCTTAACATTGCAGAAAATAACCTAGCTTTGCCTTTCCCTGCTCTAGAAAGCAGGACCCCAGATTTGGAAGGAAAGCCGCGAAACCGCGACTTTTGCCGCGCCACCGCGGCCATTGTGCAATAATTCTGTATATTGTTTGTTTCTGGGATGTGTATCTTGTAATAGCTAGTTGATTTCTGCTGCTATCTTTCTTGCTTTGATTGCCTACACACCATAAAAATAAAAGAACTAAAATACAGTAATTGGACGCTTTTAAAACGGTTTAGACATTTGCATTTAGGCACGTGTCAATTCAATTCCAATATACTGTATTTTGTTCTATTGTTGTGATCTAGATGGAGATGTACATATGGCATTGCATATAGCATAGGACAAACACGTGGGTGATTTATCGCTTTGTGTTATATTCTTGTCTATATTGCACACTTGCACAAATTGAATTTAAGGGCAAAATCCAAACAAGATAAGGTGGGATTTAATCACCCTTCCTTAGCCCAAAATCATCTCCCCACTCACACAACCCAAGCCCTAATAAAATTTGAATAGACGTTGGCCACTAAGGACATCTCGCCTAGGTCTAGGTCAACCCTCCTCTTGGCTTGGTTTTGATTTTTCTTTTCTTTTTGTTTGTTGTTTGATTCTTTCTTTTTGTGATTTTTTGTGTGAAATGGCATTCAACAATAACAATTCTTTCAATCCAAACATGAATCCATATTTCACACCAACTCCATTTGGATCGGACAATTCCAACCCGGCGTTTTCTAATATGCACCAACCAAATACACCGGGTTGGCCTTATCCGAATCAATACAACCCATACCCACATTCTTATGACTATAATTTCCAAAATAATTTCAACTCGTCACAGAGTCAATGGGGATTCAAGTCCCCCGAGTCAAATTTCAAACTCCTTGTCCACCATATTCACCTTGTCCACAATATTCATTCCCCGATTTAGCTTCTTATACTCCTTTTTCTACACCTCCCATTGAAGAAAAATCTGAGTTACAAAAGAGTTTAGAAGCCAATCTACAAAGGGCCGAGCAGCAACTTCAAGAAACATTGGCCTCTCCAATTCCACCGTATTTTCAAGAGTCTTACTCAGTTCCATCTCCTCATAATGAACAACCATTTGCCTTGGAAATGAGTAAGGAACTTTTATGTGAGTCCAAACAACAATCACAAAATCTGATGGACTCACAATTTCACCACCAATTCCAAAACAACACTGCATCTCTTCAACAAAACGATGAACCAATGAATTGTAAAAAGATGCTTGAAATCATGACTCAGGCTCAAAATGCTCGTAACCGTGACATAGATTTGATGATCCAAACTCTTCATTCTCATTCTATTTCTAATGTCACTAACCATTCTGTCAGAGCCAAAGAGTCATGTTGTTTTGGAAATCAAGATTCAATTTCAGCACACCCACCTGAACTTGTCCAGACTTCAGATTCCATTGACATTTTGGCAAGTTATCCTTTTCCTGAAATTGAACTTGAGCATGAATATGATCCTGAACTTCCACTTGATGATTCAATTCTACTTCCTGATTCAATTATGACTCTGGTGTCTTTACCTGATTTCACTCCTTTTCCCGAGTCAGTATTGGATCCAGTGACTGTTCATTGTGAAATTGAATCACCAATCTCTTATGATGATCATATTGAACTTGACCAATTTCATACTTTTGAAAGTCCATTTGATAAATTGATAAGTTCTCATTTTTGTGGAATTAAACTGAATGAGGAATGTGACTTTGATCCTCCAATTTGTGATCTTGTTCAAATTCCCGAATCACTATTGACTCCTGTTTTGTTACCCAATTTGAGCAACATTTTAGAGTCAGTTTTGATTCCCATACCTGTCATTCCTGAACTTGAATCACCACTCTTAGAAAGTCACATTCCATCATGGGGAAATGAATGTGGACCTGAGCTTCATCTTCTTGATTTGGACCCACTTCCTAAACCGATCTCAACTCTTGAACCTTTACTTGACTTGAGTCATTTTTCTGAGTCGATATTAGTTCCTGTGCTTCCTGAGTCCAAATCAATCATTCCATTCTGGGACAAGGGCTTTGAAAATTTTGACTCTGAAATTATTTTGAAAATTTGGAAATTAGATGGGGTAAATTTTTAATAAAAATCATAAATGCATATATCTTTCTAGTGGGTTGTATCATGGAGGTTTCTGGTGGGTTCCTTCGGACTCCACGCAATAATGATTGGGCCGCCTTTCGTGGACCAATCAGACCGCCACCGGAACCACCACCTTAAGGTAATTTTTTTCCTTCCCTCTCTATTTTTTCATGCATACGTATATCACGATGCATTGAGGACAATGCATGAGATAAGTGTGGGGGAGGGTTTACTAACTTAGAGTTTTTAGACTTTCTTTCTTTTACACTTCTTTTAGGATACTTTTAGAAATCTTCCTTTTGTGTAGAAATTTTCTCTTTCTTTAAAAACTTTTTGAAATAAGAGACAAATGTTTTGATCTATTTTTAAGAAAATTAAGATATATCTTAGAAATTAAGAAAGCCTTAATTATGACATCTTAAACCTAGTTGAAATAATAGATCTTGTTTGAAATTATAGGCTAAGTAAGTAAAATTGGGGAGATATTTTTATCTTGAATTTTTTGCCTTAGAAAGTATGCACTTCACATTTACACATTTCTGGGATGGAAACAAAGACCAAAAAGGCCATTAAAAAAAAAGAAAGAAAAAGAAAAAGAAAATATAATATATATATAAATAAAACATCACTTATTAAGCTGGATAATTGTGCCTTAAGAAGCATGATTATTCACGCCTAACGGTGGTAAAGGAAATAAATAATCCCCTTTAGTTTTGTGGCCTTTTTCACTCGAGTCCTTAAACCCGAGGATGTTTTCTCATCTGGTGCCCTAAGACCGACTGGTTTGGGAGTCATCGGTTATAGGCTCGTTACAAGGGTGAACTAGAAAGCCTAAACTAAGGGAAGAATAAGAAAAAGAAAAAATAATAAATATATATAAATAAATGGCTTGATGGTTAGAGTTGAAATCCCAGAAATCTTCACTGTCACGGTGTGCATACTATCTAGGTTTTATGAAGGATAAAATATTCAATCCAATTTTGAATTCTTACCTTAATTGAAGACAAGATCTTGCATAGAAACTAAGTTTAAGAAAGAATAATTATAGGTGGACTTATGACCTTAGATCACTTATATTTTTGCAAAAATAGTTCGAAAACATGTCTCTCTTTCAAAATGCGTTTTCAAAACACTAACATTTGTCTTCTTTCTTTATGGATTTTGTGGGTGCAATCCGCTGAAAACCCTCAGGAGACAACACTCCTCCTCTAGGGTAACCTAGAGGTTTAACGGCTTGTTGCACACGCTCAGTGCAATCGCGTCACCTGCGAAAGTGGTGTAATAATCCTTGTAGTATAGTTTTCTTTTCTTGTTTTCTCGGGACGAGCAAAAGAATAAGTATGGGGGTGTGATTAGTCTACAATTATGCATTTTTTATGTCGCATTCTCTCACATTTTTATGAATAAATAATCGTCTAAATCGTGTTTTGGTCTTAATTGCAGGTAAATCCAAAGTCCAAGGGCAAAGATGGAATAAGAGGCTAATTCAGCTCAATTTATGCTAATTAATCCCGCAATTACTTGGAGGCCAAGCAAAGGATTTTCTAGAACATGCATTGTACCTAGACTCCTGAGCTGTCAGACGAATATTCAGGTGAAAGTACCAGAAAAGGGGTATATCTGGAAGCAGCTAGAAGCCAGACGAAGCTCCAGAAGAAATCCAGAGAATTAATTCTCTGGAAATGCGGCAAAAATGCGGCAATCTTGAAGAACCACGCGTCGATTTTCGACGCGTGGCCCCGTCTCCTCTTCTGGATCCTTCTGAGCCCTATAAATAGCCCTGCAGAGAGCCAAACCGAAAGCAGTCTTCGTTTTTAGGAGTAGGTCCAGATTTTAGTGTAGGTGAGTGTTCTTCATTTCTTTTATTTTCTTTTCTTTGTTTTTAGATCATTGTAGTAGGGCTGTGTGATTCATAGAGAGAGATTGAGAGGGATTGATGTAATAGAGAGTGACACTCTATGTAAAGGTGCCTCTTTTCTCCTCCATTGTAATCTCCTTCTCCTTCTAACATGATTTCTTGCTAACTTTTCTTCTCATGGCAATCTAACTACTAACCACTAACCATCTAACCACTTACTTGATAATCCACATGAATCGGGTTGCCTCTACAAGGCCTTGTTCTTGCAAGAGCCATTGATGGCCAAAGATGATGGATTCTAACATCTAACTTGCTAACTTGCTAACCAAGCTAACTCTCTTTTATTTCATGCTCTTTTATTTCATGCTTGTAGTGTAATGAGTGATGCTTGTAATAGCTTGTTCTTGTTGCAATGTTTTGATTGTTATGAACCATCCATGAGCCATGCTTTGTATTGCTTCTTGAAGATAAGGATTGTGATGGCCAAGGATCCAAATGTGAGGTAACTATCTCGAAGAGGTTAGTATGGTTAGTGGAGTACTTAGTAGTTAGTAGCCATGAGTTTTCTTTTACCTTTGTTTTAAAAATCGTTTTCCAAATTCTTTTCTCATTTTTCTATCGGTGTTTTCATCGCCTTCTTAGTTTACCTTGTTCCATTTTCTTCACTTCTCTTTTGGTTTTTACATCGCCGTTTCCATCGCTCTCCTCACCATCCACATGCTTGTTTTCCTTTTCTTTTCTTTTCATTCTTTTTCATTCTTTCAACAAAGAAGAATTGTTAACATCTGACGTGACTAGAGACTGTTAATGCTTCTATCGCCTCCCTTCCCTGTGGATACGACCCGTTGAGCCAATGCTATAACGGAAGTATCGAGGGTACACTAAGCACATTCGAGCTTTTCATTTGATTTCATAAATACACATTTTGAGTGCTAGTTCCGCCCCCGATCAATTCTATTGTGTGATATGGCTTATAATAACAATTTTTCTAATTTTAATAGTAATCCATATTACACACCGACTTCATATTCGGATATTACCAACCCAACATATCATAACTTTAACCAACCTAGTGTGCCGGATGGTCTTATCTGAATCAATATAACCCATGTCCCCAGTCTTATAACCATAATTTCCATGATAATTTCAACTCTTCACAGAGTCAGTGGGGATTCACCTCCCCCGAGTCCAATTTTCAACCAACTTGTCCTCCTTCTCCACCTAGTCCACAATATTTTCAAGATTCATACTCAGTTCCACCAATCCAAATAGAAAACTATCAATTTTGGAAATGAGTATGCGTGAGTCCAAACAAAAATCCCAAAATCTGATGGACTCACAATTTCACCACCAATTCCAAGACAACACTTCATCTTTTCATCAAAACAATGAACCTATCAACTATGAAAAGATACTTGAAGCCATGACTCAGGCTCAAAACGCTCGTAATTGTGACATAGATATGATGGTCCAATCTCTACGTTCTCACCGTTTGACCAATTCTGATGTCACTGACCATTCTATTAGAGCTGAAGAGTTAGGTTATTTTGGAAATCAAGGTTCCATTTCAGAACAATCATTTCAACTTGCCCAAACTCCAAACATTAAAAATGATATTGACAGTTTGGCCAAGTATCCCTTTCCTGAAATTGAACTTGAAAATGAATATGATCATGAACCTCAACTTAGTGATTCAATTCTATTTTCTGATTCAATTATGACTCTGGTATTTTCACCTGATTTCAATCTTTTTCCCGAGCCAACATTGGATCCTGTGCCAATTCATAATGAAATTGAATCACCCATCTTTGATTATCATCATGTTGAACTTGACCAATTTTATAATTTTGAAAATCCTATTAACAAATTGGCAAGTTCTCATTTTTATGACATTGAACTCAATGAGAAATGTGACCTAAATTCTCAAATCTGTGATCCAGTTCAGATTCCTGAATCAATATTGACTCCTGTTTTGTTACCAGACTTGAGTAATATTATAGAGTCAGTTTTGATTCCTACACCCATCATTCTTGAACTTGAATCACCAATATTAAGTCACAATCCATTGCTAAAAAATACATGTGGACTTGAGTTTCAACTTCTTGACTTGGACCACTCCTGAACCAATCTCGACTCCTGAACCTCTACTTGACTTAAGTCACCTTCCTGAGTCGGTATTAGTTCCCGTACTTCCTGAGTCCGAGTCAATCATTTTATCTTTCATACTCCATTCTGGGATGAGGTGGTTGACAAATTTGACTCCTAAATTAGTTATGGAATTTGGAAATTAGATGGGGTTAAATTTTTAATAAAAATCCTTCATGGATAAATCATTTTAGTGGGTTATATTAGAGATATTTCTAGTGGGTTCCTCCGAACTCCACAAAAAGTTGATTGGGCCGCATTTCATGACCAATCAGACCACCACCGGAACCACCACCTTAAGGTAACATTTTCCTTCCCTTTCTTCTTTTTCATGCATCTATGCATTAATTCATACATTGAGGACAATGCATGAGATAGGTGTGGGGGAGGGTTCTAACATAACTCTAAAAAAAAATTTTAACATTTTCTTTACTTTTAAAAACTTTTTGAAAATAGAAACAATATTTTGACATATTTTTTTATAAGAAATTAAGTCAATTTTCAGGAATAGGAAAATCAAGATTAGGATTTCTTAAATTTGGTCAAAATAAGATGATTTGTTTGATTTTTAGGGTTAGGAAGATAATTTGTCAAAGTAATTTAGTCTTGATCTTTACCTTAATGAAATATGCACACTTCATACACTTACACACTTAGAGTTCAAAAACAAAGATTCTTATGCCTTATTAAAAAATAATAATAAAAGAAAATAATGATAAACAAATCTAATTATTGATTAGCTAGGTGCTTTGGCCTAAGAAAGCCTTAGTACTTATGCGAAAGATGATTATATAAGTTTGAAATATATATATATATATATATATATAATATATATATATATATATATATATATATATATATATATATATATATATATATATATATATATATCCTCTGATTAAGCTGGGTATTTGTGCCTAATAAAGCATAAGTATTCACGCCTAAAAGGGGTTCATATAATAAAATCCTTAGTTTTGTGGCCTAGTTTGCTCGACTCCTTAAGTCCTTGGGGTGTTTTCTCACCTGGTGCCCTAAGACCGTTTGGTTTGGGAGTCATCGATTAAAGGCTCGTTACATGGGCAGATTAGAAAGCCTAATAGAACTAAGGAATAATACCATAAAAATATATATAAATAAATAAGGCATAAGAGTTAGAGTTAATGAACTCTTAGTCAAAATTTTCACGATCACAAGGTGCATATGACTTAGGGTAAAGTAATAGATCAGATAAGAAGTACAATTTGACTCCTTACTTTGATTGATAACAAATTTTTGAATAGAGACTAAGTTAGGAATGAAAAATTCAGTTTTCCTATAACTTATAGATTGCTTAAATCTTACAATTATATTTCAAATATTTTTCTCTTTCAAAATGCTTTTCGAAAATACTAACTCTTTGTTTCTCTTTCTCTATAGATTTTGTGGGTGTAATCCACTGAAAACCCTCACGAGACAAAACTCGTCCTCTAGGGGAAACCTAGAGGTTTAACGGCTTGTAGCACATGCTCAGTGCAATCGTGTGACCTGCGAAAGTGGTCTAATAATCCTTAGTAAAGTTTAATTGTTTTGCTCGAGGACGAGCAAAAGATAGATATGGGGGTGTGATTGGTCACTAATGTTGCACATTTATTATCATATTTTCATACTTATTATAGAATAAAATCTGCATTGTCCTAATTAAATATTTAATTTATTTGCAGGCCCATTCCTTAAGGAGATGAAGAGAAACAAGCCCAAAAGCCCACCAAATTCTAATTAATTCAGAATAAATTTGAAATGAAGAAATCAGGGCAAAATCTTGGCATATAAGGAAGTTGAGAAGAATCCACCCTGAATCAAGATGAAGAAATCAGGGCAAAATCTTAGCATATAAGGAAGTTGAGAAGAATCCTCCCTGAATCAAGATGAAGAAATCAGGGCAAAATCTTGGCTATAAGGAAGTTGAAAAAGATCCTCCCTGAATCAAGATGAAGAAATCAGGGCAAAATCTTGGCATATAAGGAGGTTGAGAAGAATCCTCCCTGAATCAAGCACAATCAAAGGCTGTTTTGTCAACTTTTGAAACAAAAACAAGAAAATCAGAAGAAGATATAGGAAATACATCAGACCAGGAGATCCCCCAATCTTCCTGGGATCTTCTCCTTTAAGTTTTTCCCTATAAATACTGGTTTTAGCTGAGCAAAAAAGGGGACCAGGTAGAGATAGGATTTAGTCTAGTTTTCCATTTTTTTAGTGTAGGTTTTTGTTTTTCTTTTCATGTAATTTTTAGCTTTCATTTATGTAATTCAGAGGAGATCAGACTTTCATAGAAGAACAAGAATGAAGCTTGAGCTGAGAGTGACACCGGTGTAAGGTTTCTTTCTTTTCTTTTATCGTTATGAAATCAAATCTGTATTCTCTCTTTGTATGTACTTCGTTTTAGTTTTCTTCTTCTTCTTCTTTTCTACTTCACTCTTCTTTTGGTACAATTGTCTTCCAAGTGAGTCTAAAAGCATCAAAAGAGCCTTACCTTTGCGAGTGCCACCGATAACTCATGACGATGGATGTGAGTCTCTCTGTATCAATTCATGCTTGAAGTTGTCTTGATGATGTAATGTGGAAGAGACAATACTCAATTCTTATGGGCTATGTGTTGATTGCCTCCACTTAAGGTAACATCGTCGCCAAAGATTCAAGGTAAGCTTTTGGTAAAAAGAAGGTAAGTAATTATTTTTCTTTCCTTTCTTTTATTTCTGTAGATTAAATCACCAACACCAAATCTTCCAAATCTTTCTTTTCCAATTTATTTGTACATAGTCGTTTTCTGATTTTCTCCACCTTCTCAATCTATCGCTTTCTTTTTAACTTTAACTTATAACTTTTTTTTTATTTTATTTCTTTAAACAAAGAAGAACTTTCGTTTTCTTCACAAAGATTTCAACAAAAACCTTGAACGCTTCCATCGCAAACCCTCCTTGTGGATCATGACTCGCATAGCCACTTGCTATAGCGGTAAGAATTGAGCACTTGCACATCTTTATTCGTAAATCTGAAATTCTTTATTTTGTGTGCAGGTTTAAGCCCAATCACTAGGTGATTTCAGGGATACCCAAGATGTACCCCTAATTATCATGAATTTTATTTTATTTTAGAAAAATTTATCAAAAAAGGTTACACTGCTCTCAGCCTCTGGCTCTGGTTGAGAGAGTCAGGCCATAGCCTAACCTAGACCTGGTCGGGTCAGGCCCAGCCTGGCCGGCAGACTCACTTTGGGTTTATGCTCAGACCTGAACACAGAATCTGACCTAATCCAAAAAAATTAAATTAAATGAAAATTTAAAACGATACTGTTGTTGGAACTTATTTTGATGAAGACTTGAAGACTTATGTGACGCATGTCATTTGGAGCTCTAACGCATGACGAATCTAGAGTTCTACATGATCAAGATGTCCCAAGGAGAGTTGATATGATGTATTTTGTAAAGATGAAATAGCATGTAAAAAGCCTTGTCATATACACTCATATCACAGCCCTGTTAGTCGACTTACAAATCCTTATAGTCGACTAATCAAGTTTGTAGTCGACCTGACCCAAATCATAAGTCGACTAATCCTGTGTGTCAAAACAGACCCAACTTTCTGTTTCTGCATTAGTCGACTGACAGTTTTTACTAGTCGACTAATAGGGTATGTAGTCGACTAATCCTTGCTCCCAGTCGACTTGAATCAGTTATCCAGAAAACTGTCAATCTAACGTTTCATGACCTAGTCGACTTATACCCAAACCAAGTCGACTAATAGAAGGAATTTTGCCTAGTCTAGTCGACTAACTCCATGGGCAAGTCGACTATAGGCAGTTTCTGACTGTTGGACAGTTTCTGACTGTTGGTCTTTTGTGCAACGTTTTTCAACGTTTCAAACATTCGAAATGCACCTGTAACTACCCTAACTTACCCTAGTCTTCAGCTATATAAGGGGTAGTTAGTCCAAAGGCCAAAGGTTAAGACAAACAAGAGATTTTCTCAGTTTTCCAAAGCCAAAAATCTGCAAACTGAAAACTGATTTTCCAACTTCAGTTCTTCACCAAAAGTCATTTCCATTGTGAAGTCCTCTGAAGTTTCTTGTCTCCTATACTAGACCTTGTCCACATACACATCAGTACCAAGGCTTATAGGAAAAGTATTGTATTACTCAAAGCAAATCATTGTACACGGGTGGCTTCTTGGTGTAGAGGCAGTTGTTCAAGGTGACCATTGTACACGGGTGGCTTCTTGGTGTAGAGGCAGTTGTACAAGGTGAAGTGTATTCTCTTGGTGGAAGAGAAGGTGTTCTCTTGGATGTAGAGAAGGTGTACACATTTGGCAAAGGGAATTTGTCAAGTGGTGTGCATGTTGTGATTTTGGGTGTACAAAATCAAGTTAAAGGAAAATCTCAAGCGGTTGGCTTGGGGACTGGATTGAGATCACAAGGACCGAACCAGGATAAATCTCTCTTGTTTGCGTTTGCATTTTCTGAGATTTACTTTCCTTTATTGCAAGTTATTTATTTGTTTAAACTTAATCCTTCTTGTTTAGTTTTGTGTTGACTTGTGTATTTGTAGATCCATAGTTGCCAACAGAGATAGTTCCGCATTTGACAATATCTCGGGACCAACAATTGGTATCAGAGCGGGTACAAGTCAATAACAAAGATGGCAACGGAGTTTCCCTCATCCCAATTCAAAGAAGGATATTCTACACAACGTCCACCGCTATTTGACGGATCCAACTACAACTATTGGAAGTGTAGAATGAAGATCTACTTGCAATCGCTCAACTACGACCTTTGGAACATCGTAGAAACATCGTATACCAAGCCAACAACCAACTACAACGCTTGGAGTGAAGATCAAAAGAAGAACGCGAACCTTGACACCAAAGCAATGAATGCCTTGTTCTGTGCCTTAACCAAAGAAGAGTTCAACCGTGTTTCAACAGCAACTTCTGCACATCAAATATGGCATACTCTTTAGGTAACACACGAAGGCACAAATAAAGTTAAGGAGTCTAAATATCTGTTCTTATCCACAGGTTTGAGTTATTCAAAATGGAGGAGAATGAAACCATATCCGAGATGGTTACAAGACTCACCGACATCACCAATACATTAGCATCCCTTGGAAAGGACTACACCCAAGTTGAAAGAGTTCGTAAGATCCTTCGTGCACTCACACCAGAATGGGAGAAGAAGACAACCGCCATTGAAGAGGCGAATGATCTCTCAACTATGACATTAGAAAACCTAATCGGTAATCTAATGGCATATGAAGTGCAATTGGAAGAAAGAAAGAAGGAGGAACGACAACACCGCTCAAAGAAGAAAGAACTCGCCTTCCATGCATCCTCCGACACGGACGATTCCAATGACGATGAAGAGGAGATGGCAATGCTTTCAAAGAAATTCAGGCGATTCTTAAAGCAAGGTAAATTCAAATACTTTAATTGTGATAAACCAGGTCATATGAAGATGGATTGCCCTTTGCTCAAAAAGAAGGATAAATACAAGAGCAAAAAGTTCAGAAAGAAGAAAAACTATGAAGCATCATCAGAATACAGTGATTCCTCATCTTCTGATGAAGAAGAATCCACTGAACGTGTTAACTTATGTTACATGGCCATAGAAGATGAAGAGGTATCATTTTCTGAACTCTCTGATGCATTCCATGAATTATTTGTTGATCTGAAAAATGAAAAACTGAAAAACAAAGTTTTGTTAAAAGAAAATGAAAAACTTTTACAGGAAAATTCATGTTATGCTTTACAAGTATCTTCTATAAATTCTCAACAAGATGAATTTGAAAAAGTCATATCATCTTTGAAAAATGATAATGAGAAGTTTATAAAAGAGAACATTTTTCTGAAAAAGGAAACTGAATCTTTGAATAAAAGGATTTCTATTTTAGATAAAGATATTTCAGTTTTCAAAAAGAAATATGAAGATCTTTTTCAAAATGTGACTAAGTTCAATAAAGGAAAAGAAAAATTGAATGATTTATTATCTTTTTAGAAGTTGTCACATAATAATCATGGTATTGGTTTTGTTGAAAAGTCTTCATATGTTAGTAATCCATATGTGAAAAGAAAGTCTCATCATGTTTCAAAAAGAATTAAGACAAAGTTTATATGGATTCCTAAGAATTTAAGTTTTCATGATAAAAATACATATATTGCTTCATACATTCATGATATATGTGATTCTTGCAACTATGTGTATATTAACAGGTGGAAATCAAATTCTAAATGGATTTGGACTCCTAAAGGTTAATATGATCTTTTATGTTTGGTACCATCTAACGTTTAATCTTGCAGGTACCATGTAAAAATTGATAAGAACATATATATATATATTATATATATATATATATATATATATATATATATATATATATATATATATACACACACACACACACATACTAATATATTTGTTGCAGGGGGAGAACAAAGTCTTTTCATATTTGTTATAACCCAATTTCTGCAGGGGGAGAAAAATATAACATATTTTCTGCAGGGGGAGCCACTTGTGCACATAAAGCGTCATCATCAAAAAGGGGGAGAATGTTGGAACTTATTTTGATGAAGACTTGAAGACTTATGTGACGCATGTCATTTGGAGCTCTAGCACATGACGAATCTACATGATCAAGATGTCCCAAGGAGAGTTGATATGATGTATTTTGTAAAGATGAAATAGCATGTAAAAAGCCTTGTCATATACACTCATATCACAGCCCTGTTAGTCGACTTACAAATCCTTATAGTCGACTAATCAAGTTTGTAGTCGACTTGACCCAAATCATAAGTCGACTAATCCTGTGTGTCAAAACAGACCCAATTTTCTGTTTCTGCATTAGTCGACTGACAGTTTTTACTAGTCGACTAATAGGGTATGTAGTCGACTAATCCTTGCTCCCAGTCGACTTGAATCAGTTATCCAGAAAACTGTCAATCCAACGTTTCATGACCTAGTCGACTTATACCCAAACCAAGTCGACTAATAGAAGGAATTTTGCCTAGTCTAGTCGACTAACTCCATGAGCAAGTCGACTATAGGCAGTTCCTGACTGTTGGTCTTTTGTGCAACGTTTTCCAACGTTTCAAATATTCGAAGTGCACCTGTAACTACCCTAACTTACCCTAGTCTTCAGCTATATAAGGGGTAGTTAGTCCAAAGGCCAAAGGTTAAGACAAACAAGAGATTTTCTCAGTTTTCCAAAGCCAAAAAATCTGCAAACCTGAAAACTGATTTTCCAACTTCAGTTCTTCACCAAAAGTCATTTCCATTGTGAAGTCCTCTGAAGTTTCTTGTCTCCTATACTAGACCTTGTCCACATACACATCAGTACCAAGGCTTATAGGAAAAGTATTGTATTACTCAAAGCAAATCATTGTACACGGGTGGCTTCTTGGTGTAGAGGCAGTTGTACAAGGTGAAGTGTATTCTCTTGGTGGAAGAGAAGGTGTTCTCTTGGATGTAGAGAAGGTGTACACATTTGGCAAGGGGATTTGTCAAGTGGTGTGCATGTTGTGATTTTGGGTGTACAAAATCAGGTTAAAGGAAAATCTCAAGCGGTTGGCTTGGGGACTAGATGTAGGTCATAAGGACCAAACCAGGATAAATCTCTCTTGTTTGCGTTTGCATTTTCTGAGATTTACTTTCCTTTATTGCAAGTTATTTATTTGTTTAAACTTAATCCTTCTTGTTTAGTTTTGTGTTGACTTGTGTATTTGTAGATTCATAGTTGCCAACAGAGATAGTTCCGCATTTGACAATATCTCGGGACCAACAACTGTAGCAAACACTATAGCAGACCTAGATTCGCACTGTAGCAGATCCAGAGCCGTTACCATGGCAACAGATCCATTAAGGATTTAATTGATTTTTAGGCTTATTTAAATTCAGAAAAATTAGAAATAAATCCAAAAATTCTAGAAAAATTTTGTAAAATCATAAACTGAATTTTTGAACTCTGTTAAATTTTTTTGGCAGCCAAATAAATTAAAATAATATGAATTTAAGATATTCTTTATAATAAACAACTTAACCGAATTAAATTGAATATAGATTTCTGAGTTGGACTAAATAACTCGATATTTGGATCCGTGAAAATAAATTCAGGTAAGTGTTTTATCGCTTTTTAAATAAATTATTGGTGAGTGTTTTGACTGTTTCTTTTGTATAAATATTATTTTATATTTAGATTATTGTTCAAGTTTAATTATGGTTCCTCACAAGTTAATCACTATTCACGTTGACATAATATTAAACACAAAATGAATTACCTTGTGGGTATTTTCATCTTTTTAAATTAATTATTGTTTATTGAAATAATAATGATCATTATTTAATGTTCGTCTATTTAAATTGCTCAATAAATTTCTAAACGTTACTAAAATAAGATTTATAATCTAGTCATGTGTAAATATTATACATTGATTTATTAGTTCGTGCAGGTTTTGATCGTGAAACTATATTTTTATGGATGGTTGCTAATTTCAGAAAATTAAATTATTTGAGATTGTTAACTAACTAAATTTATAGTAAGGCTATATCCTATTTAATACATACTCAACGTCCGATTACATTCTCATCTGACTTATCACTGAATAAAGAAATGTCAAGTCAGCTAATTAACTCACGCAATATTTAGGTCGCGAATCTTACTAAGTGCCAGTTGTCATTAAGGGAAATCAGGTTTCAACGATATCAGGCAAGTGTACATATTTCACTTCTCTCTGACTTTCCTGTTAATTGTGAAATTATTTTTGAACTATTATCTCTCGACATTATATTCATTATTATCGGTATTGCCTCGTAATCTTGTTAAACTTTCGTTTCTCCGATTATACAGACAATTCTTATGTTTTTGATATTATTTTATGATCTAGTTACATTGTCTTGCATATCATGTTTTGCATCTCGTTATTGTTCATGCATACATTCAAACTTAGATTGATATTATTGTTTGTGTGTGATAACCTGATTTAGTGACATGAAAATTTATATTGATCGTGACAAAAATTGTGATCTAGATCTTGAGGATAACTGGATGTTAATGAAACAAATATTATGAAATTAATCTTGAGAAAATTGATCAAATTATCTTGAGATAAATTATTGAGAATATTTTATTAGAGTATAATACTTATGATTATGAGAAATTTACTATAACCATTAGATTACATCTAGATGACACTGATAGTACATGCATGACTTTGCATTCACCTCTTGATATTGCTACTGTTTACATTATCCCGTGATTATGATACACAATGTATTCACTATCTGACACTGATATTCTTGATACTGATTCCTGATCCTTTTACACTGAGTGACACACCATCTTACACTTGCATTAATAGATAAAATTGATCAAGCCGAGGGGACTGGCAGCAGGGGAATAATGGAGGTGTACTTGGAAGGGTATCCCTTCATGGGTTTGGATGCCACACGTGATCTTGTGTTCTTGTGATTTATATGCACACTTGTTATTACATGTTATATGATATCTGAGTACAGTGAATTGTTTCTCCCAGCTATCAAGATCCACTAACGAATCATTTGTTTGATATACAGTTGTCTTGTGGGATGGGATACAAGATGGTTGCAGTAGCATAGAGTTAGTAAAATGCTAGACATATGTACTTACATCATATTTTGCATTGTTTATAGTGATCTAACTCGTCCCGTAATGTTCTTATTCGTAATCTAGTACCTGACTTGTGTTCTAGTGATATCGATACCTGAGGATCCTGTGACACACATTATCTTGATTACATGATATATCTAGACTTGCCTTGTGATTTTAAACTTGTGATCATGTGTTCTTGTGAACTTGTGATTATGTTACACGATATTTATTCATCCAGGATATCTCATGTTCATTATATTCATGTCACGACATGCATACATGGACATAATTTACATAATCTCTTATTCTGTTATAGTTCTCGATACTGTCAAACATATTAATCTTTATTTTTACATTCTATTTGAATTGTTACATATTTTCATATTTTTGTTTGTTTTTCATTTTTTTTATTGTGTACACTTGCTAGTCCGGTTCTGATGGACCTATATTTTTTTTCAACATTTATATCAAAAAGTCGGTATAGAGAGTGATCATAGATCGTATTCTAGTTTAGTTGTCCTCCGGTGTATTTAGTTTTTCTCTTGACTTGTTTTATTTAGATACAATGGATGATATTGTTGATGATTTAGTATTTTCATATATGTGCTTTTATTCCTGCACTTGGTTATATACTCAAATATTTGCGCCATCCTACTCATTTATTGACACCTTAAGGTATTCATGGAAGAGATTTCCCTCTTCATGAGTATCTGTTGGCCAATGTCATGTTCCCATACTCTGTATTTTGGGAAGCGGGGCATGACACTTATGTTGATCTTTTCTCCATTTTTAATACAATGGGTGATGCAAATCAACCACATCAGATGACCTTGAAGGATTACATATATCCTACAAGGTCCAGTCAACCTTTTTGTATCACTTTGTCGGCCCATACAGTAAATTTCAAAATCAAATCCGACTGATACAGATGCTTTCAGTTTTGCGAGAATTGACCAATGAGAACCCATACCAACATGTTAGAGAGTTTGAGAACATTTGTGAAAGCATGAAATATAATCAAATGACTAAGAAATCCCTAAAACTTGGGTTATTCACGTTCGTCTTGAAAGAAAAGGCCAAGGCTTGGTAACTTTCTCTCTAGCCTCGAACATTCACCACTAGGGTAGATCTAACTGAAGATTTTTATAGGATATTCTATTCAAAGCAGAAGACTGCTTTTGTACGTCAAATCCTTAATACCTTTAATTAATTACAAGGGGAGACATTTTTCATATACTTTGAGAGATTTAAGGACTTTTTGCTTTAGTGTCCTCACTATTGATTTGAAAAAATCCATTTGATTCAAATTCTGTACGAATGCTTAGATTACCCAACTAATATGATGGTCGAGTCCTTTTGCAATGGAGCATTCATAAGTAAATCTGCCAATGATGCATGGGTATTTTTTTGAAGAGGTAACAGAGAACATGTTAGAATGGTAGTATTGATTCTAAGAAACCTACCACTGCCACGACTACCACTAATGAGGGTGGTATAAATAGGGTCAATTCTAATTTTGAGAATGATGCCAAATGGCAGCACTAGTGCAAGGATTTGAAACCTTAGAGATAAGCAAAGGAGCGCAATCTTTGACTCTCAAACTATCTAAGCCTGTGGTGTCCCCAGTTTGTGTCCTCTGTAACCATCATGACCACTAGTAGAACAATGTCCTGGTCACCATTCATCAAAGTCAAGCAAACGAATGTACTCAATGCATTTCGCAAGCCCAATCCAAACAATAACCCATTCAGTCAAACAACAATCCAGGATGAGAACCATCCAAATCTTTCTTGAAAGCCTTCTCAAGGATAAGGATATGGTGGACCACCACCTTTTCAAGGACCTCCTCCTAATAATCAATTCCATCAGGAGAACCAATTTGTTGTCGCACTATCTGTCCCTCCTTATGTTCCTCCCATCAAAGAAAACCTTCTTTAGAGGAGATGTTCCAACAGTTTATGCAGAGCCAGGCTCAGACTAACCAGAACCAAGCCTAAATAAATCATGCTACTTCTCAGGCAATAGCTAATATTGAGATTCAGTTAGGTTAAATAGTTGTATCTATAGGGGGATAGAGAAAAGACAATTTTCAAGTCAGGCTGTGACAAACCCGAGAGGACAACCTGTGCCTCAAATGCTCTAAAAGGTCAATTTGAAGTTAGTTCTGGTTCAACGAACAAAGAAGTCTAGGCTATTCACACTTTACGGTCTAGCAAGAGGGTGGACAACCAAGTCCAAATTTCATTTGACAATCACCCCAATTTTGAAATTTTCAATAAGGAGAAAGAGAAAGAGACCCCGAGGAGTCAACAAAAAAAATGATAAAGTTGTTGTTGACATTCAACAGAAACCCTTTGCGCCCAAAGCCCCATTTCCTAAACGTCTTCAGCAAATAGGAAGAAAAATCACTTTGAGGGAATTTTAGAAGTCTTCAAAAATGTTCAAATCAACATCCCTTTTTTGGATGCAATCAACCAAATCCTTTTATGCCAAGTTTCTAAAAGATCTCACCATTATCAAGAGAAAAATCTTTTTTGCTCGTGAAGCTACATTTGATGCACAAGCATCCTATCTCATCCAACAAACCATTGCTCGAAAATATAAAGATCCTGAGAGCCCAACAATTTCAGTTAAGGTAAGAGATAAGATAATGAATTTGTCTGTTATATCTAAGAGCAAGTGTAAATTTTATCCTATCTGTGTACAAACAATTAGGTTTGAGAGGGTTACAACCCACTAACCTTACCATACTTTTAGCGGATAGGTCTGTTAAGATCCCAAAGGGAATTGTTTTTCATATTATTTGCTATACCATCAAAACTCTTAATGACGCCCAACTCAACTACTCCATCATTGAAAAAGAGTTATTGGTAGTCTTTCGCTCTTGACAAATTTTTTCCCTACTTGATAGGTTCAAAGTCCTAATTTTTACTAATTATGCTACTTTAAAGTACCTTCTCATAAAAAATGATGGTAAAGCCATTTAATCCTATAGATCTTACTCCTACAAGAATTCCACTTAGAAATTCATGATAAAAAAAGTGCTGAGAATGTTGTCACTGACCACTTGTCTAGATTGTAGTGAAGTCTTTGCCTGATTCTTTGCCGGTTCTCAAGACATTTCCTAATGAACAGTTAATGTCTATTTCTCATTCGATTATTCTGGGGTTTGCTGATATTGTGAATTATCTTGTCACAGAACAAATGCTTGATTCTTGGACTAAGGAAGAACGATTTCATTTCTTAGCTAAGGTCAAATGGTTCTTCTGGGATGAACCATATTTGTTTAAGTATTATCCTGATCAGATCAACCGGCATTGCATTCCTGACTCTGCTTATAAGAACATTCTTTTATTTTGCCATGACCATGCCTGTGGTGGTCATTTCATAGGAAGAAAACTGCTGCAAAAGTTATGCAGTGTGATTTTTGTTGACTAACTTTGTTTCGCGACGCTCATATCTACTATCAATCTTATGATCGTTGTCAACAATTGAAAAAAATTGCACGACGTAATGAAATGCCTTTAAATTCGATCTTAGTTGTCGAAATTTTTGAGGTTTGGGGCATCGACTTCATGGGTCCATTTGCTTTGTCTAATAAATAACAGTATATCCTTGTGGCAGTTGATTACATATCTGCATGAATATAGACAGTAGCATGTAGATCCAATGACTATAAAGTTATGGTAAATTTTCTGAAAGAGAATATATTCTCTCATTTTGGTTTTCCTCGTGCAATCATTAGCGATGGTGGAAAATATTTTTGCAATCGTACATTCGAAGCCTTAATGAGAAAATACTGCATCAATCATAGGATAGCCACTCTTTATCACCCGTAGACTAGTGGTCAGGTAGAAATTTTCAACCGAGCAATTAAGACTATTTTAGAGAAAAATGTGAACACCTCTAGAAAAGCTTGGTCCCTTCGATTGACTAATGCCTTGTGGGTATACCGAACTTCGTTCAAGACTCTTATTGGAATCTCTCCATATAGGCTAGTCTATGGCAGAGCTTGCCATCTTCCTGTTAAGTTAGAACACAAAGCATACTAGGTGATCAAGCACCAAAATTTGATCTTGACAAGGCGGGAGAGCTTAGAAAACTTATACTTGATGAGCTTGAAAAGATAAAGAATAAAGCACACGAATGTTCAAAATGGTACAAGAACCGTATGAAAATGATGCATGATAAGCTCATTATTCCAAAGGATTTCCAGCGCAAACAGAAAGCCTTACTTTACAATTCACATTTAAATCTCTTCTCGGTGAAATTGAAATCCTGTTAGACCGGTACCTACATTATTTACAAGTTCACCCACATGGTGCGGTAGAAATCCACAATGTCATAGATGGTATAACTTTTCAAGTGAATGACCATTGTTTAAAATTATGATGTGAGTATTTGAGCCCAAAAGTGGAGGAAATCCTTCTGGAAAATCATATTTATCAGGAATGATCACTATACCCGTTAGGGATCCGTTATTGTATTATAATAGTTTTTGTGTTTTCATTTGTTTCTTTTTCAACTAGGCAATAATGGATGATATTCACTCGTCTTTGTCAGGTACTATCTACCCTTCACCTTCTTGATTTGTATCATGATTCATCATATTGAGCATATATTATCACATTGAAGACAATGTCAAGTTTAGGTTTGGAGGTGACGTGCTTATCTTTTCTATTTTGCCTTTCTTCTTCTATTAAAAAAATTATTAAAAAAATAATTTTTTTAACAATCTTTTCTCAAATAAAATCTTTTCAATACATTGTTCTAGAATAATAATGCACTTGTTAAAAATCTTAAAACCTAATAATTAAATTAGTGTGTTATTGATAATGAGTTCATATGCTTAACCTGCTTTTAGAGTTCTTAAAATTTTGAATGAACTTTCATGACACACAGACTTGCACTTTAAAGATCTATGTAGCAATGGTTGACCTAGTAATTACCTAGAAGTTTGATGAACCATGACTAGCTTGTTCATTGGGTTTGCCTCTGGATAGATAGGGAGTATACAATTAAAAGAAAAGTAACCAGTGAATTAAATCGGATACATAGAAAAAGGGCTACATATTGTCAATATCTAATTGCGGGCTTGTGATAAGGATCTCGAACATAGCTTCGTAGAGGAATTTTGACTTCGACACCTTATGCCAATTGGTATGGGAGTTGTTGGCTGATTGTTCATTACGTGGGAATTCATCACAAAAGTAAAAGAAGAAATTAAAAAGGAGAAAAGAAAAAGAAATTAATTAATTAAAAATGCTAGAAAATTTGTGATAACTAAAAAAAATGTCAAGTTGACCTTAGTCAAGTAGTGTGAAAGTCGTCTGTGTAAAAAAGCAAGTAAGCTGGAATATTATAGATAAAACCTATAAAGTATTAAAGTGAATATCAAATCACATGTGAACCTGGATAGACTAGCAAGATTTGAATTAGATTAAGGTTTATGACTAGTTTTAGGTATTTGCTAATTGTTGAAAATTGTTTTAAGAAGAACGTTAATTGTGTAAGTTCAATTCTCACTGTGCACTCAATCACGTTTTTAAATTTGCTAATAGTAATTTAGTGAGTTGAACTCAATTACTTAAAAAAGAATTAAAAATTGGGCTAATATGTTGAAACCATGTGCCTTAGAATCTCTAGTAATAAAGTATCTGAAATCATTCTAAAAAAATACTTTTTGATGTTTGTGGGTAACATCACTACAAATCCTCAAGAGACACAACTCGTCCACAAGTGTGAAAGCTAGGGGTTTAATGGCTTGTTGCATGTGCTAAGTGCAATCATGATTCCTGCGAAAGTGAATTAGGATTTTCTCAGTTTTTCTTTTTCTTTATTTTGCTCGAGGACTAGCGAAAGATAGGTGAGGGGGTATCTAATGAATATTAATTTATGTTACTTTTATACTCTCATTTATCTAATTTATGTATCAAAATATTGCTATTGGGTATGTGTTAGTGTGTTTATAGTGCATGTGCCCAATCAACAAGAAAGGAGAAAAATAAAGTGGAATGGACTGATTTCGCACAAAATGAAGATCGAAGGGTATTTTCCAAACATGCTGTGTTATTTTGGTCATAACTTCTTTTACCAAATCCCAAACGAGATCATTCAAGGTGTTTACGGAAAGAGAATTCGAAGATCTAAAATTTCATGATGAGTGTTCTTGCTGATTCACACATTTGACTACCGTATCGATCATTTAAAGAATCTGTCCAAGTTAAAAATAAAGAATTTTGTAATAAATTTTGACTGAGAGTTTTTTTTGTAAAATTCCTTATAAAGGCTAGGAGATGCGAAAGTATTTGGCAGCTTGGGACTTGATTCATATTTGATCTTGATTAGTAGGAGATTCGGACAATAAAAAAAAGAATTGGCAGGGATTTGCTGAAAAGGTTGTTGGTTGCTTTTGTGTAGGACTACGGGAGAAATCTCAGCAGACAAACAAATCCCAACAGCAAGCAAGGTGCAGAAGCAAAACTCGACTGTTATGATACAAAAAAGAGAATATGTTGGAAAGACTTCAGCAGTAACTAAGCAAATCTCAACAGTTGGAGGAATTTTGTTGGAGAAGCTCTCGACAGTTGTTGGAAAAGATAGGAGAAAGCTGGTGGTCTCAGAGGCTATAAAAGGAGCTCGGCTATGAGAAGTGGAAAGGGTTGGCAGAGAGCTAGTAGGAGGAGGAAATTAATTAGTAAATTAATTAAGGACTTAGTAGAGTGTTTTTCTCTAGAGAGAGCTTATGTAACATTTTTGTACTTTTAAGATCAACAGCTACGAGCTTAATATAACAGAGAAGTTTCTTCTTTTATTTTAAATTCTTTATGTGTTGAGCTTGTTTTCATGCTCCGGTTTTATTTTTAATCATTTTTTAAACTGCAAGAAAGAAAGCTTGGGCAGTTGGCCTCATCACAATCAAACTTGATGAGAACCAAAGCTTTGTATTAATTCCAGGTTTTAATTTTCCTATCTCTCTTTATCTCTCAATTTTCTCGTCTTATTGCATTTTTCCCAATTAAAGCATCTCATAGGTTAATCTTTTTTCTTATTTCATCCCTTTAATTCTAACTCATCTTGAAGCTTAATTGTTAAATAATTTCAAAATCCAAATCATTCATTAGCCTAATTTCCAACTAGATAAAAATTAAAATTCGAAGTTTAAAAATTGTGATTTTCTACAAGTCTTTGTGGATTCGCTCTTTTTCTTTCCACTATGCTATTTTTATAAAAAAATTAAAAGCAAGACTAGGTTTTTATAATTTGTATGCAGTGCAAACAACGACGGAAAATCTCCTAATATTCGAGCCATAACAATATGCAAGAATCATCAAAACTAGGATATACAAATATAACTAAAAAATAATTTAGTACACAAAGTATATGAATCAATTTTGACACAAATTAAGAGTGTATCTCAAAAGCTACGTAATTATATCAAAAGTTTTAACAAAAAATGAAAGTACACCTAGAGGGAGGTGAATAGGTGTAGTGCTAATCTAATATAAATAATGTGAAATTTAAAAACTAATTGCTAACACACAACGTGTAACCAAGAGTGAGTTCAAATTTCCTATGGCTCTGGAACTACTCCTCGAGATTCCTCTAAATTAAAAGTTGAGGTGCTTTAAAAGCTCTCTTGATTAAACATAAGTGTGGGCACATTATCTACTTCAAGCAAGTATGAATGAGCAATAAAAGCAATCCAAGATATAAGAGAGATGAGAGTTGAGAGAAAAGATCCAAACGCAAACACAAGGATATGTTTCGAGGTTCGAGCTACTGCTCTACGTCCCTGTCTTCACACAGAATGATTTTCACTATGTTCACACATGACCTTCCACAAAGAGACCTCTACTGAAGAATTACAACTCAACACTAGGAGTACACAACTTCACTCTCTCAAGCACAATCACTTCTACATAAGAGGAAAGGCACAAAGCGAAGCGAAGAAAAAGATTACAACTTGGTGATCCTATGATCACGAACAACACTTAGTGATCTCAAAGGATCACAAACAATACTTGGTGATCCAAAGAGATCACAAACAATCTTTTGTTGACCCAAAGGCCATTTAGCCCTATATCTTGTTGGATATTTTGATGATAACAAACCATATTTAGTTATGTATTTAACAATTTTGTTTAAAAATATTTCAGGTTAAACAGGTTGATGTGACGGCTCCGATATCAAGACTCACAAATTTGGACGCCGCTTAAAGATGTGCATTCCCAAGCTAAGCACAATAGGAAGCTTCGGGATCAAGACATGAAGAAAAGACCAAGTCAAGATCAAGACAATGAAAAAGTCCAAGATTTGTAATTTTGCTTTTCTTTTAGAATCTTTGTCAAAACCTAGATGTTAGAAGTAGAATTATGGGATTGTCACTCACACACACACTTTAGTTTGATTTATGGCTTCAAAAACAATTTCGATTTCCTACTTAGTTTTATAGGTAACATATTTGGAAATTTGTTTTTAGAAACTTTAAGTTTTTGGAAAAACCAACTTTTAGAAAAATAAGTTTTTATCAAGAGAAACTTTATCAAAATGTTTTAACATGTTAGGGTAGTGACCATATGGTCATACTCCTATTTTTTACAAGGTCCAAAACCCCAAACCACAAGACCAAACCAAAAACCCAAGTTCTGGCTTTCTGCAGTTCTGATTTTTCAGAACTGACAGGAGCCGGTCGACCGCCCGGGTCGACCGACGTACACGCTGTGCATGTGTGTACGTCGGCCGACCGCTCCGGTCGACCGGGGCACTTACAGTGCTCTCTGTTTGTTCGGGTTGACCGGGGCGGTCGACCGTTGTCCCCCAACGGTCAGAAATTTGACCGTTGGCGGTCGACCGGCAGCTGTCAGAAAGTCTGACAGATTCCAACAGCTATATTTTTCTGACAGATTTTGTTGGGATCTCACCCCAACGAATCTCTCTTGTTGTTTTACCCAGTTTTTCAACCCCTATAAATAGTGGGTCACTTCAACATGATAAGACAACCATTCCTAAACATTTTACAAGAGATTTTCATAAGAATTTCAAGTCTTCATTTTAGAAAAGATTTTCAAAGCCAAAATTTCCATACACCCATTTGAAGCCTATTCCTCTACTTCTCTCTAGATTTTGCACAACACAATCCCAAATTTCTACATCTACATATTGGTTATAGGATTGTGCAAGTGAGCTATTTTGTGATCAAGTGTGATCATTTTTTTCTTGAGCGAAGTTGTAGAGGCATCGGCCTCAAGGCGAGCTAGTGTGCTCCGGGTGGTGTTGCGGCATCACAAGAGATAGGACAAGTGTGTCCTTGTATTGGCGATCCGGTGGGATCAACAATAGTGGAAATCCTTCAAGTGTGAAGGCGGGGACGTAGAGCGTGGCTCGAACCTCGGAAACATATACTTGTGTTTGCGTTTGCTCGAATTTTCTCTAAACTCAACTCCTTTATTTCTTGCACTACTTATTGTGTTTATTACTAGTCTTTTAATTTGAGCAATTTGTTAGTAGAATTTTTAATTCCGCATTATTGCCACATTTCATATAGCCATCACCTATTCACCCCCCCTCTAGGTGATTTCATCTTTCTCACAAAACAAGATCCTAAAAATAGATTTGAGATGATAGGATCAAGTATGTGAGAAATCAAAGTGTTTGAAAAATAAACCACAAAGAAAGCTCTTGGGAAAAAACTTCAAGATAGATAAAGAAAATGAAGAACAAACTAAATCCCCAAAAACTTGTTTTCTTTTGATTTTTTCAAAACTTTGAAAATAAATAAAGATTTGATTTGAGGCAAAAAAGCTCTTTTGAAACTTGTTGAAAAACTCTTAAGAAGTTGGGGAGAATAGATCTTGAAAATCTGGTAGAAACAACCCAAAAAACCCATATATATATATATATATATATATATATATATATATATATATATGGCTTTGGAAGAAACTAGCCGTTGGGGTCAAAACTGCTCAGAATGAGTTGTCGGTCAACCACCCAATCGACCGGCCAATAGTCAAAAATTTGACTGTTTGAGCATGTCGGTCGACCGCCTGGTCGGCCGGTCTCAAGGAAAAACAGCCTGTTGGTCGACCGCCCGATCGACCGGGCCTTACACGACCGGCCCTTAAGCATGGGCTATGTGCACATCCTTGTGCACGTCAGTCGACCGAATGGTTGACCGAGCCCCGGTTCGGTCGATCGCCAGTTGGCCAGAACAGGAAGTTTAGGGTTTGAAAATGTAACTTTGTAATACCCTAAAAATTCCCATAAAACTCCATAAAATCGACAAAAATAAGTTCATATATGTATTTGATGTACAAATATGTTGATCAAAATTCAACACATATTACAAACTATTTGAACTATTTTTGAGGTAAAGAAATTAAGTCATAAACCAAAATCTGTATTTTTCAAAAACTAAACTTTGAAATGGAAATTCGTTTTCTCCAAAATTTGTATAAATACAAAACAAGATATAGAAACACATTTGATACATAGTGTGTATGGATATAATCCAATACACATATAAATGATTTATGTTTTTGACATGAAATCCCAAACTAAGTTTTGATATATACAAAACATGAAACCATGAACTAGAATCATCAAAATAAGTTTTTCTAATTAATATGAATCATCAATGCGTATGAATTAAATCCAATATACATATAAACTATATAAACTTGTTTTGATTGAAATCTATTCATAAAAACAATATATATTCTTAAAAATACAAAATGGTTATACCGAAACCAAAACTTTTGAACTTGTGTGTGTGTATTCTTGAGCATATCAAAACTAACTATCCTTATACAAAATCTAAACAAAATTAAACAAACCTAAATCGAAGTCTTTTTGTTGATATTCATCTCCAAGATGACTTGATCCAAATTTGATTCATGAGCTTGACTCCATCTCGAGTACTAGATGCGATCTTGACGGCGAGCTCTTGAATCAACACGTGCTAGCTTCAAAACTTGACTTTGAACCCTTTGTTGAAGCTAAATACCTACTAAGATCTTAATCAATATCTAAAAAAATATAAATACAAGATCATTAGTAACTTAACTTCATGAGTTAATTATCATCAAAACTAGAGTGATAGGCCTTTGGGCAACAATCTTCCCCCTTTTGATGATGACAAAACTTATGAAGTTTATATATATATAGATTAAAGATAAACTTCATAGAAGCTCCCCCTTAACTTATGCATAGCAAATAAACAAATAGATATTTAATGTAAGCTCATATACCAATAAATAATAATAAAAATATGTAATAAGAATCATAAAATACATGTATATATGCATGAACAATTAATAAAATATGCATATATGAACCCAAATCCTTCCAACCTTTTGTCACTCATCAACAAAAGGTGAAGAAGAATAAACAATACTAATAAAAACATATTTTTATACTAATAAAGACTATCAATTGAAATAACAAATTGAAAGAAAATACAAAATCTTTTTACCAATTGATACCAATAGAAATACATGATACAAATTTAAAAGTAAATTTTAAACCAATTTTTTTAGGGAAATACTAAAATTATTTTGCAATTTAGATATCAATTTGAAAACAATACCAAATGCAGGTTATTGATACCAATATTGAAAATGTTAGCATTTTTCAAAATAAAATATTTTACTTCATAAAGAGTCAGAGTAAGATATCAATTGAAAATAAAACCAATTGAAAGATAAATTAAGAATTTTTCTCCTCCTTTATGAAATACCAATAAAAATAGTGCATAAACTTGTAAAGATACCAATTATCATTAAGAACATGAATCTACCTTAGCATAAAATAATTTGTGCTAAAAATGTATGCTCATATATGTTTTATAGCCTAAGAAATATATATATATATATATATATATATATATATATATATATATATATATATATATATATATATATGATTAGAGAAATATAATATCAATTGAAATATAATGCATACATATATAGAAAATATGAGTATATAAAAATGAATATCAATAAAATCATATATAAACTCATAACATCCACCCTTTCATGCACATGTTTAAAAAATGTGTTCAATAAGATACACAAGGCATGATCGCCCAACCAACCGCCCTTTTAGAGTAGAAGTTTTCAAAAAGCAAGGTTTGAAAATAATAATAGATTGAAAACATTACCAATTGAAGAATACAAAACTAGTTTAAAGATATTTTGAAAACTAGTACAAAATTTTCAAGTAAGAAATAAAAACATATATATCCATGAAATATGAAAAATTCACGAGAATTGATACTCAAAAATTTATAAAGCACATAGATCTTCATGAAACTAAAATCATGAGTAAACACAAATATAGAGTGTATAAGAATCATGTAATCAATAAAATCATGGAGATAAGACAATTAAGCTCAATAAACGAAAATTCTTTTTCATGAACATGAAACAAAAATATTTTCATCAAATATGAAAAAAATTCAATATTTATCAAAACAAAACAAACTTTAAGGTATATGTATGTTTAGTCAAAACTAAAAATATACATACATATCTAAAACATGAACTGAGTCCAAAAATGAGTATATTGCATAAAAAGCAAGTGACTCAAGGATATAACATGTACATCTAATAGTTTAGTCAAAATTTTGTATACATGAAGCTAAAAATGAAAAATGTATAAAAATAGGGAATATAAGTGTAAATGCAATAATCATCAAAACTAGGTTATACAAGTACATGTAATGAGTACACAAGAGCAATGAAGCACTCAAACACAATAATAAAGTGTAACTCACTACTTGTACAAGTATAAACACAAGTTTTAATGAAAACTATATCTAAATATGTAATCAAAAACATGAAGCATAACAACATCAAACATTATTGAAAAACAAATATAATCATTAGTATAAATGAAAATGCTATTATAACAAGGGTATACACAATAGCTAAATAATAATTGAGAATACAAACAAGTTTGAATCGATATGAACATGAGTGTATCTCAAATACTATAAACGTATATCACAAGTCTAATAAACATTGCATTTAACATAATGGACATGAAAATCATGACATGTTAAAAATCATCTATGAAAGCATGTAATAAAAATAAAGAGTTAGAGATAGTAACCATAACCCACTAGTCTCTAGGTCTCCAAAATATGGTGGTCCTCCCACCAAAACTTCGTTGATAGCGATGCATCCAATGTTGTATCTATTTGGCTCAAATGCATTCACCACCAAGGCACCAATACTCTCACGTCTTGTGAGAGCCCATACCTACATCAAAAATAATAAGGGCGAATCTTAATACCCATACTTTCTTGGGTCCATGGGGATTAGCACCTTTCCTAACCCAAATACTTTTAGTTGCAAAATTTATCATAACAAAACTTTGCAATGTGGCCCGTTCGATCACAGTGTGTACAAGTGTACACTCTAGCATACAAGGTGTCATATGTGTGAACATGAGTAGCTTGTATATGCCGTGGAGAGTGTATATGCATATGTGGAGAATGTTTCTATTGAAATATCCATTCCAACCTCGTGTGATTAATGACACATCGGCTCAAAGTGGAGCCCAAATAATATACACTCTTCTTCAAAGCATAAATATCATTATCAATAGAAGAAGATGTAGGGCGTGCATTCTTATAAATAGGAGGTATAACAATAGAATTATGATAAGAATAGGAAGCAAAATCATTTTCCAAAGAAACATTTTTTTTGAACAAAATTCAATTCTTTTGAAATCAAAGCAATTTTGTTTTTCAAAGAATCGTTCTCTTTTAAAACAAATTCAAGTTTTGAAGATAAAAATTCATTTTTCTTCAAAACATCATCCAAATTATTTTTGTTTTTCAAAAATTATTTTCATTTAAATAAGGTCAAGTTAAGTTTTCAATGAATCCCTTTCATTTGAAATCTCAACCTTCTCTTGCAAAATCATATCAAGTTTTGAAAACAAATTTTTATTTTCTTCTTTTAATTCAAAATTTTTCTTTTTCAAAAGTTTATATTTAGGGTTTTCACAAAATTTGAAAAGCTTTTCATTCAAAGCATGGGCATCCATACTACTATCATGATCATCAGAAGAGCTAGCACTATCATCTAGATGAATATCCGAATATACCTCAAGGGAGTCATTCCCTTGGACCATGAAGCAAGCTTGGTCGGACTCATTTCCTCTTGGTTCTCTGTCCAAAATGTGTTGAGCTTGTTCCTTAGAAGAGGTCAATGTGTTCTAAACTACAAAAGTAGAATCACAATAAGAAATTAAAGAAATATGTTCTTTGCATAATGTGTGCTTTAGTGCTTCTAAGGCTTGTGTATTAGCCTCTAGGTACTTGTCATTACCAATATATGATTTCTTGGTAGTGGCAAGGAAGACATGAAATCCTAAGGTTTTAAGACAGACACTCATCTAAACATTCACATATTGATGTCAGAAACATCAAACAAATCCATGAGTGTAAACTAATATGTGTTCAAAGCAAATCTAGATTAGCAAATGAGGATCTCACTCCTAAGTGGTTAAACCGAATATCAGAGTACTAGCTCTGATACCAATTGAAAGTACACATAGAGCCGGGTGAATAGGTGTAGTGCTAATTTAAAACAAATAATGTGAATATAAAAACTAATTGCTAACATACAACATGTAACCAAGAGTGAGTCCGAATTTTCCGTGAAGGGTTCTGGAACTACTCCTTGAGATTCCTCTAAATTAAGAGTTGAGATGCTTTAAAAGCTATCTTGATTAAACACAAGTGTGGGCACACAAGCTATATCAAGCATGTGTGAATGAGCAATAAAAGCAATGCAAGATATAAGAGAGATGAGAGTTGAGAGAAAAGATCCAAACGCAAACAAAAGGACATGTTTTAAGGTTTGAATCACTGCTCTACGTCCCCGCCTTCACACAGAAGGATTTCCACTATATACATATAGGACCTTTCATATAGGGACCTCCACTAAGGAATTACAACTCAACACCGGGAGTACACAACTAATGTAGCACCCCGTACCCGAGAAACGTACCCAGATACGTGTCCCAAAATATTTCGATCATATTGTTCAGTTTTCTTCCTGTATGTGTTTTTGAGTTGTGATTACTTATATTATTGAGTATCGGATCTGAATTCTCAGACCTAGAGTAAGTCCTGACCCGGACCGGGAACCTGATACCAGCCAGTAGCCCGATTTGACTTTCTGTTAGTCCGATTTGACTGATTTTAGTTTTAGATACTGTTTTCTAATATTTTAGATTTTTCATAATTTTTTGAAATTTTTTGAATTTTTTCTGTAAAATCTCCAAAACCAGTGTTGGTCGGCATCGCTGACTGATTACGGATTTTTAATTTTTAAATTGGATTGAATTTTCAAAAACAGTTTTCACATTACTTCTTAAAATTTTTTTCTATCTAAATACATTTTTTGAGATTTTTTAAATTTATTAAAATTTGACCAATTCTGGTGTCGGTCGGTATCGCCAGAAGATTCTAAGATATTTAATTTGAAAACTATATTGAATTTCTCAAAACCGATTTTATCAATTATCTTAAAATAATATTTTCTATTTTTGAGAATTTTTCGGAACGTTTCTGAAACAGTCAAATTTTCGCCTTATTAAAATAATAATATTTATTACCGTTCTTATCTTTTCATACTTTTTCCTTCCCTACTACCCTACCTTGTACTTTCAAAAATTATAATAAATAAATTAGTTAATAATAAAAATTTTAAACTATTTTATTTCTTTTTTTTTATTTTTTTTCTTTTCTTAATTTTCTTTCTTTTTCTTTCTTTTTCTTTTCTTCACTTTGATTTTCCCCCACAACTAATGCTCAGCCGCCTACAAGCCACCCGTCGCCCGCTGCCTACAGTAATAGGGCTGCTGCCGCAGCCCTATCACCCCCTAATTCATTATTCCATTTCTTTCTCCTCTATTAAACCACCAATTCCCCTTTCCTTTTCATTTCAAAAATAAATCCAAAAAGCAAACTCATCTTCAACCAACAAACAACCACCAACGCACCCTTCACTGGCCGCCGCCTCCACCATCACCACTGCCACCACCGGCCACTCTTAGGCCGGCCAACCAACTCCCCCACTCTCCCTCTTCACACCACCACCTCCTTCAACCTCCAACAACCTCCCACCACCTCCAATTTCATCATAACCCATCACCACCACCTCTCTTCCTCCTTCAAAATTCACCATCACCTCTACCAATTCCACCACTCCAACCAACCCAACATCATCTCGTCCTTCTCCTCCTCTAACTCCCCAACACCATCAATCATCACCACCACCACCGCCACAACCACCACCATCACCAACCACCATCACCACCTCCACCAAAACAACAACTCCACCAACACCCCAACTCCACCTCCTCTCCCCTTGGGGGCGCCCGAGCGCGCACTCCACCACCCGGCGTCGCCGCCGCCAGGCCGTCGCAGGCGGTGGCTGGCCGGCCACACCACCCCTCCCCTCCACCATTTCTCTTCTTTCTTTCTTTCTTCTTTCTTCCCTTTCTTTCTTTCTTCTTCGTTTCTTCCTTTCTTTCTTTCATTTCAAATCTCTTTCATTCCCTTAATAAAAACTTATTTTTCCCTCATTCCTAAAATACCCATCACCTCATCCTAAAATTACCTCCCTATATTTACACCCAATACCCCTCTCCTTTTAAATCCTAATTCTTTTCTAAAAACACCACATTTTCTCTCTCTTTCTCACTCTCTCTCCTTCCTATAACTTTCTCTCTCTTCTCTCTCCTCTCCTATTCCCTCTATAATATTTATATAAATATTTATAATTATATATTTTAATATACAACTATGCCTAGTGGATTGCTCGTGCGGATCGCCGATTTTCTGGGTTTTTACCGGTATTTCACCTCGGTTTCAGGCGAATGCTTATTATTAATTTAAAAATAATTACTCTTATATTTATAACATGATATTGATATGTGGATGTTTTAACATGCTATATTTGATACCGATATCTTTCATGCTATATTTGACACATAATACCGGACACCGGTATTTGCCATGCTATATTTGACACCGACACTTGCCATGCTATATTTGACACTGATAATTATCATGCTATATTTGACACCAATATTTGCCATGCTATATTTGACACTGACACTTGCCATGCTATATTTGACACCGATAATTGTCATGCTATATTTGACACCGATATTTGCCATGCTATACTTGACTCGTGACATCTAACACTGGCACTCGGTATTTACACCAGTACTCAGTATTTACACCGACACTTGACATGTTACACTTGATATATTATTTATGACTCCGGTACTCGGTATTTACACCGGCACCCGATATATAGACCCGGTACTTGATATATGTCATACTTGACACTTGACTCTAACACGTGATATATGACATATTCATGACTATCACTTTTACGGGGACTTGGCATGACTATTCTATTATTACCAGATATTTATACTCCTGAAATCATGTACTCCTGTATACTTGAACCCCTGAAATAGGGAGGCTCCTGACATTACTCCTGATATTATACTCCTGTTAACCCCCGTAATAGGATAACCATGGATATTATACTTTTGTGAAAACCCTGTGGACATTATTATTTCAGACTCTGTTATATTTAAACAACTTACACCGGGATAGGGGAAATTGATGGGTATCGATATAGCTTCAGTGTTTATGGTGGCCACACATATGTTGTACAACTATTCCTATTGGATTCAACTTGGAGGCCACCAGGCGTTTCTGAGGTGTACTGGCACCCCTACCCCCTTGCCTGCCTGCCGGGTGTGCTATAATCCCCGGGTATATCCTGTGGGGAATGGTGACACTCTATTCCTGTTCGGGCGTATACTAAAACCTTCGGGCATATAGTAAGTCCCGGTGCCTAGCGGTACGTTCCGGCTTAGTACCGAATACTCCTGGACCGTTGTCCTGAGCATGCACGGGACCCATTCTAAACATGGTTCGTCATTCCCCATCAATTTCTAATAACCAACCTCGCTTGACTTGTATGCGGAACTATATGGCACCGGTCATATACGAAACATACAAGTTGAATGAGTCTTAATAATAACTTGATAATTGACTTCATGCTACATGAATTTTATTGTCGTATTCATACTTGCCATTTATTGTAGTTACTCCATGCTTGCTAATTTGATGGCGTGACATTTAACCTGCTACACTTGCTTTATTTCATGATTCACTATTTATTGTGATTATTCATGCTTATTGATTTTGATACATTATGCTTGACCTGATGTACTTACTTTTATTTATACTTGCCACTTGGCTTCTTCTTGTACTCGCTGGGTTGCCCACTAACAACCCTATATTTGTATGTTCAGATTTGACAAGTTGAACCGAGGGGGACCCATCAGCTGAGGACCAGGCCTACTTCGAGGAGCAGGCGGATCAGCCGTAGCTTCATCCAGTCTTTCCCCGCTCGCGAGATTCCCTTTCCAGCTCATGAGTTATTATCTTTTGTACTATCTATTGATGTAATATTATGTCACTATTTGTGATGACTAAGTACTTGTACTATTTTGTGTTTGAATGTATGATACCACATATTTCCGCACTCTAAACCCTGTATTATGTTGTATTGATGCTTAGCGTACATACGTGACGGTACCATCGCCCTGTGTATGTACGTCGAAGTGGCATCCCCGTACCCGCCCAGATCGGGGCACCACAGGTTGGTATCAGAGCCTAGGCTCTCATACCTTCAGTATAGCCAGTCTGCAAATTAATGTTGGATTAATTTGCGACTGAGTCACATGAGTCTTTGTTATACATTCCAATCACAAGTACGAAGTTATCTATTCTTTTCTTGAAATCCATCCCTTGATTTCTAAAATCATGCAGTTTCTTATTCCGTCATCTTTTCAGTCGGCTCAATATGGAGAGACGGGGGATACGTAACGGTCCCGGCACTTCCCGTGAAGGTCCGTACAGGAAGAACGACATGATGAGGATACTCCAGGGGATGATGACTAGCCAGCAGTAGCAGATAGAGCTCTTGCGGCAAGGATTGCTGACTGCACCCTAGGAGCAGAGGCCGGGTATTATATCAGATTTCAGAAGATTGCAGCCGGCAGAATTTTCAGGCACTGAGAAGCCCCCGGATGCAGCAGAGCAGTGGTTGATTGACATGACTGATCTTCTAAAGGCGGCCAAAATTCCTGGTGAGAACCAGGTGGAAGTGGCCAAGATCCAGCTGAAGGATGTGGCGAGGACTTGGTGGCTAGCCGAAGAGGCGAGGCTGGAGAAGCCTATATCTTGGGACCAGTTCTCGAAGGGCTTCTATGAGAGGTTTTCCCTGCAACTGCTCAGAAGGAGATGGAGGAGCAGTTTATCAAGCTGCAGCAGTAGAATCGATCGGTGGATGACTATGCTGCTGAATTCTTGAGACTTAGTCGGTTTGCATCGTACATTGTAGCCGATGAGGAGAAGAGAGCTAATAGATTTCAGCAAGGATTGAGAGTGGATATCCAGATGTTGCTTATACCCCACCAACTGAAGACATACTCTCAAGTTCTTTCTATAGCTCGTGATGTGGAGCAGGGATTGGATAAGAAGAGGAGAGTTGAGCTGCAGCACAAGCTATAAAGCGCCAGTTCCAGCAGGTGCACAGGGGGAATCCAGTCAGATCTTTTGGCGCCCCAGCAGCCAAGCGGACATTTCAGCCTCCTTCTCAGCAGCTTGCATGTGGGTACTGTCAGAAGCCTGGACACAATCAGCGGAACTTCCGTATGGCCAATGGACTGTGTTTGGCATGCAGGTTCGGCAACCACTCGTAGGAGAGTGTCATTCAAGAAGACCTAGAATGCACCTCCAGCACCACCAGCACTTCCAACACGAGTGGCACCACCAGCACCTCCAGCTCGAGCAGCTTCCCCAGCATTTTCTGCACCATCGGTGAGGAGGAATCTAGGGACCTGTAGGCAGAGGAGCTCCACTTCCTCCCCAGCGTCAGATTCTGGGTCAGGCTCAGAGGGGACCCAGGACCGGAGTAGGCCGCGGGAGAGGCCAGGCCTACAACTTGACAACCGAGGAAGCTGAGACATCTGGAGACGTAGTGGCAGGTGCAATTTTGGTCCACCCAGTTCCAGTCTTATCACTCTTTGACTCCAGTGCATCACATTACTTCATATCCAGTAGATTTATTGCTTTGCAATCTATACCCCTAGTATGTATGGGTGACCAGTGGGAAATTAGTACGGGGAATGGGGTAGTCATTACTTACAAGTTACAAGGCGTGTAATGTGAAGTTATGTGGTAGGAAGTTACAAGCCGACATGTTCATACTGGACACTGGAGGGTACAATGTGATCCTAGGCATGACTTGGCTCAGCAAGTATCATGCGGTGATCGACTGTCGAAACAAGAAGGTGATCTTCAGGATTCCACACCAATCGGAGTTGCAGTTCTTTGGAGAACACAAGTCCCTCCGGAAGGAAGATCAACTGGATTGTGCCACTGTGGAAGATAAGAAGAAGACGGTGTCAGTGTGAAATAAATTCCTGAATGTATTTGAGGAGATATCAGGACTTCCACCTGACAGAGTTGTGGAGTTCTCTATTGATCTTATTCCAGGAGCGACTCTCATCTCTAAAGCACCGTAACGGATGACACCAACTGAAGGCTATATTGAAGGAGCAGCTGCTGGAGTATTCGAGCAAGGGTCTGATTAGACCGAGTACTTCACCTTGGGGAGCACCAGTGTTGTTGGCAAATAAGAAGGATGGTGGCAAGAGATTGTGCATTGATTACAGAGAGTTGAACAAAGTTACCATCAAGAACAAGTACCCTTTGCCGAGGATTGATGATCTATTTGATCAACTTCATGGGGCCCAAGTGTTCTCGAAGTTAGATTTGCAGTCGAGGTACCATCAGTTGAAGGTGAAGAAGGAAGACATCCAGAAGACGGCATTTAGGACTCGCTATGGTCATTACGAGTTCCTGATTATGCCCTTTGGAGTGACTAATGCCCCAGCAGTATTTATGGACTTGATGAATAGAATCTTCTCACCCTATCTGGATAAGTTTGTATTGGTGTTCATTGATGATTTTTGGTCTATTCCAAGAATAAAAGAGGGCATGCGGAGCATCTGAGGATTGTGCTACAGATGTAATCACCTAGAGGGGGGTGAATAGGTGATGGAAAATCTAAAGGTCAATTAATGCGGAATTAAAACTTATTTAATACAAATTAAAACTTCTTAAACTAAACACCAAGTATAACACAAGAGTGTAGCCGGATTCCCCGTGAAGGGCTCTGGGTTAACTCCTCAAGATTCCTCTAAATAAGAGTTGAGGTGTCGCGTTGGCTCTCTTGGTTGAATAAAGTATTAGCAAACAATCCCCAAGCATATAACAATATGAGCACAAATACATATCAAGAATATAAAGATAAAGACAATAATAGCATGCAAGATATAAACAAGTAAGAAATAGAGGAGAGCAATCGCAAACACGGGAGATTTATTTTCGAGGTTCGAGCACACTTGCTCTACGTCCCCGCCTTCAACACTATGAAGGATTCCCACTAAAATCGATCCCACCGGATCACTTGGTGCCGTAACACCGATAAGCTCTTTGGACTCTCTAGTCTCTTCACTCGTTCCCACAAGAACACACCCGCAAGCTCACTAGCTCGCCGAGGCCGCACCTCAAACACCGAGTTCTCACTAGAACCCGAAACAATGCGAACACACACGTCCACCTCCTCAAAGCAAAGAAAGAACACTGGTGATCTAAACACTTTGATCACAACAAACACTCTACAATCACACTCCTATAGGATGAATATATCAATGGATAGCTGATTAGTCTACGATTATGCATTATTATATCGCATTTCTCACCGATTTATGAATAAATTGTCGGTCTAAACCGTGTTTTGGTCTCTATTGCAGGTAAATTAAGAGTTCAAGGGCAAAGGAATAATAAGATCTTAATTAAACCCCTTTTAGGGTAATTAAATCTGCATTACTTGAAGACCAATCAAGGGATTATCTAGAAGATACATTGAACCTAGACTCCTGCGCATGTCAGACGAATATTGGGCAAAATTACCAGAAAAGGAATATACAAGAAGACCCTAGAAGCAGAAGAATATTCTCACAAAAACCAGGGACCTAAGTCCCTAGTATTACGGTGAAAACGCGGCAATTGCCACGTTTTTCGCGGCAATTGAGTGGAGCACACGTCGATTGTCGACGCGTGGCCCCATCTCGTCTTCCAGAAGCTACCTATGCCTATAAATAGCCTTGCATAGGGCCAAAACGCAAGCAGTTTTCATTTTTAGGAGTAGTTTCTGATTTTAGGAGAAGTTTAGTGTAGTGTAGGTAGGTGTTCTTCATTTATTTTCTGTTGTATTTTTTTCTTTTTAGATCTGTATGTAGTAGGGCAGAGAGATTCAGAGAGAGAGAAAGAGAGGGATTGATGTAATAGATGGTGACAGTCTATGTAAAGGTGCCTCCTTTCTTCTCCGATGTAATCTTCTTCATCTTCTACATGATGCTTTGCTAACTTTTCTTCTTCTCATGGCAATCTAACTACTAACCACTAACCATCTAACCACTTACTTGATAATCCATATGAATCTAGTAGCCTCTATAAGGCCTTGTTCTTGCAAGAGCCATTGATGGCTCATGATGATGAGTTCTAACTTCTAACTTACTAACTTGCAAACCAAGCTAGCTCTCTCTTATTTCATGCTTGCTTTTAATGGTTTGATGATTTAATGTTGTATTAGCTTGCTCTTGATGCAAGTTGAATGTGAAGAACCATCTCATTTGCCATGCTTTGTATGTACGTCTCTAAAGCCAAGGATTAGTGATGGCCGAGGATCAAATGTGAGGCAACTATCACTAAGAGGTTAGCATGGTTAGTGGATCAATTAGTAGTTAGTAGCTATGAGTTTTATTTTTATCTGTTTTGAAAATCAATTCTTTTATTTTTTCATCATTGTTTTCACCGCTTCCTTTGTTTGTCTTTGTTTTCATTTTCTTTACTACAAGCTTCTTCTTCTTTCCTATTTGTTTTCTAAACCACTTCTATTTTGTTTTCACATCGACATTTTATCGCTCTCCTCACCTATCACATTCTAGATTTCCTTTTCTTTTCCTTTTCATTTTCTTTTTCTAATTCTTTAACAAAGAAGAATTATTAACATAAAACGTGAATAAAAACTGTCAATGCTTCTATCGCCTCCCTTCCTTGTGGATTCGGCCTTGAGCCAATGCTATAACGGAAGTATCAAGGGTACATTAGCACACATACGAGCTTTTCATTGATTTCATTAAACTACACATTTTTGAGTGCTAGTTTCGCCCCGATCAATAGCTCAAGTGTTGTGTGAGAAAACTAGGATTGAAATGGTGGTAAAAACACAAGAAAATCACTTTGAAAACTCTCTTGATAAACTCTCCTTTTTAATTGGAAATATTAGCTCTCAAACAAGTGGAGAAAACCTCTTAATAGAGTAGGAAAAACTGGCTCAAAACCACTTCAAATCTTGTTAAAAACAGCCCCCAAATGCCCCCCTTTTATAGGCTAGAGAAACTAGCCGTTGGGACAATTTTTCAGCCCTGACGGCTGTCGGTCGACTGGCCCGGTCGACCGCCAACGGTCCAAATTTTTGACTGTGGAGCCTCGGTCGACCCCCGCGGCCTGGAACAGAGAGCAGTCTCTCTGTCCGGTCGACCGCCCGGTCGACCGGGGCCTTTCCAGAGAGCAGAGCTCTCTGGACGGTCGACCGTCCCGGTCGATCGGCCCTCCAGCAAACTGGCGCGCACGTCTGTGCACATCGGTCGATCGTCCGATCGACCAACTCCTAGCTCGGTCGACCGGTCCGGTCGACCGGCAGAAGCCAGACAGGACATTTTTAGGGAATTAAAAGTTATCTTTTTAGCTTAAATAAAATCCCATAAATTCATGAAAAATCTACAAAAATAGGTTCAATATTATACTTTGATAAACAAATATGTTTGAGTAAATCAAGACATATTACAAACATTTGAACTTTTTGTAACTTAGAAATTTTGGCTAAAAACAAAAACGGTATTTTTCCAAATTGGTTTTTCCAAAACTTCTCCAAATACAAAAATAAGATATTTTAAAACACTTTTAAAGTATGGTGTGTATGGATATGATCCTCTACACATATATGGTGAAATATCTATGTTTTTTGACAATAAGCACTAAACATGGTTTTGGTTAAAGATATGTATACTTTTGAATTCCAAAAACCAAAACGGTATTTTTCAAAAAGAAACTCTTTTGTATTTTTCCAAAATAAAAATTATTTTATGAAAACTCATCTAAATCAAGAGTGTGTATGTATATGGTATACTTGAGCAATCCACCAACTATTCTATCCTTTACACTTTAATCTAAAACAAAATCTTAGCAAAAACAAACCTACACACAAGTCTTGATCTTGAAGGTCTTCACTTGAAGTCTTCTCATCTTCTTAACTTTGTCCAAACTTGATCCAACGAACTAGACACCTCTTGAGTACTTGATATGGTCTTGATGCACAAGCTCTTGAATCAAACCGTGCTAGCTCCAAAATTGACTTTAAACTTTGTTGAAGCTAAACACCAACTAAGATCTTGATCATAAATCTGAGACTAATTTAAACACAAGATCATTAGTACTATAATACATGAGTTGATCATCATCAAAACTAGAGTGATGGGCCTTTGAGCCAACAACAGACTCTCCGACTTGAGCAGCTTCATGCCAAACTTAGTAAGTGTGAGTTCTGGCTGAAGAATATAGCCTTCTTGGCCATGTTGTTTCTAAGGAAGGAATCTCGGTGGATCCCAGCAAGATTCAGGCGGTGAAAGATTGGCTGACCCTAAAGTCCGTGGACAGAGATCAGGAGCTTCATCAGACTAGCTAGATATTATGAAGGTTCGTACAGGACTTCTCGAAGATTGCAGCTCTTTTGAGCAAGCTTACCAGGAAGGGAGAGAAGTATATATGGACTGAGGAGTGTGCGTTTGCTTTTGAGGAGTTGAAAAAAACAGTTGATTTCAGCTCCAATCTTGAAGACACCCTCAGGGACAGGAGGGATGGTTGCATACTGTGATGCCTCAGGGAAGGGTCTTGGATGCATATTGATGCAGCATGGGCATGTGGTGGCTTATACATCCAGGCAATTAAAGCCTCATGAGAAGAATTACCAACGCATGATCTAGAGCTGGCAGCTGTGATTTTTGCGTTGAAGATAGGAGGCATTACCTGCTTGGTAACCGAGTGTTGATTTACTCTGATCACTAGAGTTTGAAGTATATTTTCACTCAGAAGGAGTTGAATATGAGGCAGAGGCATGGCTTGAGTTAATGGCAGATTATGATATAGATCTGCAAGTACCATCCTAGCAAGATTAATGTTATGTCGGATGCCCTGAGTAGAAGACCTGAAGCCAACATGGTTATGCTGCTCACTCAGCAAGAGGAGTTACTCAAGGAGATGAGACAGCTATATTTGATAGTGATTCGGAGGGCCAATGGATCCGTGCGGTTGATGGCATTTCAGATCCAGCCGACATTGATGGAGGAAATTAGAGAAGCTCAGAGAGAAGATCCCATATTGCTGAAGTTCAGAGAGCAAGTGGAAGGTGGGACTGAGGTCAGATGTTTGCATACATCCTGATGATGCCCTCTATTTCAGGGGTAGAATTTGTGTGCCTCAAGGGGAGATTAGACAGAAAATCTTAGCTGAGGCCCATAGCTCAGCTTACTCTATACACCCTGGAGGAACTAAGATGTATCAGGATCTGAAGCAACATTTCTGGTGAAATGCGATGAAGAGAGAGATCGCACAATATGTGACGAAGTGTCTAGTGTGTCAGCAAGTGAAGGCTGAACATCAGAGACCAGCTAGATTACTACAGCCTTTGTCACAATACCAGAATGGAAGTGGAAGCATGTTACTATGGATTTTGTCACCGCTCTACCCCACAATCCAAAGGGGAACAATGCCGTATGGGTAGTTGTTGACCGTCTCACTAAGTCAGCACATTTCATACCCTTCAGAGTAGGGTAATCTACGGAGCTTCTGGCAGATAAGTACATGAGGGAGATTGTTCGACTGCATGGAGTTCCTGTGAGTATCGTGTTGGACAGAGACACGAGGTTCAGATCTCGCTTTGGAGAGCCTTCAAGAGAGTTGGGGACCTGTCTAAAGTTCAGCACATCTTATCATCCAAGACAAACGTGTTGGCCCAAAGCCTATCACTCTAATTTTGATGATGATCAACTCATGTAGTTATAGTACTAATGATTTTGTGTTTAATTAGTGACAGATTCTTGATCAAGATCTTAGTAGGTGTGTAGCTTCAATAAAGGATTTAAAGTCAAGTTTTGGAGCTAGCACGGTTTGATTCAAGAGCTTGTGCATCAGACCACATCAAGTGCTCAAGAGGAGTCTAGCTCTTTGGATCGTGTTTGACCAAGTCAAGAAGATGAGAAGACGTCAAGTGAAGACTTCAAGAAGAAGACTTGAGTCTAGGTTTGTTTTTATAAGATTTTATTTTTAGATAAATGTAAAGGATAGAATAGTTGGTGGATTGCTCAAGTATATCTTATACACACACACTCTTGATTTAGATGAGTTTTTCATAAAGAATTTTGAGTTTGGAAATATCAAAAGAGTTTCTTTTTGAAAAATACCGGTTTGGTTTTTTGGAGTTTATTATATACATGTATTTAACCAAAACCATATTTAGTGCTTAATGTCAAAAACATAGATATTTCACCATGTATGTGTAGTGGATCATATCCATACACTCTATGCTTAAAAAGTGTTTAAAATATCTTATTTTGTATTTGGAGAAGTTTGGAAAAATAAGTTTTAGAAAACCAATTTTGGAAAAAATACGGTTTTCGTTTTTAGCCAAAATTTTTAAGTTACAAAAATAGTTTCAAATTGTTTGTAACATGTCTTGATTTTGCTCAAGCATGTTTGATTATCAATGTATAATGTTAAAACTATTTTTTGTAGATTTTCATGATTTTATGGGATTTTATAAAAGCCAAAATGCCAAGTTTTCTTTCCTATAATCCCTGACCTGGCTTCAGCCGGTCGACCGGACCGGTCG